>JBAMJV010000052.1:5000-350000 GCA_037951105.1 Echinarachnius parma
TTTGTATAGTCCACGCATGGCAAAACATTACCAATAATTGCAACGACTAAAATGTCAAATGTCGTTGTCTAGCATTTCGAAACGTCTGTATCTAAAACACGATATTACTTTACCATGTTGGCCGGTATTTATGAACGTTATCTAGACTACAACAAAAATTACCAGAAACCAGTGAAACCATTTTTTACATGTGCAATTTGCACAACTGCACATCGATGTTGGTCATGCACCACCAGTAATAATGTTAATTGTTTTTTCTCAGACTAATTTTCTAATGAAATGATGCAACTTGTTACCAGTAGTATCTTATCATATTGATTCTCGGCTGATCATACTGTGAAGAAATTAAACCACTCCACTAGAATGTAGAGCATCATTTTATCTGATGTATTCATCATGACATAATACCAAATCAGTTATATCAGAGGTAGTGCATGACAGCACACAATAAGTTAGTCAAAGTCAGTAGGTGTGAAATGGATTAACTGGTTACTGGTAATTTTATGTGCTTTTAAATTTAGTCTTAGTCGATATATTTGGTAGAATACGGGCCTATATTTTAAAGTTCTTAAGTAATATCAATACTCTAGATTGTATGAACAAAATGTTATGTTAATTTTTAGAATTATTTTATCTTGTCAATAAAATTAGTTACTACAATTGAAATACGTTAACAATTCGAATACAAATAACGTATACATAATTTAAATGAAACTTATCGTTTTAAATTTGTTATTGAATTAAGTTAATTTCCACAAGAATCACTTTGTTTTTCTTTTGTTTTAAGACAAAATGGCGCAAAAATTGTGTATTTTCATTATATTTTGAAAGTGAAAATATAGAGGGGTTTTTATGAAGTCTCCAAACATCTTGAAATGAGGAATCTCCTTTTCAGACAGATTAACAGGGTCAACATTGAATAAATTGCATACACACATTATTACGTACAATGCTTAAAAATATTCCAGAAGATGTATAATTGTGCACACAAATTTAGTTTGTCTGCATAAATTAGAAGGTAAGAACAGCACAGCAATGTGAAATACATACCATGTTTTCATAATATTATCATTAAAGAGATAGTTGAGTATTGGTCAAACTTAACTTTAGTAACCAAAACCTGCACCATTACAGTACAAAGTAATAGTTATAACTTCATCATGCTCGAAAAGTATACACAATTACACATTACTAAGTTAAACCCTGTTATCATTCAGAGAGAGACGTTACAACTCAAGAGGGCGGTATTTCAAAGAAATCATTGGTTTTAGCCTTTTTTCATACAAAATTGTGCATTTAATGTTTATTAAAATAATGATTCAATAGAGATAACATCAACGACTTTTTAAAAACCTATTCTGATTTTTTTTCCAAAGTAGTCTTCGAGCATTTTTGGAAATTTTTCTAAAAAGTCTCAATATCGCCCGCTGATTGCCGGTGAAGGACATTTTGAATAAAAATATATTTATGGATATTTCAGCCGTCTCTGAACTGATTTTGATGAAATAAAGTTTATTCTGTCATTAAAATTGTATGTTCTTTCGAATTTGACAGTCAGTTTTTCATTATCTCACACAAAATTTCGGAGGGCACTTCGGGAAATACCAATACTCAACATTACCTTTAATAGCGCCCTGACAAAGACCTTTAAGCCATGGAACAGCAATGGAAGTAACAATTAGGGAATTCCACACTGTTGACCAAACACATTGATCAGAATGGTTGAAATAAAAAAAAAGGGTTATGTGGTTAATTGTTAAAAAAACGGAAGAGAATTTCCTTGCGCCGCCTTTCAGATTGAGAGGCGCACATCTTGTTTTCCTGGGACTTTCCCGGCCGGAGATCTTGCAGATAGCCGACCGGCTAGCCGTTCAACAACCGTGGGCGATATCGATCTGTATCTACAGATCGTTTTCTATATTACAACTATATCAATTGATAGGCGGTTTCCTTGCCAAATATGCATAATCCCAATACTGTAAGTTGGCTTTAAGACATTTTTAGCTCATCCGGCCCGAAGGGCCCGATGAGCTTATGCCATGCCGTTGCGTCCGTCGTCCGTCCGTCCGTCCTTCCGTCCGTCCGTCCTTCCGTCCGTCCGTCCGTCCGTCCGTCCACAATTTTCAAAATGCTTCTTCTTCGTTATTTTTCAACCGATTTTGATTCTGATTGTTTCATAAGATAGGGCTAGGAGGGGGATTTAAAACTTCTACACAGAATCGTGAAATTCATTATATATGCTAATTTATGCAAATTTATTCGAAATTACAAAAAATGCTTCTTCTCCTTCATTTCTTGACCGATTTTGATTTGGTTTGCTTTATCTGGTAGAGCTAACTTTGGTACACTAAACTTCTACACAGAATTTTGAAATTTTTCTCCATTAATTAATTATGGTAATTTATGCAAATTTATTCCAAAAATCACAAAAAATGCTTCTTCTCCTTCATTTCTTGACCGATTTTTATTTTGGTTTGCTTCATCTGGTAGAGCTAACTTTGGTACACTAAACTTCTACACAGAATTTTGAAATTTTTCTCCATTGATTAATTATGGTAATTTATGCAAATTTATTCAAAAAATCACAAAAAATGCTTCTTCTCCTTCATTTCTTGACCGATTTTGATTTGGTTTGCTTTATCTGGTAGAGCTAACTTTGGTACACTAAACTTCTACACAGAATTTTGAAATTTTTCTCCATTAATTAATTATGGTAATTTATGCAAATTTATTCCAAAAATCACAAAAAATGCTCCTTCTCCTTCATTTCTCGACCGATTTTGATTTGGTTTGCTTTATCTGGTAGAGCTAACTTTGGTACACTAAACTTCTACACAGAATTTAGAAATTGTTCTCCATGAATTGACTATGGTAATTTTTTATTTATTTATTTATTTATTTATTTATTTATTTATTTATTTTTATTATTTATTTATTTATTTTATTTTTTTTAATTTTATTTATTTATTTTTTTTAATTAATTTATTTATTTATTTATTTATTTATTTATTTTTTTTTTATTATTTTTTTTTTTCCCCATGTCCCTTCTGGGCCGTCAAATTTATATTTTTTCACTCTATTTTTTTAAAATTAATTTTTATGTCCCTTCCAGGGCATCACATTTTTATTTTTTGACCAGTTGAAAAGTGTACCACATGAAATTTGCGATATTTGATGTTGCGAGATGCCGGATGAGCGCTACGTCATTGACGTTCTGGTAGTAACCAAAACCTGCATCATTACATTACAAACTAATAGTTATAACTAGAAAGGAACACAAAATTACAAATGACGTAGTAAAGATCATGTTATCATTCAAAAAGAGCCGTTAAAACGTAAGAGGGCGCTCTCTAAACACTCATCGGTTTCAACCATTTTGAATAAAATATTGTGCATGTGATGCTTTGTTGAAATAGTGATTAGATAGAGAAATAACCAACAACTATTTAAATACCTATTTTGTAACTTTTTTGAAAAGAGGAAGCATTTTTTTGAATTTTTAACGGCTGGTTCAAAATTCTCTAATAAACCCGGGCCCCGGGTTTATTACAAATTGTTATATTTATGGATATTTCAGCCGTTTCTGAACCGATTTTGATCAAACAAAGATGATTTTATTGTTTAAATATTATGCTCTTTCAAATTTTATACTCAGTTTTTCATTACCTCACAAACCAATTAAGTTGTCTAGCGCCCTCTCTACCAAAACTCAACTTTCCCTTTAATTATGGTAATTTTTTAATTATTTATTTATTTATTTATTTATTTATTTATTTTTTTTTTAATTTATTTATTTATTTATTTTATTTTTTTTATTATTTATTTATTTTATTTTTTTTTTTGTATTTATTTATTTATTTTATTTTTATTTTTATTTTTTTCCCATGTCCCTTCTGGGGCATCAAATTTATATTTTTTTCAC
Source organism: Echinarachnius parma (assembly GCA_037951105.1). Taxonomy (NCBI): domain Eukaryota; kingdom Metazoa; phylum Echinodermata; class Echinoidea; order Clypeasteroida; family Echinarachniidae; genus Echinarachnius; species Echinarachnius parma. The sequence goes on from JBAMJV010000052.1 coordinate 8,923, forward strand.
TCTAATTTTTTTTAAATTAATTTTTATGTCCCTTCCAGGGCATCACATTTTTATTTTTTGACCAGTTGAAAAGTGTACCACATGAAATTTGCGATATTTGATGTTGCGAGATGCCGGATGAGCGCTACGTCATTGACGTTCTGGTTATAATTGTAACTCGAGCTTGACATGTGTGTACTAATAAAATAAAGGAATTGGAGAGCGTCCCCCTTGGGCCTGGGTACGCAAAAATAGCTTGAGATCTATTTGGTCAAAGGGCTATAGTAACATCGTCCTCATACCTTCGCATACCTTGCTGTATTCATATTAACATTATAAGCGTGGAACAGTTTCGGTTTTTCGACTCCCTTTCTCTAAAAAGATATTTACGATTGCAGTAATCGAATATTTATTTATTCACTAGAAAGTTAAAACTGTGTACAAATCAGTGAAGTGATTTTAGCGAGTATCACTTTGCATTTTCGCTCATTACCTGGCCGTGTGACACCCATTTAACGTGAGATTGTTACACAATTTTTGTGAAATCAGGCCCTGGACTGTAGAATGTAATTATCATTAAGCCGTTACCCTCGCCATACTCCCTATGCTCTGCTCTGTATGTGTATGTACGTACTTATGTATGTATGTATGTATGTATGTGGATGTGTTTGTATGTCTGTGTAGCTGTGTGATTTAAAATGACTCTATGTGCGTACTTAATTTTAATCCAAAGAAACGAACGGTTAAGATCTGAGCATATAAGGTTTAGGAAATACTAATCAGAGTATGTTCATGAATAACAATTTACTATTTATAAACCTAGAAAACTGCTCCGTAGATACACTTTAAATGTACAGTCATTCTGTTTAAACAGATTTATCAAATTTTGATTTCTCGTCTAGGTTATGGAATAAATCTGTCAACGTAATTATCTAATTGGTATAGGAGTAACTTTTATTCAATCTTATGTTTATCTTAGTTGCACCAATAGTTGAAAGCTGCAAGCAACAATGGCACACTTCCAAGCTTTGCTCTTCATCCTGCTTCCATTCGTGGTCATTCATTCAAGTAAGTTGTAATGATGCTAATAATTCACATCAAGAGTATCACCTTCTGATCGTGATTAACCGAATCATCTCATGTATTCATATCATAATAGTTCATACTTAATCTACTATAAAATTAAGTTCAAAACTATTCTTAACATTATTGGAAAAGATACGTTACAATTAAAATATGGTTAAACAATGCTTTGTTTTAGGTAATATGCTCACGTTTTGAATGTACTAATGGCGGTTATTGAACGTCGGCTGTGTAACGGAAATCTGTATTATATTGGTTACCACCCGGGTCATAACGCACACAATTATTTTATAGTCACCAAAACATGCTCAATAACATTACAAACTAATATTTATAACGCCACCATGCTCGAAAGGTATAGAACATTTAAAACGACTAAGTAAAAAGCAAGTTATCATTTTAAAAAAGCCATTAAATCACAAGAGGGCGCTCTCTTGAAAAGCATTGGTTCTTAAACCATTTGTTGACATAATGATTGAATAGAGAGATCATCAACAACTATTTTAAAACCTCTTTTGAAAATTTGTGAAAAACATTTTTTGAATTTAAACAAAAATCATCGAATCTGCCGGGGGCCTAGATTTATTCCGATCGGATATATTTATTGATATTTCATCCATTTCTGAACCGATTTTGAACAAATAAAGTTTTTTCTGCCATTAAAATTGTATGCCCTTTCAAATATTTCGTGCAGCGTCCTCTAAACCAAAACTGAACACCTAAGATCTCAAAGACGGATTGTCCCATTCACGCTAAATTTTGCATGGAGGTACATTGAAGTATTAGCGACGCGTTCATGTTTTTGTTTAAACGATTCAATGTTAAATATGCAAATTATGCGCTTCGTTACCGAAGTACGCTAATTTATGCAGAAATCCTATTTTTGTCTGTAAATCACTAAATGCTGCTCAGAATATGTTAATTTTGTGCATGAATATTATTTAAGACTTAAAGGGTACCACCACCCAAAAATAACTTTTCAAAGAAAGATAACATATTTAGTATTCCATTCCATCGACAAGTTCACAAAAATATGTTTCCGGAAAAAATATATAATTAGAAAACTCATCACCATCATCTAAAGCATGCGTTCATGCGGTCTGAATTGCGATTGTACGCGTGAATATCATTGGCGCACTCACAAATGGCCCGTGTGGAAGCAGGAAATAGTAGCGGTTCCGTAAGTGGTGGAAATTAATTGCTTTGTTTATGAATTACAGAACCCTTTGCAAAATGTTGGGTATCTATTTGATATCACAAAACGGTACCAAATCAATAATGTGTTGTTATTTGCCCTTTAATTAACAGGTTTTCAATATTTAAAAATGTGATAGCCAAAATTGTCTTTGTTTTGGCGAATTTTGTATGTATTTTTTTGTTTTTTAGACTTGAGTTTTTTATTGTTTTTTTTTCAATGAAATAATGTATTGACCATTATATAACCATTAAATGATAGCAGTTATTTTTAATGAAATATAATGAAAGTTTTGTGTATTATAGGAAAAAATCAATTTCCATAGGATTGGTACACAAATCACAAAATTAAGCGATTTTGGGGCCGACGATCAGTTACGAAAGGTCACGTGACTTTAGAACGGTATATCTGGTCGTCGCAAATTTAGTCTCAAAAGTTGCAAAAGACTTAAATGAAAACAACTAATGAAGTCGCGCGGCAATATATTCGCGATAATTGACCATTTTCATTGAGTTTTTGGTGACTATAAAATAATTGTGTGCGTTATGACCCGGGTGGTAACCCATATAATACAGATTTCCGTTACACAGCCGACGTCCAATAGCCGTCATTAGTCAATGAAAATTGACCCCCCCCCCCAGTTAGGGATAGTACAGTTTTTGATTAGAGGGCGCTTCAGGAAATAATTAATTTGTGAAGTAAGGACAAACTAAGTGTAACACTTTGAAGAGCACATAATTGTATAGATTATACGAACTTTATTTGATCGAAATCGGTTGTGAAACAGCTTAAAAATCAATGAATATATATAGATCCCACATTTATTCAATGATTTAGGAAAAATACAATTATATAATGGCTACACATTTTCAAAAAATAGGTTTTTTGTTCAAATAGTTGTTGATGAATTCTCTATAGAATCATTATTTCAACAAAACATCACATTCTGTATTCGTTATAAAAAATGGTTGAAACCAATTTCGAGAGCGCCCTCTTGTGTGTTAACGGCTGCTTTTTTAAGGATAACATGCTTCTCACTTCGCCGTTGGTAATTTGTTCTACATTTCGGGCATTGTGGGGTTATTACTATTTGTTTGTAGTGATATGGTGCAAGTTTTAGTTACTAGAATTCAGTTTGACTATATAGAACTCCACTATTCCTATAACCCTTAAAAGGCGGGGCTATGTGGTATATCTACAGACGGATGGGGGGCATAATAGCCCCCCCCCCCCCCCCCCCCCCATAAGATCTCGACGGTTAAACGCCCGATCGCCGCGAAAATTCACACGCATGTCAAATAAAGTGTATAGAATACTATGGTTATTTCAATTATTTTTTTGTATTATTCAATCATTTGCATACGTATGGTACTTTATGCAAATAAGGTCATAACATTCACATTTTTAACCCTCGAATAATATATTTTTGATAATTTAACATTGGTTCGCTCTACACATATTCTTAAGACCATTTGAAATACAACCACACACTTGAAAGAGCCTTGTTTTTCCTTATGCTTTCTATTGTTTTGATAATTTGTTATCTATTTCTCTATATTTTTTACTCATGTTTTACAAACACGTTTAATGGAAACAAGAACAATTAATCATTTATTTTATGTCGATTTAGGAAAACATAATTTTGTAAACAAATCTCGAAAATTAACAATTTTCGGGGCCGTCATGCAAAAGCAGACGGTCATGCTACTTTGTAACGATAGGACCGATTTTCAAAAATTCGTTTAAAATATGCGAACAAAATCACGAAGCGGCGGGGAGTCTTTTTTTTTTAAATGGATGGGCTGAGTTTCGGTACAGAGATTACAGTTTGGGTCAAACTGAATTTAAGTAACCAAAATCTGCACCATAAGATTTACGACTTACACCATGCGCAAAAGGAATAAACAATTACAAACGACTAAGTAAAAAGCCTGTTGTCATTCAAAACGAGCCGTTAAAGGGACTTAGAAACATTGTCCAAATCCTAAAAATAAAATTTTAATTCTAGCGGTTCCCTCATACCTTGTTGTATTTGTATTAACAATAAAATCGTGTCACAGGATTCGGTTTTTCAAATTTCACTTTCGTTACAAAGATATGTATGATCGAAGTATTCAGATAATAAAAACTCCGTTGGAGTTTTGAAACCGTGTACAAAGTGAGTGCAGTGAGTTAGAGAATATCCGCATTTTCGCTCATAACTTGGCCATGCAATGTCCATTTGACTCGAAATGTTCACCACAATACCGTGTGGACATATGAGATAACAACAATATACATTGCATCAACCAGTCATCACTTGTTGCACATGTCAACAAAGTTACTAGTTCCCTTTAAAACACAAGATGACGCTTTCTATAAACGCATTGGTTTGAACCATTTTTTATTTTTAAAATTATGCATGTGATGTTTTGTTACAATACTGAGTAAATAATGAGATAATTAACTATCTAAAAACCTATTTTAGAAATTCGTGAAACGAGTCATTATGTGTTGGTTCAACGGCTAGTTCAAAAATATTGAATTATTATAAGGCCCCACAATAATTACAAATTGTTATATGTATTAATATTATTTGTACCTTTTTGTGAATAGATTTTGATCAAATAAAGTTTATTCTGTCATTAGAATTGTATGCTCTTTGAAAGTTGAAATTACCTTACAAAAATAATTATTTCTTGAAGCGCCCTCTTTACCAAAACTGAACTTTCTCTTTAAGCGTTTTCGAGCAATCGAAAACATTGCGGAGGATGGGGGCATAATGGCCCCTGACAGTTACTCTCCTTACGTGCTGTCCATACAAGTTATATTTTAGGCCACTCAAAACAGAAGAAAATTAATTTTAGAAAGACGCGAAATTATGCAATAAATAGAGAAAATGCAAAAGATACTGTGAAGAACAGTAACCCTAGAATTCTCACGGCCAGTCGAAAATATGAAAATCCATGTGCGCATTAAAATGTAAAGAATTTTTCTATTGGCATATAAAGTAGAGACCAGAAAATATAGTTTAAACACTTTTTGTGATTTCAAAACTCTATGGCATTTGTGTACATTGTGTTTGGCAAAAGTGCGAGCTTGGCAGTCATGGAGTTAAAAAATACAGACAATAATTAGGAAATGGAGTGCCAATGCGCTTTGAGCATCTTATTGTGTTAGATATTGCGAAATATAAATATTCAATATTATTTATTTTAACTGATGAACCTCATACCATCTAGGTGGAGCTCAGGAAACATGCGGTGCTTGTGAATCCAATGGCGCCATCCGAATACCCGCAACAGGTAACACACATCATCTTAACCGGAATGCACATTGTAAGACGACGTCTTCCGACTTATAGTGCAATCATTATGTAAACGCAGTAAAACTGAAGAGTTTACACTATTGCAAACACTGATGAATGTAATTTTCTTCATTTTCGAAAAACACTCAACTAATAACAACTAACTAAAGCCTGCTTATTGTATATTGCGGAGATATGATTAACAGTAACACGCATTATTGTATTATTTGCATTGTTTTTCAATGGTTTGCTCTCTGAAACGGGTAACAATAATTGTAATGTGTGTGTTTTGTTAACGCCTTCCTCGTGAAGGTGTTTTTTTACTTTCCACGACAATAACGAAAGTCCAGACGATTCTGACTCGTTCGATGGATATACAATGCCTGAACCAAAATGTACTCATGATCCCATTGTCGTTCTTTTCATTTTTGTTATACGATTAGGGGTATGTAAAGTAAAAATTATATAAATGTGAAGGAATCATACTCGTTATACACGTTTTATTTGACATCAAGACAATACAATATACATGACATGTCACTCTTTCACTTATCATAATTCAGGCGTACAACAAACATCGGGTTCTGGACTATTCTGAAAATCTTGTAACTCTTATTATCGCGGGTTTTCCTAAACTGGATAAGCATTTTAGCCGTTACGGACGTGCAAATTCAATCACCACGAACATTTACACGCATGTGTTCTCTCTTAATATATTGGAGTGGAGCCATATTAGTGACCACTTCGTTTAGAGGGGAATCCACTCTTAACCTAGAGTTGACCCTCTTTTAACTCCAATCTGGAGTGGATTTTTTCACTCTTTTCAGGGGTGGATTTCCACTCCCCCTTCCACTCCTTAAGGAGCCATATTAGTGACCACTTCGTTTAGAGGGGAATCCACTCTTAACCTAGAGTTGACCCTCTTTTAACTCCAATCTGGAGTGGATATTTTTCACTCTTTTCAGTGGTGGATTCCAGTCCCTCTTCGACTCCTTAAGGAGTCATATTAGTGACCACTTCGTTAAGAGTGGAATCCACCTCTAATCTAGAGTCAATCTATCTAGAGAGGCAATATTCATCCACGCGCACATGAAAACAGGCAAACACGCACGGATACACACATACCTGCACTATACATACTCAAATCTATACATTGCACAGATTCTAAAAATGCATTTTGTAATAAATAATGGAAATAAATTATTGTGTCCACCAGAACGATGCTTTGTGCACATATGACATGTGACAGTTCACATTTCACAGGGCTAAAATTCATAAATCCATCCAATAAGAAATAATAATTAAATACACAATATACATACAGTCGTTCATAAAACAGTGCCAGCCCAAAATTTAAACATCATGTTTTAGCCTAGGCAATGTTTATCCCACTCTCAATGATTCGAGCCATTAATTTGTCTTCACATTGGGCAGATAATTTATCTATACTCGGGACATTTTAATATCGTAATTAAACCATTAACTACGGGAACCGGGTGGAATGTGTACAAAGTCTATGAAGATTCAGAATCTCGTAGTGAACAGGTAATACGCCTTCAAATAGGAAATGTTCATATTAACTGGATTTAATCCGGCCCCCTCACATCGGGGACAGCAATGTCAAAAGCTAGTACACAGTCAAACCTGTGCATATAGTGACCACCTAATGAAAAAAAGAAAAGTTGTCACTGTAGATAGTTGGTGACCACTACAGGCAGGTTCTTGTATGTATGTAGAACGTATGGATTCATGGGCAAGGAAGGTTACAAAACTACTTCAGTTTGAAAAGTCACTTCAAGTATATATAATTACGAAAATTCAACCAATTTCACATTCTATAGCACAATCGCGTATCTTCCATGATGTGGCCCGTGTCGCGAAGGCCATGATCGTCGGGTTAGCGACAAAGTCAGCTCTGCACGGAGAGAGCTGGTGAATTCGTTCACTGAAGTTGGCTTTGTTAAGGTTACAGTCGAAGCTGCATTCACGGTTGCTTCGCTGGTCTTCGAGTCACTTGTCATGGTTGTCGTGCTTTTATTTGTGGTCATCTTCGCGGTTGTCTTTGTTGTCTTCACGCTTGTCTCGCTCATCTTCGTGGTCGTCTCGCTCGTCGCCGTGGTCGTCTTTGTTATCATCGCACTTGTATTGCTCGTCTTTGTGGGTGCTTCGCTAGTCTTCGCTCGTCTTCGTGGTCATCTCGCTCCTCGTCGTGGTCGTCTCGCTTGTCTTGATGGTCGTATCTGTCGTCTACGCACTTGTCTCGGTCGTCTTCGTGCATGTCTTGTTCTTCTGTGCGGTTGTCTTTCTTCATTCTGTGAGCTTGCATGCTGCTAATATACGTTCATGGTGCAGTTTAGTGTGTCATCGGGTATCGCTTCGATCCCAACTGTCGTTGACCTGGGATGCGGTACATGTCGGTGTTCAACAATCAAATCTGCAATCAAATGAAAATACGAGAAAAACAAATAAAACTAACAAATTGTGTGTACAATCATAACAATCTTTAAAAATGTATCCATGGTGGCTGTCAGATCAACACTTTAAAGATTATAGATAAAACAAATGCAGACCTCAAAAAGTGCCAGTTTACCTAAATATACTATCCTGAATACACATTCCTGAATTTATATTCTGTAAATTAGATCAAAGTTGGACTCGGTCCCGTTTTTTGGTAAATTATACGTCTCCCCTCCCCCCCCCCCCCCCCAAAAAAAAAAATATATATATAATAAACCTAGAAAATCCTGGGATTCCTCATTATTAGGGTAGACTTGTAAAAAGAAATCAATTGCATTCCTTGGCCTCCAGTATAGACTTTTTAATATATACTTGCGTAATGAATTAGTTTGCTTATAAACACACAAATATTATTAAGACAAAATTAAACTTACAAGGCTCCGAGCAATCCTTGTAGTTTCGTCTCCCATACATGGAATCTATTACAATTGCCACTGCCAAATACTCAAAGCCTCCAGTCCATTTGTTGTCTTGTTGGATATCTGAAGATGGAAGGCACACATAATTTTGCATCAAAACGGGGAGTCAAACACGGTTACCATTAGGTTTCAGCCAAGTTAGAAACTAACCGCTTCTCAGAGCTCAGGAGAGGTTGAGAGATTCGTGCCTCTAGTAGAATTTTATCACCGTTTACACCGTTCTTATCGGTAGTGGCCTCGGCGCTAATTTCTAGCAGATGGTGTCTCAATCAAGACGTCGTGCTGCTAGTCTTGATACGCAGACACTACAGACGAGTTTGGGTTCGGATGTGTACAGAGTATCAAGTTTGTTCGCTTTACCGTATTGTCAAATGGTAGGAAGGAGTAGAGAGGAGAGAGGATCAACCGCATTTAGTATAGGAACAATCTCTGAAAGTTAGAGTATAATTGGACAAGAAACAAGAAACCTACAGCTCGTTGAAGATGTCCATTTATTCTTATGGGGAACTCAAATTGGCAATGCACTCTGATTTAGTGGTTTAGTGGACACAACAGGCAGGATAGCTGCTACAGACCACTTAAAGTCTTAAATAGACATGGTTATGAATGTTTATAGGTCATGTGTTAATACTTAGCCAATAATAATGACTTCGCTACTATACACTGGGAGGATTTATTGAGTCAATATAATATCAGTCACACCACACAATAAATAAGAATGAAATGGTCTAGAAACCTAGACTAGTGGCCATGCAGTTTACTGCGTGTAACCGGAGGAGATTATCTCTATAATACCACTAGGTCTCAGGGGGGCAGTTAATAGGGCATGGAATGTTGACCAAAGCTATTAAAATGGTTGAGGTGAGTTCCACATTGGTGGAGATCACGGCTAACTTAGTGAAACGTCATGCTGTTAGGCTAAACAATTTTGAGAGGAACATTTACCTTAGAAATACACATTTAAGAAATTGAATAATTGGATGTATTTAACAGTAACTATTTATTACTTTTGTGAGGAAATTTTTCGATTTTTACAGTTATCATTTCCTTAGACAATTTTTAATGAAAGTTTTCTATTTCAGTTTCCCATGTTATTAATGTAAATAACAGTTTGCCTTATAGTCTACAGAGGAAGGTTTGCATGAAATATCATGATCATGTAGTTTATTGTCAGTAATATAATTCATCTTTATACTTTGATTGTTCCCGAATACCGAATTAAAACAAGTGGAAAATGTAAGTAATGTGAAACGTGCTAACTTGACCTGACCTACATTCATATCATATCATTCATCATTATTATATAGCCTACCACCAAACACTAGACCGGTATGTAGTCCACAAAGAATTAGGCCTGCGCAGTGTGTGTGAGGCTGTCGGTACTGTAATCTAATTTATCATGCTATTTTCGTCTCCAGACAGATACCGCGGCTGCTACGTCGACAGTAGTACCCGAACTATGAACGGAGCTCGCACCCAATCCTCATCCATGACGGTCGAGTACTGCATCACCTACTGTCGAGAGCGTGGCTTCCCGTCGGCGGGCCTCCAGTATGCGTCCCAATGCTTTTGCGGCGATGAAAGCAGCTACGACGATCAGGGGTCTGCTAGCAATTGCAACGCCGTCTGCGCCGGGGACTCGTCGGAGTACTGTGGCGGTACCTGGCGGAATAGCGTCTACGACACCGGTAGGTAGCAACCGTCCATCAGTCATGTGATATCAATAACTAGTGACGTAGCTACCGAGGGGGGGGGGGGGGGGGGGGGGGCGGCAGGGGCATGTGCTCGCAATCAGTCCTACCAGGCTATGTCGCTGCTGACAGACCCCACTAAGGACCACTTGAATCTCCTTCATGATATCAACCCATGCTTTGGTCTTGGTCTTGTGCACCAAATCGCACAATTTCACGCCTCAAAATACGAAAGCTCCCTACTGTGGGAGGGGCTCACCCCCTCCTAATCGGTCGCTTTGCTTCCTCGCAATGTCTCCCCTCCACTTTTGCTTAGTTTCATTGGAGCTCAATGCTCTAGACTATATCGATGGCTCTATAGTATAGAGGATCACGTGGATCCATCTCATGCAAGGCTCAATCTTTCCTCGCTATTCCCGTTTTAAAATACGTTACGAGTAGGTTCACTATTATATAGAATTTTAACACACATGATTAAGACAATGATAAAGACAATAATGACCAAACTTCTACAGTGATATTTCAAACACCAATTTCAAAAATTTCTCCACGTGGGAGGGGGTGAACCCCCTCCCACACCCTCCCCCAAATAAGTGTAGACAAGCATAGATTTACGACGTGAGAGTATTTGAGTCTGGTGTGTGTGTACATAGGTTCAATTGTGTGTGTATACTTTATCATGAGGGAGATGATTTAAGTCCTGCTTTCTTTAATTCAGTATTATCAAATTTCCTTCCAAGGTATGCACCAGATTGCATTCGAACATTTGCAAAAGCTCCTTACCTTAGGAGGGGGGCACCCCCCCCCCACCCCCCCCCCCCCCCCCCCCCCCCCCCTCCTCCCACACCCGAACGCCCTCCCACATCGCGAACGCCCATTCAACTCGCGGCGCCGTGGATTTCCGCGCGTTTCAGAGTTGAAACACATATCACTCGACAGCTAGAGCGGAGATACCACTCTTTTGCATTACGAGAGTTACAAGGTTACAGGGGCTAAGGCAGAGCAATGTCAATTATTATGTTTATATTCTCCTATAGACAGGCTTACATGGGCTAAGACAGCAATGTCAATAACCGTGTTTCTATTCCCCCGTTGAACAGGGTTACAGGAGCTTGGACAGAGACCACTGGGGGTTGAGAATGGAACGATTCCAGGCGCCCAGCTGAGCTCGTCGAGTTTTTTTCAACATAGTTTGGATCATTCCGCCGTACGAGGAAGATTGAATACGATTGGAGATGCCACCCACATTGGATCCTGGGTTGCGGCTGTATCTGACACTGCTCCATGGATTCAGGTACGAATAATATAGTTACATTATATGGGCATTTACATGAGAAAGGGGACAAAAATGAGAAAGATATTTTGGCTATATTTCATTTTTTGTTTATTATTCTCATACACCATAGTCTTATGAAATGTCTCCTACGGGAGAAACTAAAACCAAACCTAGCACGTTATACATAAAGCCAATTTGTAGATATTACATTTTAAAATATTGATAACTTTGCTGACAAAATATAGTAACAAAATGATTATATCATCGGATAAGGGTGTCTTTTCCAATGAAAAACGATACAAAGAACAGTCATTTTGGTCGTGTAGTTTTTTGTTTTAGGGCGCTGTGAGTGACACCATTTCAATTTTTTCAATTTTTACCAAGTCAATGTCTGATACATCGCATTTACTGCCCGTCATAGCATCGAACAACGAGCAATACGCGCAACCATTATTATAGTGCATTTAGCTGTGTGCCGAGAGAATGGGCATAGTTGTTCGATACTATTACGGGCAGTAAAGCCGATTTATCAGGCACTGACTTGGTAAAAATTGACAAAAATGGTTACCTGACATAGTGTCATTCACAGCGCCCTAAAAAAGAACTACACGATCAAAATGACTGTTCTTAGTATTGTTTTTCATGGGAAAGGACACCCTATATCCAATGGACATAACCGTTTTGTTACGTTATTTTGGGAAGTGCCCCGTTTTGGTATCATTAAAAATCTTCTTTATATTGATACCCCATTTGTAATGGTTATGTAATTATGGAATGTGCATTACACAAAATATTGGGCCAAGATTGAAATGTTGAAAAATGCATTGGAATTGTGTGACGATCCACATTGACAATGACGTTGTATTTTGCGACATTTCGCTTTTGACAAGGTGCCATATTAAGGTCAACTGCACATTCCATAATAACATAACCATTACAAAATGAGGCATCAATATAAAGGGGAATAAACAGGCTTGTAAATTATATCAAATCCGAGTATAATCATTTCATAACAATATATATATCAACGCTTAAATAGGGCTTAAACGTGCGGAACTTTTTGTGAGGGGTTTATTTCCCTTTTTGTAAATGCATAGAATACAAATACGAAAACCACTTTTCTTTCTTTAATAACATTAAATAATTAAAATAACTGCCATACTTATATTTTGCATCCTTACCTTTGTAATATTATTTATTTTGTTATTCTGTAGATTCATAGTATTATGCAAGGCATTCAACATCCCTTGCAAACTTGCTTTTCGTTAAAATGGTCAGGTTTTAGACTCTGCGTTCCACAAAACCACATGGACCGTTTGAGTCAATCTTTTGTTTTGAATGATATATTTCAATATTGTATAATAATACTTGATACTTGATGAGGTAATCCCTTGAAGCAGCTGCCAAGCTATACTGGGATGATGTGCTGGTGTGTCGTCAGGAGGTGCCATTGTTTATGTAATTGTTTTTAAAAAATAGAACATTTCTAAATGTCCACTTTCTATAAACAATAATGCTTGTGACTCAATTATGAATCACTATTCCTGTTGGAATTAATTTTGTTTGATGGTATATTTATATTATAATTTGATACAATTATTTCATACATTATTCATCTATCATTGGTTATTAATTTTACTTACTATAACTGAACCCAATATCAATCTTCAATGATGCGGACATGTTCTCTTCCTGGCCAATTCTCTTGACTGATATTTATCTCCTGTCACTATCTCGATCGCTTCCCTTTTAATTACGAGGAATTTTCCTGCATTCATTTTTATTTTGTGAACTATGTGTACATTTGATATGTGATTTTGTATTGGACATGTGATGTTTTATTTTATAGCTAAATTGCAGGCCGTCGAGGTGTTTTAAATATTGTAAATTTCTAAATGTCCACATTCTATTGCTTCCCCTCTTTTAGTATTGTACTTTCTTCTCATGTTCATTTAGTATGCACCTCATTCTGTTTATTTTGCCATGTAAAAGTAAGATTATATTATATAATATTATATTTGTCAGCCAGTGTGCAGGCCAAATTATAGACCATACAATTTATCTTATCATATCGTATATTAAAACGGGTCTTTCCAAAAGGTGACCCCCGATTTCTGACACCCCTGACACCCCTATTCTGACACCCCTTTTTCCCATTCACTTTGTACACGAATTTGTTTCCTTTTCCCCGCTTTTTCATGCGACAGTCTCATCTGTGAATGGTTATTTGCTTGTTTATATTCATTAGCTATTTAATCGATCTTTCATAAAGAGAGGCTTGGTCTAATTTCGTTTCTTTGATTGGCTTTTTCGAATCTGAATATTCATTAGCTATTTGTGTACGTACGTGTACGTGTGGGCCATGCGAGGGCTGCAATGCTGAGGACATGAACTTTGACTTATGATGAAAGTGAGAAATTGAGAGAACATGAGAGATTTAAATACATAACTGAATTTATATCTCCACCCTGTACATGATCCATTCTCGGACTTCTTCATTGAGAAGCAGTGGCGTAATGACTAATAAGCTAAACATTTTGAGGGGGCAATATAGGCTGTCTAGGCATACAATATACTGGGCATGAAAGCTAGATTGACATGTTGGGTGACTTGCCACTTGGTCTACAACCATCTGGTCCACTACCCATTTGGTCCACTGTCATTCAGTCTAAACTCGGTTTGTCCACAGTAATTTTGTCTACTAGCCATTTGGTCTATGTACCAGTACGTCTAAATGCCAATTCGTTTAATAACCACATGGTCTACTACTCAATTAGTCTATTATGCATTTCGTCTAATAGCCAGTTAGTCTACTTATCAATTGGGCTTCTACCAATTTTGGTCTCTACAACAAGTTGGCTACAAATCACTTGGTCTACTATCCAGTTGGTCTACTAACCAGTTGGTCTACTATACATTTGGTCTACTATTCATTTGGTCTACAATCGATTTGGTCTACAACTCATTTCGTCTACAAATCACTTGGTGTACATGTACATTTGGTCCACCTGCCATTTGGTCTACCAAACGATTGGTCTAAAATATATTTGGTCTACCAGTCATTTAGTCTACACATCTGTTCGTCTACACTCGATTTGGTCTATTTGGTCCACTACATTATTTAAAATTCAATTTGGCATGATTATGAAATAAATCAATTTCCATTTCTTTAACCCTAATAAGGCCGGGGCCATATGCCCCCCCCCCCCCCCCTCAACAATTGTTTTATTGCTCCACAATGCGGTAAGATGACGAGCCGCTGCTTGGTGACCTTTTGTCTGTGCATGTCAGCACAAAATCCGCTCAATTTCGTGATTTGTGTACAAAACATATGGAAGTATATGTTTTCGTAAAAATAGGTATATCATTGGTTATTTGGTCCTGTTTACATTTGTATATGTTTGTTTTGGGGTTCAAAACCCCCTTTTTTCAAAGATATTTATTTTCTCCATTGCTTTTTACCAAAAATAACAAAATAACAATAACAAGCAATACAAAAATCAGTACATACAATAATCTGCATGTTAACATAATAATATGATTTTAGATTCACATCTAAATAATACAAATTATTTTTTTCTATTTACATCAAATAAAGCATGAAACATGCATGCATGAAGAAAGCATGAACATAAAAAGGGGAAAATAGGAGAGAAAAACCATTCTTCCAAAATATACCAAATCGAGTGTAGACGAACAGATGTGTAGACTAAATGACTGGTAGACCAAATATATTTTAGACCCCTGTTATCATTCAAAAAGAGCTGTTACAACTCAAGAGGGCGCACTCTCCCAATTAATTATCCATTTTCATACACAATTGTGCATGTTTTGTTTTGAATAATGATTCAATAGAGATATCATAAACAACGTTGAAATAACCTATTCAGATTTCTTTCAATGTAGACTTCATGATTTTTAAAACTTTTTCTAAAAAGTCAAAATATCCCATAGTGAACCAAATTTTGATCAAAAATATATATGTTTATTAATATTTCAGCCATTTCGGAACCGATTTTGTTTAAATAAAATTGTTTCTGTCATTAAAATTGTATGTTCTTGCAAATGTGAGAGTAAGTTTTTTGTTATCTCTAATAAGTGCCCCCTATACCAACACTCAACTATCCCTTTGACTTTGCTTCCTTGCCATACCTATGCTGTGCATCACTTCAAAATACTAACTGTACATGGTGAACAACATTTCATACACAGCGTGGGCGTTGTAGAAAATATAGCTAGTATAGACCAAATCGTGTATAGACGTATTGGGTAGTAGCCCAAATGACTAGTAGACCAAGAGCATCGTGAACCACATGTCTGGTAGACGAAATAAGTTACAGACGAAATGGATTGTAGACTAAATGATTTGTAGACGGAATTGTTAGTAGACTAAATATAATGTAGACCAAATACATAGTAGACCAAATAACTAGTAGACTATGTATTGTAGAGCATTTGAATGATGGACTAAATGATGTTAGACCAAAATACTAGTAGACCAAATGGGGTGTAAACCAATAAGAGTGTGGACCAAATTAAATGTAGACTAAATGACTAGTAGACCAAATGGGTAGTAGACGTATAGGGTGTGGACCAAATTACAGTAGACCAACTGGATAGTGGACCAAATTGGTGTGGACCAAATAGCAGTAGACCAACTGGCTAGTGGACCAAATGGTAGTATACCAAATGGTCATAAACCACATGTTGAGCTCAAGTTCAAATTGACGCAATTACAACGTTTAGCGGTACGATTGCTTGAAGAGTTTTACACCGGATCAATGCACGTGCAACGCCGGAAATACGCGACGCTGATAAGTGCCAGCAAACACTGTTGTGTAGTTGGGGTATCATTGCAGCGAGCATATTTATACTTTGTGTACAACGTGCAAAGCAAAGCTAGCAAGCCGTATCGGAGCGCATGCATGCAAACTAGTATAGGAAAAACGTTCGAAATTTGAATTTGACAGTCGGCATTAACGGAGAATAATAATAACATGTTCAGCAAACATTTTCCATCATACGTGGATGTGGTGTGGCAACATTGGTAGAGCGCGCGCTTTCCAATCGTGAGATCCCGGGTTCGAACCCAGCCCACCGCGTTTGTCCTTCGGCAAGACAATTTATCCACTATTGCTGCTCTCGACCCAGGTGTATAAATGGGTACCCGGAAGGATGGGAACGTGTTTCCTTAGCACTGTGCGCGCCTAATAGGCGACTTGCTGGAATACTCCCCAGGGCGTGGAAAATGTGCACTTAATGTGCAGGATTGATTGTAGTGTGTATCCGTTGACCGGGGTAATGATATTGTAAGCGCTGTGATATAGTTTACTATGAATAGCGTAGCTAAATGCCTAATATTATTATTAGCCGTATTCAGACGATGAAAGCCAAGTTCTTAAGAATTGCAATTCTTAAGAATTGCAATTCTTAAGAACTTCAAAATGTGTGTTCAAACGATGCCAATTCTCGAGAGTTGCAATTCTTAAGAATTAAAACCGGAAGTAGCATGCGCGCCTTTCTCATTTGAGGTCACGCGCGCTCACTTGACTTGTTTTCACACCGGAAGCATATCTCGGTCATGAGGTTAACCCAAACCACGAGTCTCGAAGCTGATTGTGTTCAGACGGTAAAAAAAGTAGACTGCGCGCAGTCGCGCGCTTATCGCGCGCTCATTCTGCGCAAAATCTTACAAGTATCTTGTGGTTATCTTGTGGTTTGCAAACCACAAGATAACCACAAGATAACCACGAGATTGCGCATTTTTGGCAGTGTGCGCATTCTCGTGGTTTGGAAACCACAAGATAACCACGAGTTTTGCGTGTTCAAACGAGCGCAAACCACAAGATATTCTTAAGAATTGCAAACCACAAGATAACCACAAGATAACCACGAGATTTGCTTTTATCGTCTGAATGCGGCTATGATTATTATTATTATTATTATTATTATTATTATTTCCCGAAGAAAATAAGCGTCCTGGGGCGTTATACCATTTGGTTATACAAGCGTTTTGCCGCGCACCAGTGGCAGCGCGCATGTCAATGACAATCTCATGCAAAACATTCACCTTTTGTATTGCAACACAACATTTTGCGTCGGAAAGAGGCTTCTTTTTTGGAAGGGTTTACAAGAAAGTTGATTTGGAGAAAGATCAGTAAATTCTTGAAGATATTGTACATCACATGTGTTCTTTATGAGTTTATGCAGCTGCTCATTTAGAGTACAGAAGCCATGACGTCATAAAAACACTTGTTTAGAATTTTCAAATTTGGACTTCATTTTCAGAAAGAGCATAATAAATAATGTCCAAATACCGAAAATCAAAGGAATAGGTTACGTATTGGCTGAGATATGCTCATCCGAATTAATTCTACTTCAATGAGCAATCAGTGTTATAGTGCAATGGTTCCTAAATTCATGGCATTTTATGACATCATACTTCACCACTTTATAATTTCCACTTTGATTTCATGCATCTGATGTTTGTTTTGTGCCGACAAACAAAAGGTATCCCGTAATAGGACACGATACCAAACTAGCCGCGAGTGATTGTGTACAAGTTTATCGAACAAGTACGAACAACGCTGTCATTCCCCTTGAAAAATGATCGTGAGAACAAAATGCGTCCGTTTCTTAATAACACTTCAATGGTATGTACATCAAACGTGACTCATTTTATGATTTTCTTGGTAAAATATTCATTTTCAGGAAATTTTTAAAACAGGACATCGTATTTTTCGCACGACGAGATCATGGAGCCCACACTTACACGTACGAACACAAATAGCTAATGAATATTCAGATTCGAAAAAAGCCTATCAAAGAAACGAAATTAGACCAAGCCTCTCGTTATGAAACATCGATTAAATAGCTAATGAATATTACCAAGCAAAAGAACCACTCACAGAGATCGGGGGAACAGGAAAACAAATCCGTGTACAAAGTGAATGGGAAAAAGGGTGTCAGAATAGGGGTGTCAGGGGTGTCAGAAATCGGGGGGGGGGGGGTCACCTTTTGGAAAGGCCCTATTAAAACCGACAAATTAATGCAATTAACACAACTGTAACATGAATTTAACATTCCTGGTAACTCAACCGATTAATCTATTGTACGTATCATACTCACAGGCTGAGCTGAATGAAATCACCGTGGTGACTGCAGTAGGTACCCAGGGTCGCAATGAACTGGATCAGTGGGTGACAAGCTACGAGATTGGATGCAGCCTGGATGGTGCGAGTTTCGAAAAGATCAGTCGTGTCAGTCGGCAATGCAGTTCAACGGTACGAACATCTTTGGAAATCACAATTACTTATTTCGTGAAATGTGCACACATTGCAGGCGAAAATCGCGAAGATGTCCTTGTCAATTTACGTAGCCACAAAGGCTAGAAAATAAAGTTAAGGTTGATAATGAGGAATATAACCCTAACCCTAATGCCCCTGTGACACTTCTCCGACTTCATGATTCGGCATGGTTTCCGACTTGACCGAAACCATGCGGGAAGGAAGCGTGACACTTGACCGAAACCAGTCGGGAGGATGCGGAAAGGCGGAACGAAATCTTGAAAATGTTCAAGATTTGCTTCCGACTAGTTCACGACTAAATTTGTCGGGAACAGTGCCGAAACAATACCGAAACTATGCCGAAACTAGCCGTGACAATGCCGATCATCGGCATTGTGGCCCGCCTGGTTCACGACAAGGTTCCGCACAGTTTCCGACAAGATTCCGCACAGTTTCGGAATGGTTTCGGCATGGTTCCCGACTAGTTTACGCACTCGCACTCGCAGTATCAAGAACGAAGACATGTTTAAATGAAACAAATATTACATAGATAGTACAGTTCTGATTTTAGGGCGCTCTAAATCCTTGTTTTCTTAAAGGTAATCACAACTCATGTGTTATATTTGAAAAAAGGCACATATTTAAAAGACAGAATAAACAATTTGATCAAAACCGGATCAGAAACAGCGGAAATATTCATAAATATATGCGATTAATAAGAATAATTGTTTAGGACCAACTTTTATTTAATGACATGTATTTATAAATCCTATGCATTGCTGGAAAAACACGGTGGATTTGCGTTGTTGAGTGCTGTGAGTTAGTGAATATCACTTTGCATTTTTGCTCATTACTCGGCCATTTGGCATCCATTTGACTTGAAATTTTCACAGAATACCCTGTGGACATAATAGATAACAACAATATACATTATATCAACCAATCATCACTTTTTGCACATGTCAACAAAGTTACTAGATCCCTTTAACGGTTATGTGACTATTAACCCCGGGCGATTACCCCCCCCCCCCCCCCCACCCCCCCCCCCAAAAAAAAAAACACAAACAAACAAACAAACAAACAAACAAACAAACAAACAAACAAACAAACAAACGAACAACCAAAACAAGCCAAAAAAATAAAAATAACCCGAGGTATTCTTCTTCTCGGTCTCGGCCTCGGCCTCGGAAATGTTTACCGACGAAATAACAACCCCCCCCCCCCCCCCCCGTTCAAATCCTGGGTACGTTATAAAATGGGCGTCGATTTGTAATTGATATATACTGTTCACGGGAATGGGGTAATTTATTCATTAATCCCCCGCTGAACAATAGGTATTAATGGACACGACATCAATAAAAGGTGGTCATAATTCATCTGGAGATCATATGAAATGATGTGCCCATTTATATACCTGCATGGTCATTTATGTGAATGATTGCTACACTGTGACCGATCAACGGTGACCAGTTGAAAGAAGTATCGTAGAACAATGACCAAAACGACGAAGGCGGAAACGTGGTGTAAACATGACGGGACAATGCGTAAAGAGTGCCGAAATGTGTCGGAAATGTGTCGGAAACATGACGTGACGATACGGGCCACGCATCCGTCCCGCATGGTTTCGGTCAAGTCGGAAACCAGGCGGATTCAAGAAAACACTTCTCCGTTTTCTTGAATCCGCCTGGTTTCCGACTTGACCGAAACCATGCGGGACGGATGTGTGGTCCGCATCGTCACGTCATGTTTCCGCCCTGTTTCCGACACATTTCGGCACTCTTCACGCACTGTCCCGTCATGTTTACGCCACCTTTCCGCATTCGTCGTTTTGGTCATTGTTCTACGATACTTCTTTCAACTGGTCACTGTTGATCGGTCACAGTGTAGCAATCATTCATATAAATGACCAGGTATATAAATGGGCACATCATTTCATATGATCTCCAGATGAATTATGACCACCATCAATTTATACCTATTGTTCAGCGGGGAATTAATGAATAGATTACCCCATTCCAGTGAACAGTATCAATTACAAATCGACGCCCATTTTATAGCGTACTCGGGATTTGAAGGGGGGGGGGGTTATTTCGGCGGTAAACATATATTTGAAAAAAGTCACATATTTAAAAGACAGAATAAACAATTTGATCAAAACCGGATCAGAAACAGCGGAAATATTCATAAATATATGCGATTAATAAGAATAATTGTTTAGGCCCAACTTTTATTTAATAACATTTATAAATCCTATGCATTGCTGAAAAAACACGGTGGATTTCGCTTTGATGTATTTGTGATGATCTCTTTCCTTACTAATTTATTCAACCATTATACATTAAAAAAAGCACTGAAATTTGGACGTGTTTGGGGTTTTCTTCCATGGACATACGGTTAAAGGTAACATTGTCCAAATCCTCAAAATCTAATTGGAAAACTAGCAGTTCTCTCATACCTTGTTTTGTTCGTATTAACAAAAAAAGCATGAGACAGGTTTCGATTTTTCTAATTTCCCTTTCATTACAAAATTATGAACGATTGAAGTTTTCAGATAATGAAATATCCGTCGGATTTTCGAAACCGTGAACAAAGTGAGTGCTGTGAGTTAGTGAATATCACTTTGCATTTTTGCTCATTACTCGGCCATTTGGCATCCATTTGACTTGAAATTTTCACAGAATACCCTGTGGACATAATAAATAACAACAATATACATTATATCAACCAATCATCCCTTTTTGCACATGTCAACAAAGTTACTAGATCCCTTTAACGGTTATGTGACTATTAACCCCGGGCGATTACCCCCCCCCCCCCCCAAAAAAAAAAACAAACAAACAAACAAAAAAACAAAAAACACACACACACAAACAAACAAACAAACAAGCAAACAAACAACCAAAACAAGCAAACAAAAACCAAATAACCCGAGGTATTCTTCTTCTCGGTCTCGGCCTCAGCCTCGGAAATGTTTACCGATGAAATAACACCCCCCCCCCCCCCCCCTCCCCTTCAAATCCTGGGTACGCTATAAAATGGGCGTCTATTTGTAATTGATATATACTGTTCACGGGAATGGGGTAATCTATTCATTAATCCCCCGCTGAACAATAGGTATTAATGGACACAACATCAATAAAAGGTGGTCATAATTCATCTGGAGATCATATGAAATGATGTGCCCATTTATATACTTGGTCATTTATGTGAATGATTGCTACACTGTGACCGATCAACGGTGACCAGTTGAAAGAAGTATCGTAGAACAATGACCAAAACGAAGAATGCGGAAAGGTGGCGTAAACATGACGGGACAATGCGTAAAGAGTGCCGAAATGTGTCGGAAATGTGTCGGAAACATGACGTGACGAGGCGGGCCACGCATCCCTCCTGCATGGTTTCGGTCAAGTCGGAAACCAGGCGGATTCATGAAAGCGGAGAAGTGTCACAGGGGCATTACCCTGACCTCCATTCGGCTAATCGCACACTATTTTTTTTTAGTTTAATCGATAGACAGCTATTCAATTAAGAACAATATTTTTTTAAAACGTACAAACGCATTTAGCATGCCGTGCACTTGCGGTTAGTCGGTACCACTGGCATTGACTGGCGAACTGGTTGGGGGGGGAGGGGGGGGGGGTGGGCGGGGGGGGGGGGCGGGCAATTCCCCCCCCCCCCCCCCCCCCAAACCAATTTTTTTTTTTTTTTTTTTACAAATAATGATAATTAGTAATAAATTATTATTATTTTTATTATTATTATAAAAACAAATTAAGATACAAAATAAATCAATAAATTCAAACATGGCTTACCGGTATGTCTAATTCGGTACCAGTGATTCAATAAAGAGTATTTATTGAGACATGTAACTCATATTTTACATTATGTCAAGTCAAATTTCCTTCTGGGTATGCGCCAGGTTGCACAATTTCAAGTAAAGAATGCAAAAATCCCCCTCATATCATGCAAGGTTGGACACCTCCTCCTATCACACCCTCCTCCTCCCATCACACCCTCCTCCTATCACACCCTCCTCCTCCCATCACATCCTCCTCCCATCACATCCTCCTCCCATCACATCCTCCTCCTCCCATCACACCCTCCTCCTATCACACCCTCCTTCTCACATCACATCCTCCTCCTCCCATCACACCCTCCTCCTCCCATCACATCCTCCTCCTCCCATCACACCCTCCTCCTCCCATCACACCCTACTCCTCCCATCACACCCTCCTCCTATCACACCCTCCTCCTATCACACCCTCCTCCTCACATCACATCCTCCTCCTCCCATCACACCCTCCTCCCATCACACCCTCCTCCTCCCATCACACCCTACTCCTCCCATCACACCCTCCTCCTCCCGTCACATCCTTCTCCTCCCATCACACCCTCCTCCTCCCATCACACCCTCCTCCTCCCATCATACACTCCTCCTCCCATCACACCCTCCTCCTTCCATCACAACCTCCTCCTCCAATCACACCCTCCTCCTCCCATCACACCCTCCTCCTCCCATCATACACTCCTCCTCCCATCACACCCTCCTCCTCCCATCATACACTCCTCCTCCCATCACACCCTCCTCCTCCCATCACACCCTCCTCCTCCCATCATACACTCCTCCTCCCATCACACCCTCCTCCTCCCATCACACCCTCCTCCTCCAATCACACCCTCCTCCTCCCATCACACCCTCCTCCTCCCATCACACCCTCCTCCTCAGGCGCGCCGGAAGTAGTTTTTGATGGGGGGGGGGGGGGGGGCAAAACCCCAAGGGGGCTCACAATTTTTGTCTGTAGGTGGCTAGGGGCTCATGCACAACCACACTCTGGTTTTCAAACTTTGCGAGGGAGCGAGGCGACTGAGCAGGGGAGGGTGTGGGAGGGGGTGTCCCCCCTCCTACGGCAGGGAGCTTTTGCATTTTTGGACTTTAAATTGTGCAATCTGGTGCATACCTAAATATGAAAATCGGCTGTATTTGGGATAGCGTACCTGATATGATTTGATTGACCAGAAAGTGGTAACATATTTTTCACGTAGAAAACAAATAATTTACACACTTATAAATATGTACCCCAAAACACACACAACACAAAGACCATAATTATGCAACATTATTGCAACACTTATGCACATTTGGTTAATGGCGTTCTTTGAATGATTTATTAACAAAGCAGATCTACCCCATTGATATAAACAAATGTTTTGTATACGCCCCCGTCTTGTTACAGCGAATGACAATTAACATGGTTAACGGATATAAAGAGCGGTCTAGATTGGGTGAACTAATCATCGCATTTCCTCACGTACTGAAACAAAAGTTACATGTTTAATGTCTTTGGTTATGTGGGGTGAAAGCATAGGACATTTAGTGATCGGGAAAATAGCTTACATTGCGATCAAAGATCGCTTAATTTACAGTTTAAAAAGTCAACATTAACACAGTTTAGGGGTCTATAATGATAGCCTATGATGGCCTGATCCCACTATCCTTGTGAATTAACTTATCATATGCCTCTAGAACTAGTACTGCCTTGATTCCTCTTTTATTCTTATCCCAAATACAGACATATTTGAAAGCTAGGCTGTATACGACTCTCATTTTACCACATTGGCAATAGTTTGTTGACTGCAGTTTTCAGCAGTATTTTCTTAATTCTAAACCAAGAAAATAAGTGGAATCTTACATGATGAAATATGTAAAAATAGCAATGTTTTGATGTATGTATCCCATATAGCATGCAAATCGTTTGTTGACAAGAACATGTACATGTATGTCATGACGTTATAATTATATAGGTAGTCCCTTTTTTGTCCTACTGTTACAGACTTTCCCAGGCAATTTCGACCGGAATTCGTTGGTCATCCACCATTTCTCCAGGTCGTATTTGTGCCGCTACGTGAGGATCTACCCTGTGACCTTCCAGGCTTACAGAAGCATGCGATTTGAGGTGTACGGGTACTAGATCGATCAGGCAAGTTAAACATTCTAAAGGGATAATTATATTTGGGTATAGAGGGCGCTACAGAAAATATTTTTGTTTGCGAGATGAAAAACCGAGTGTCAAAATAAAAAGAGCATTCACCTTTAATGACAGAATAAACTTTATTTGATCAAAATCGGTTCGGAAACGGCTGATATATCCATTAACACAACCATTACCAAATATTCGATAATTTTGAACCAGCCGTTAAAATGTTTCTATCTTTCTATCTAATCACTATTTGAACAAAATATCACATGCACTATATTTTATTGTAAATGGTTGAAACCAATAAGTTTTTAGAGAGCGCCCTCTTGTGTTTCAATGGCTCTTTTAAAATGATAACAGGCTTTTTACTTAGTGTTTTTTAATTTCCTATACCTTTGGAGCATAGTGGATTTTATAACTATTAGTTTGTAATGTTTTTGCGCAGGATTTGGATACTAAAGCTCAGCCTTTAAGTATGTACAAAAGATTATAACATTATAACAAGCATGTGTGACTTATATGAATAAGACCATTATTACTGCGTCTTAATATCGCACAAGATTATATTGAATTACGACCACATTAATAAACTAACAATGTCCATAACGTGTATTATGATTTTACCCGATCAAATCAAGAAAGGGTACAAAGTGGAGTGTGAGAAATAGGACATTTCATAATAATAATAACAATAATAGTTACTACTACGCTTGGAAAAAAAAATATGCAATCAGCTTTAATCACGTTCCATTGCATTTGTTCCTCCTCAGATTGTGTGTCAAACTCACCAAACCACTATGGAATGACTGGACTGGACTCCTCGATAACAACGAATTACGCGATATTTTTTCTTCTAAATCAACGCTGTATGCCGGCTATTGACTGTTATGTTATTTCATATTTCATTACATAATATCTATCTTTATAGAGTGAGTTGTACATTAGTTTAATTTACAATATTGTGCTTGTTTACACCATGAACAGTTCTGATTTAAGAGCATTAATATCATTCGTCATGTTCATTGCTTTGTTTGTTAAACTTTAATTGATCATTTTACTCTAATAATAATATCGGGTGTTATGGATTGAATACAGTAATAACAAGGCGGTGTAAAATTAGAACATACGTGTAATCAAGTAATATACAAGCCGTAAACGTTGTAGTAAAATATATTCTAAATGCTAACAAAGTATCAAAGTTGCACCCTCAAGACGAAACCTTTATTTCTTGGTGTTTAGTGTTTCCATGCCAAGGTGGGGAAAGGGGAGGGGTGCAGCTGGACATAGTGACCCCTCTTCCATTGTTTTTTGGTCAGGGCAGTAACCCTTCATATGTGGCACATATGTTGAGTAAGTCAAGCGATATATGGGACAATTATTGAAACATCTCCGTGGCATCAAATGGGAGGCTCTTTTTATATATGGTATGATTTGATGAATATAAAAATTTTATATTAAAATACGTTTAATTTTGATAAGCCATCTGTATCAACTATATACGAACTATATATGTGGTTAAACAGACGGCACTGAAAAGAGCATACAAGAGCTAAAATATCAATCGTGACGTCAACTGTGACGATACCAAGTTTTGCAGTGAATAAATGTATAGATTGTATAGCGTTCGTTATGTTACAAATGGTTTGACGGGAATCAATGGAACGGATTGAGTAATTATGTAGTAAATTTGTTTATGAATCGATTTTTTTTTCTTGGGTTAATACACGAAATTGCATCAATAAGTAACATTTAAAAAATGTATCTTATCATTTGGCATTGGTATTTTGTCTGGATGAATGTCCAATAAATCTAATAATCCTTTTTAATTATAATTTGCAAGGTTAAAATATTCGGTCTTCCTCAAGATATAGCATTTTTTTACTAGGCCTGTAAATGTGTGGTATCGTTATATGTGTGCAACATGCATAAAACGAGAGCCAGATTATCAATTTGAAGGGATTTTCTGGCATCTAATTAAAGGTATAAATTGTTGTTGTCGACTAACCATTTAGTAGTCATCAACTAACTAACCCGAAGTAGGCGTTTATGCATAGTGGTAGAAGAGAGGAGCCTGGGGTGGGGAGCATACATTGAAGAAAATAAAAAATATCTTAAAAATCAAAGGTCTGATTAAAATAAAAATGTAGTATAAACAATTATTAATGGAAGTTCTTAAAAAAATATATATATATTATTTTTGTTATTATTTTGAAGTTGTTGAAAATGGCTGCATGGGGCACACCTCCGCTTCTCGAACCCCTATGTTTAAGTTGGCTTAGGCACACCCCGCCAAAAGATCATTCGAGTAGCCCCCCCCCCCCCCCCCCCCCACCCCCACCCTAACCCAGGCCATCGTCAACCCGCGGGTGACCGCATCTAGACGTTAGCTAGCTCAGTCGAACTAACTTCCGCAAAATTTGACCAAAAACGCGTACACAAATTGATAAAATAGTCAGGTTTCTTGACCAGTCTGGCATGTTCTTTCCTTGTATTACTGTTATTTCTCCTAGTGCACCAAAAGGTAAGATTATTATTGTAACTGGTGGAAGGACCAGAGTAATTTAAGGTAGGAAATAATGTACCCATGAGACGCAAACAGTTTTGTTTTCTTTTAGTAATTATGTGGTATTAATTAAATCGAAACTACTAGCAGCCACTGGCATTTCTCCTTGTGCACCGTAGATAGTAAGTAATAAGTAGCCATGATAATATTTATATTGCAACTGGTGGTAGAACCGGAGTAATTCAACGTAGGAACTAATGTACCCATGAGACACAAACAGTTTTTCTTTTAATATCAATGTTTTGTTGATTAAATTGCAGACACTAGCATTTAACAATTTAAATTTCATCGAGTTGGCCTGTTAATTAAACGACTTTGTGTAACTTTACGTACATTAAGAATTATTCCCATGATTTGTAGAGTATATGGTGACTGACGAGCACGGGCGTCGATCTGTCATTGATACCCATTGATCAGGGGGGGATGATTCATTCATCCATCCCCCCCTGATGAATGGGTATTACGTAAGTATCGACGCCCATGCTGACGAGTGGTGAGCGTGACTGAATTTATTTAATTGAAATACATACATTGTTAGTGGTGGTCAAACATGAACTAACCCACCCTTGCCCTTAACGACCGGGACGTGGCAAGCCCAGAACCTTGTTTATTTTGTCACCCAACATTCGAGGGGCTGGGTCGGTTCGGTGATGGTTAGATACTGATAATAGTGTAAAGAGCTATGATACTTACACGGAAAGCGCTATAAAAAATAACCTTTATTATTATTACTTTATGTGCAATACAATGCCAAGAAAACATATGGCATTATTATGCTCCCATCAATCAAAAGATTCCACATTGCACTTTTAAGAAAATGTTCCCTTTTGATCAAATTAAAGACAATATTTCCTGGAAATGAATAACATTGATAAATAAAAAGATGATTGCACTTAAGTACCCTACCAAAAATGATATCTGTTATAAATTTGTGGCGGATTTGGTTGTGGTTGGTGTTGCTGCAGACTGTTCTGGTGTTGTTGGGTGTTGTGGAATTGCTGAGGCTGTTTGGGGTACGTCTGTGTCCGGGGCCTGTAATCCATAAACTTTCAAGAAAACTTGCTTACAATATGCAAACTGAACTTAGAAAAGGTGTGTACGTAAGATATTGCCGTAAGCCGTATTCCATAAACTGTAAAGAACATTTGCTTACAGTAAGCAAATTGTATTTGTATGTTTGCTTATGTGTATTAAGCCGTATTCTATAAATGAGTTTGTCTTGGCTTAAAAAATAAGTCAAAATGCTTACTTTGTCAGACGTCACGGATGTGATCGCCGCTCGCGATGAACGACAGAACTTTCCCCTTGTGTACAATGGATTTTCTATGGAGATGGCGTGTTTAATTAGGGACTATCGCAATGACAAAAATATGGTATGTAAACAGGAATGAATGGGGTCTGCGGACAAAATATCAGACATAGTTTTTAGAGAGAGAAAATAGTAACTATGTAACAGATAAATCAAGGAAAGAAATCGATAATTATATTGAAAACTGAGCTAACTTTTAATATGTTTGGGATCGAAAGATTGTTACAAATACAATGTCACTGGTTACTCGCTACAAAATATAATAATGCAATAACATACGTATAAAGTGCTTAATTCCACAAGGCATTAAATCGACTTTTTCATTTTGGAGATAATCAGGTTTTCCATTAAACTATGTACATATGCATGTAAAAATATTAAAACGGACCGTTCCATATTTTGATTTTGACTGTATAAATTGTATAAAAAAATTGGGATTTCTAGATAACTACGTATAGCATATTAAAGTCATACCTGTAAAGTGTAAGATATTGCACAAAATGACATTGAGACTTCAATCCTATATCAATATCATTGTCAAATACAATTGAAAGATTTGTGAAAGTTTGAAAGAAAACGAACACTGTTTACCTAGTGAAAAAAACGAATATTGAGTTCATATTTTATCACCGAATACTGATGGTCTGCCATACATTTGTCGCAGTAATGAATGATCCGTTTGAGATATTCGCACCCGTGTATGTAACACGTAGTACAGATTCAAGGAATTTGCACTCGCTCGGCTCAAAGTTCAATATCCGGAATGTTCCCACGCATGCTGCAATGCGGACGCGTTTAGCTACAACAATTGTACTTTTTTTCAATTGCGTTGATTAACGCTTTAGAAATAATGATTTTCAATGATAATTATCTTCATACTAAAGGGACATTTGAAAAAATCAAACCCTATTTTATTCTTCTCTTACCATAAGCTAAACAACACGGTAGAAGAGAAACGAGGAAGCTCCAAGTAATTTTCGTGGATTTGGACACTTTACAGGTATGACTTTAATGTACTGTCAACACACAATGTATAGAAAGTGGATTAAGAGCCTTTTGGAACTGAGCTCTTCAGATTTAGATAAATACCAAGCGTATCCAAATATCATTTAACAATAATACATTTTAACGGCCTCTTGCATTATGAAATGAATAAATTGCAATTATGTACAGTCAAACCTGTCTTGGCGGCCATTTGTCTATAGCAGCCAACCTGCCTATAGTCATGTATGGTATGATATTTGTATGATCAGCCACCATACGTTTTAAGAAACTTTTGCTGTGTGTTCATCAGAATTAATCCCATTTAATTGTAGCCTAATACCAGTATATTGATTGATTCTTGGAGAAATACTTGTTTAATTTACAATGAGCATAACTATTAGATGCATTGGTTATCTCTCTCTCCCCACTCTCTGTATATACATTATACTTGTACACTTGTCATTATCGCTTGTATTCATTGTAAAACTGTGTTTTCTTTTTTCGTTTGGTCTTCTCTTAGCTTGCATTACATTTTTGTATAAATAACCTATATTCAATCATCGAATGGTGGGGTTCACTTACCAAAAGAATAAGATAGAGATAAGTCGACTGATTGATTATTGGATTAATAGTTTGTCTTAATTTTCTATATGAGCATAACCATAAGATATTGATTTACTCTCCCTCTCTCTGCATACTCGTATACTTGTCATTATTGTTTGTATTAATTGTAAAACTGACTTTTCTTTTCTAAATAAATGTAAAAAACTGCTGAAAACTGCGTATCCGCTCTAAAGGCAAGTGTAATCAAATTTATAAGTCAATGTGGCCGCGAGCTTTCGGATCTGGCAGATTTTCTTTTTTTAATTTGGTATTTTATTTTGCATGGGGGCGATCACTATACCAAGAAGTTTAAATAGAGATTAGTGTACAAGTAAGTTATTTCTTGTTATCACTCAGAAAATACGAACATGTAGAATTTTATGTATAATCTACATTAATTCAGACATAAAGGAAACTGACCAGAAATAAATAAATCAATAAAACGTAATGAGCAAAGAAAATATGCTTTGTCCAGGAATGGAACCCGAGACCTCCCGGTGCTCAATTCGTGTGTTACTTAGTTAAAAAGAGCTTGCCCGAGATATTGGTTGCAATAAATTCGTTCTCGAGAATACGAACCCTAATTGATACACATTTCATGTGGTAAAACTGGTAATTATATTGAAAACAAACGTTACAAAAGAAATGTCTAAAACCTGAAATTCAAACAGATGATTTTTAATTTTGGCAATAACATTAATGTCTATGACACAATTCCGTTCAGACGCCTTCCAGAGTAAAACATCCAGAGATAGAGAAATCCGAGCCGTGTATAATGTGTCTAGAGAATCAACTCGCTCTACTGGGAATTGCATAAGAGCGACACCACTTGTTTTCTTAAGCCCGGCGCAGACAGAGCCGACTCGACCCGATCCGACTGGTTTTCAGTCAGGCTAGAGTCAGTTTCGCTCAGTCGAGCCGATCCAACATGTTGAATCGGCCTCGAATGACCTCCGACTGGCACTTGACTGGAAAAAACCGGAGTCCTGAGGCAGCGCATACCGAGTTAATCAGGCTGGTTACCAGTCGGATCGGGTCGAGTCGGCTCTGTCTGCGCCGGGCATTATGTACACGACAGGTATCGCTAACCCTAGCTCTAACCCTAGCCATAACCCTAGGTATGGCCGTATAACAGTCATACACAATATGTACAGTGTGGTTTGTGGAAATGACTGCTCCGATACTCAGACTGATTGGGGGTCCCGTTGGGGGTATCCGTAAAGTTGCATATCCACCTGTACCTTGATATGTATCTCTCACTCACTCAATAATAATAAAATGTCCAGAGGCATTACATGTTTTGGCCCTCCATCCATCTGTCCGTCCCTCCGTACGTATGTGCGTCCTGTTCTCTCGATCGCGTAACTTATCTGAAGAACTGTTCGACGGATTACCATCAAACTTGCTACATGAACCAATGAACTGATGATATTTTAGAGTCATAGGGCTCATTATATATGCCATCTCAAGAAGAAGAAGAACAGATTGACGGATTGCCATCATAATTGTACATCTATGTATTTTGGGAAACCGATGAACTCATTATATTTAAGGGTCATGAGGTCAAAGGTCAAACATAATAGGGCTTATTATACACTACTCAAAACAAGTTAAGGATCACTTTTTATTTTGTGTATAATTTTAAAATGACATATTTAACTCCTGAATGACCTCAAACAGACTGTAATCAATATCACATGTGGTTCAGTTGTTGCATAATGTATCTTGCATCATTTTTTTATTCCAATGAGGACACCATATAGTCAAACAAAAAATGAAAGAACTAGGCAAGACCTCACTCATAGCTTGGAAAAAATACAAGTTAAGAAAAAAGTGATCCTTAACTTTTTTTGAGTAGTATATATGCAATGTCACAGCCGGTTAGGAATGTGATTGTCTTGTTTGTCTATGGAGTAAACTAAAACAAACCAATTACTAAAGACTCAGACAAAAAAATGCTCACACTTAAATTCAGGGAAATAAAGTTTAATTTCTTTCAAATTCACAGCATCAGATTCAAGGTAACATTACATAATGAGTTGGAACACAATATATTAAAAAAAAAAAAAAAAAAAATTGAAGTTATATCGTTTTGCTTAACATAAGAATGGGAATCAATTTCAGTATTAAAGTTTCATCATCTGTGAGAGTAGTTATATCAATTAAAGGGACTTACAGTAACATTGTCCAAATCCTCAAAATCCAATTGGAATGCTAGCGGTTCCCTAATACCTTGTTGTATTCGTATTAACAATACAAGCATGGGACAGGTATTGGTTTTTTAAATTTCCACTTCATTCAAAAGATATTTACATTTGAAGTATCCACTGGATCGTCCAAACAGTGTACACACAGAGTGCAATGAGTTAGTGAATATCCTAGTTGCACTTTTTGCCATATTACGTCAATTTAACTTGAAATTTTCACACAACACACTGTGGACATATCAGGATAACAACAATATACCCACTCATCGCTTTTTGCACATGTCAACAAAGTTACTAGATCGCCTTTAAGGTAAATAACTAGAGTTCTATTGGTTGTATGAACAGCGTGATTGTCAATTGAAGAATAAATTGAAGAGTTCATCGCTTCTCGTTATACTTTACACTAAGCTCGTGGTGCCGTGGAGCGGTGCGGTGTCACGCTAAATCTGTACGCTCTGCGAAATCCGTACGCAAGTCGCAAATGCGCATGCGCATAAACTAGCAAACACTGAGCCTGCGAAAATCGTTCCCAGTCGTAATTAAGCATGCAAAATGCCTCCTTGCGGCACAAAGTGTTGTCAAAACCCGACGGTGGGGATTAAGAAACTCCATTCACGTCAGTTAAAGTCTTGATATAACATGCGTCGATTTTGTATTAGCATGAAATTTGCGGCGTAAAGATGGTCACAATTTTCGAAAGACACGTACCATAATCTGTCTAAGCGCAATGCGCATTTGCGACTGGGTACGGATTTCGCAGGTCACGGATTTCGCACGCACACCGGAAGACTTCGTCGGAAGCGTGCTGTCTTGCGTAGTCTGTATACGAGCGCTGTCGGACCCTGTCGGACGCGCGATGCTGCTCAGCCCCTGCCGATGTCGACCACGTTATCGAATATCTCAACGCGAGACGAAGTCAATGTGCACCCAACGAGAGCCAGCGTTGAGCTTGATGAACCCACGCGACAGCCCTAGGTGAACCCTGCGAGAATCCCGCGAAAACCCAGGGAGAACCCTACGAGAACCACCATAGTTGACTGAAGGAACAAGAAGGAGGCATGTGTGTCCGGGTCCAGGCATACATTGTGGCTGGTGACAGTGCTGAAGCCTATGACCGCGCCTGTTTTCAATATGGCCGCCAAATATTGCTATACCGCCGCCGCCGCCTGCTGCTTACTGCCATGTAGACCCTATGCAAACTACTATATTATTAGGACTATCAAGACCATAATGACCTTATGTCCTTCCCTCTCGACTTGTTAAAGGTAGTTCAGATTCGTCAAATGAGATGCGCGGCGCCCATCTTGCATACGCGTTGCGGACGGGTGCGTAATGCACCGTTAGCTCAGTGTCATGCGGTGCGCGCAAACTAACCCAGTTCAAAATGGCGACCCGCTATGTAGCATCCCCACGCTTGATGCCCTTTAACTTCAAGTGATCTTTTAACCAAGGAGGTTTAAACACAAGGAGATATTCAAACCTAGCCAGTTAATTTATTCAAACACCTGTTTAGTATCAATGCAATGAACAAAATGAGTATTAATGACGCTCGCTGCTTTGATCACGATCTATGATGCCGCCTCAAAATCACTATGATGCGGTAAGAAAGTGATCGATGTACACACATATTACTCTAGTGTCTAGTAAGTACAATTTTGTGTCTTTCAAATTTAAATTATTATGAGGTATTATGATAGTATGGGATGACGATTATTATAGCTTATAGCAAATATTGGATATACAAGGCAATAACATTCGAGTACAACTCCTTCTAAAATCCCGCAAAAATCCTCAAATACAGTTTATGTTATTTGTAAAAACAATAAGTTGTTCTTCCTTGTAACTTATATCTTATAAGCGGCCGATTGCGGCCATAGCAGACATGCAATAATTTGTGCATGGATAAAATTATTTGATTCGCTTTGTTTGTCCTAATATGCAATGTATACACCACGTTATAGCTGGGATTGTGGGTCATCAGCGAAAAACTGGGGAAAAACTTTCATTTAGACATCCATTGTCATTGCTTGACATCAGGAATTCAAAAATGCGCCTCATTGTCATAAAGCCTAAATGCATCTGTGGATGTCCCCCTGGATGTACGCATAACTCGGTGGCGGCAATCATAGTTCGAACAATAGGGTCTAGGTTATAAGACTAGGGTCTAAGTATCTCCTTGTGTTTGAACCTCATTGATTCAACCGGTCTGGGCTACTGGCCTGAATAGATTCTTTAATTCAACACAAGAAGCATTTAAACACAATGCCATGTGCTGGCTAAAACTAGGGGAGTGATCAAATCATCTGAATGATCACTGCAATGTTTACAAAATAGCACTAGGGTAGACATGACTTGTAACATGCAACATATCTTTTAAGTATGATGTAATGTATGTGTTATGCCCTTTTTGCTGGATTTGAATGAATTTGATTCCAAAATGAATTTTGGAAATGATGGCATTCGGAGAAAAAACCGACAGTGACAATTTGACAAACAAACAAAGCGATAAATGTTCAAGACAAAAATACGAGTCATGGATGAATATGAACATGACGTATACGCATGCAAGGGGGGGGGGGGGGGGGGGGGGGTTCGTAAGCAATAATTTTCGAGGTCGAGACCATGGGTCAAGTTGTGACCTCAGTGATGGGGGGCGGGGGGGGGGGGGGGGAGGGTGTTCCGAGACCTGTAAAAAGTAGACCCGAGACCGACAAAATCTAAAGGGGAATGTTTGAACACCCCAAAACAGTAAATTTTTTTTGCAAAGGGGGGGGGGGGGGGGGTGTCCGGACCAACCCCCCCCCCCCCCCCCACCACCAAACATCCCCTGGGTACGCCTATCTGTACGTTTAAAATAAATCTTATCTAATTATAAGAAAAATTACACAAATAAACACCAACGTACGAAGGAGAAAGTGGACATCGCAACGATCCTATTTTTTCTTTTTGCTGAAAAGACTGACCAAGCCTTCAACTCCCTTTCCGATCCCCCAGCTGGCAAGGCCTCCTAGGGCACCAGCAACAGTGCCGAAAACTGGTACAACGGAGCCCACGGCAGCACCAACA
This sequence comes from Echinarachnius parma, assembly GCA_037951105.1. Classification (NCBI taxonomy): domain Eukaryota; kingdom Metazoa; phylum Echinodermata; class Echinoidea; order Clypeasteroida; family Echinarachniidae; genus Echinarachnius; species Echinarachnius parma. The sequence continues at coordinate 44,362 of JBAMJV010000052.1, forward strand.
CCTACTGCCCCAATCAACCCACCCACATTCTTCCCTGCTGTCTCACTTCCTACAGCTTCACCGATCTTTCCACCTACCCACCCGCCAAGCAACTCGCCAGGTATGGTCGCTAGCGAAGCTGGGTTGGAAAGCGCTTTAGCACCAAGCCCGGCACCAAGCGCGAACCCAGAAATGAGTCTTGCGCCCACTACTTCGGTTGCCACAACAGCTGCCCGACGGCCTCCGGCCAAAGCAGCCTGGTGGGCTGTTGCCTTGGCAACTACCCTCGCTAGAAGCTTGCGACAACCCCATGTCATCGCCCTTTTTGCTTCGGCCTTAACAGCACTTTTACAAACCTCTTGCGCGGTCTTTTCGATGACGTCATTGATCTTCTTCACTGCGTTCGGGGGTACAGGTCCAACTCTTCTCGATTTTTGGAACTGCACAATAATTTGAAACAAAGGAAATGGGGGGAAAATGAGTGAGTAATTATAACCGAGCACCGGAAGAAAAAGAGAGATGGAGAAAGAAGAGAGACGGGTGGCTATGGACCGTTTTAAAAGGCGCTTATAATTGATTTGTCTTCGCCCAGGCAAAACCTGGAAAGTTTTTTTTTAACTAACGAGGAAATATGAAAACACACATTGACCCTAATTATCACACGTCTTACGAGCGCGAAGATTCAGCAATTTAAAGGAATACTTTAGTATTGGTATAGAGAGGGCGCTACGCACGAATAATTTGTTTGGAAAGATAATGAAAAACTGAGTGTCAAATTCGAAAGAGCATACAATTTTAATGACAGAATAAACTTTATTTGATCGAAATGTGTTCCAAAATAGCTGAAATATCCTAAACATGACCATTTTGTAGCGGCACCCACAATTATTTGATAGTTTTGAACAGCCGTTAAAATTTGTTTTTAATGCTTCCTCTTTTCAAAAATGTACTAATTTAGTAAATAAAAATAAAAATTATGTGTTGATTATCTAATCACAATTTCAACGAAAACATTACATACACAATATTAATTTAAAAGGTTGAAGCCGATGAGTGTTTATAGAGCGCCCTCTTGAGTTGTAACGGTTCCTTTTGAATGATAACGGGCTTATTACTTAGTTAATTGTAATTTGTTTATTCATTTCAAGCATGGTGGAGTCATAACTATTAGCCTGTAATAATAATGGCGAAGTTTTGGGTTGATAAAATTCAGTTTGACCAAAACTGTACTCTCTTTACCAAAACTCAATTATCCCTTGAATGGTCCCCGGAACGAAAAATTCCGGGGAAAAAATTGAGCTGAAAAGGGGGATCTTGAGGGCGGCACATACATGTACCCAAATTGTCACGTCTAATTGTGTAAAAAAATACTAATTAGTTCATGCATTCGAAGTAAAAAGAGCTCACTGAATGAGTGCTTAAAGGGGTAGTTTAGTTTTGGTAAGGCTGAACTTTAGTAGCCAAAACCTCTACAGTAACATTATAAACTAATAGTTATAACTCCATCAAGCTCAAAAGCTATACAAAATTACAAACGACTAAGTAAAAAGCATATTTTCATTAAAAAAAGAGCCATTAAAACACAAGAGGGCGCTTTTTAAAAAGGTATTGGTTTCAATCATTTATCATACAAAATTATGCATGTGATGTTTTATTGATATAATGATTAAATAGCGAGATCATCAACAACTATTACAAAAAACGCTTTTGATATTTTTTGAAAAAGTGCAAGCATTTTTGTTTTCGCTCATGTGAGATAACGCGGTTTGGAGCCGCATGAGAGCATAAATAGGAGTGTTTTACGTTACTTTATATCACTTGACAAAGTATTGCAGTAGCATACGAAACGTCGTGATCTTTCAGATTCAATGTTGACCATACATTGCGAGACAAACGAATATCACTAGCGATATTATTTCCGATTTTTTTTTTCTTCTAAAAATCATCTAATTATTTGGGACCCAAATAATTATAAGATCAGATATACTTATTGATATTTCAGCCGTTTCTGGGTCGATTTTGACCAAATAAAGTTTATTCTGCCATTAAAATTGCATGTTCTCTCAAATTCGACACTCAGTTTTCCATTACCTCACAAAAAAATTGTGATGTGCAGCGCCCTCTCTACCAAAACTAAACTACCCCTTTAATTTGAGTTTATTCAATTGATGACTTTTAATTGTTTTGATTGCAAAATTCAGTTACCGGGAATACAACATAACTTGCACCTGACACCTTATCTTTGAGCATCTGAGGGGTCTAGCCCCGGTTCTAGGCTCTTAGTGTGACACCGAGATGAGAAGTCTGCACGCTGTACTGACCGGTGTGACAGGGATAAGTGTCCAAGTGTCAAAGTGTCCAGGGAAAATTAAATCAAGGGATATCTGTCCAAAGCACTTCATGAATGTGTGTGTTGTGTGTGTGTGGCACTTGTAAAAGCAACATCATTGGCATATCAGTTCAATTTTGATTAATTCAAGTTCAATTTATTGAATTAACACACAAAATCGTTTATGTTGTATGAGTGACGTCAGGATGACATCATAAATGAGTTAGTGTGTAATATGAGTGGATTGTTATTCGTTTTGATAGTCTGCAAGTGTGTTTGTATGTCTGTATTCTTTGTGTTTGAGTGTGCGTGTGGCTCCATGTGTATAAAGGCTAGAATGCGGACAAAATCGGATTTTAAAGTGTCCGAATTACGTCACTGCCAATTATCCCTAGCTGAACACTCATCCCTGTCACACCGGACTGACCAAAATGATGCAAGGTTAGGACGAATTTGAGGACAGACATCATGTAGAAGGAGCTCCATTCAAATGAATGCTGATTATGATTATAATATCACATGATTGAATATAAATGATTAGGTAATATGGCGTAAATAGTAATTTTGAATGAACGCCAAAAAAACAACAATAGCAACCTTCTTACCTTTCGATGACACATTGATCGTCCCTAGCAGTTGGCGCGTGTATTTGTTCTTCTTGAAGTTCTTTTCGAAGTCATCAGAGGTTTTCTCCCGTCCTGCCACCCATCCGATCTCCATCTTGCCTAGCGGATACTCCTTGGGGATGTGTTGGCCGACGAGCATACGGCGCAACTCCGGGCTAGAGCCCGGCACTTCTTCCATCACTCGCTCGAGTTCGACTTCACCTTTGGAATCCTTATTAAAGCGAATGATTCGATGCATTGTATTTGTTATCGTAACATGTTTGACAAACATGTTATCGGACTAATATAAATACTACTACTACTACTACTGCTTCTATACTACTACTACTACTACTACTACTACTACTACTACTACTACTACTACTACTACTACTACTACTACTACTACTACTACTACTACTACTACATATACTACTACTACTAGTAGTACTACTACTACTACTACTACTACTACTACTACTACTACTACTACTACTACTACTACTACTACTACTACTACTACTACTACTACATATACTACTACTACTAGTAGTACTACTACTACTACTACTACTACTACTACTACTACTACTACCTGACTACTACTTCTATACTACTACTACTACTACTACTACTACTACTACTACTACTACTACTACTACTACTACTTCTATACTACTACTACTACTACTACTACTACTACTACTACTACTACTACTACTACTACTACTACTACTACTACTACTACTACTACTACTACTACTACTACTACTACTACTACTACTACTACTACTTCAGCTGACACTACAGTGCACTACAGAGGGTCGATCCTGAGGGGGGGGGGGGGGGGTGGGCAGGGGGGAGGGGAACCCTAGTATAGGAACCCTTCAACACAATGTATGCAATGCTTCTGGATAATGCATTGCCATGAGCACCAAAATAAACCCATACAAGATCCACAAAATGTATGTTACTTTTAAACCGCAACTTAAAGGGATCTAGTAACTTTGTTGACATGTGCAAAAAGTGATGAATGGTTGATGCAATGTATATTGTTGTTATCTCATATGTCCACAGGGTATTGTGTGAAAATTACAAGTCAAATGGACATTGTATGGCCAAGTAATGAGCGAAAATGCAAAGTGATATTCAGTAACTCACTGCACTCACTTTGTACACGGAAGAAAAACTCGCCCGGAGTTTTTCTTATCTGAATACTTCAATCATACATATCTTTGTAACGAAAAGGAAATTTGAAAAACCGAAACCTGTCCTGTGATTTTATTGTTAATACGAATACAACAAGGTATAAGGGAACCGCTAGAATTAAAATTTTATTTTGAGGATTTGGACAATGTTACTAAGTCCCTTTAAGCAGTTAAGAGTTCTAAAATATGTGGTAAATTAAAAGAAATAACCCCCCCCCCCAAAAAAAAAAATAAAATAAAAATGTTTTGTTGTATTCTTTTTAAGCTGCTAATATCTAAAAGTTACTAGACCCCCCGGGTAGACCCCCTGCCGGGGAGTCATTCGGTTAAAGACTACCGTATGTTCTGTCCTCAATCTCCCCCTCCAAAATTCGAATTCTGGGGGTGTCAACGAAGGGCTTCTAGCTATTTCACCTATATGACTCCGACAATGCCCCCCCCCCCCCCCCCTCCAATCATTAAAATCGCAAAAACGGATCGACGCCCATGACCACTATACTACCACTACCATGACTATTATTACTATGCACATTCGTTGACACAAGCACATGAATTAATGGCGATGCAGCGCATTTCTTCAGACATACCACTTCCATAGAAGTAGGACTCCAACTGCCATACTTCACAAACATACGCACCCACTCGCACTATTTCTATAAGTATGTACACATACAGACATGACAGACACAAGCGAGTTCTCACTTTGAAGTAGATGAAGATGAAGCTCTTGTCTCGAGGGTAGAAGTTCTGAGTGAGCGCATCGATCTCGAATGCGATGGACTTGTCCAAAGGAGTGGTATTTGGGAGAGGGTCTGCGAGACTGACACGGAAATCATGGATCTGACTCGGATCTGCTGGCTTGATAGGCACAGACCCGACGATGGTACCGCTTGTTCCTGACAAGAACAAAATAAACAAAAACATATTGGTCGGTTGGTTGGTTGGTTGGTTGGGTGGTTGGTTCATTGGTTGGTTGGTCGGTTGGTTGGTTGGTTGGTCGGGTGGTTGGTTGGTTGGGTGGTTGGTTGATTGGTTGGTTGGTTGATTGGTTGGTTGGTTGGTTGGTTGGTTGGTTGGTTGGTTGGTTGGTTGGTTGGTTGGTTGGTTGGTTGGTTGGTTGGTTGGTTGGTTGGTTGGTTGGTTGGTTGGTTGGGTGGGTGGTTGGTTGGTCGGTCGGTTGGTTGGTTGGTATGTTAGCTGGGTGGTTGGTTGGTTGGTTGGTTGGTTGGTTGGTTGGTTGGTTGGTTGGTTGGTTGGTTGGTTGGTTGGTTGGTTAGTAAGTTGGTTGTTTGGTATGTTAGCTGGGTGGTTGGTTGGTTGGTTGGTCGGTTGGTTGGTTGGTTAGTTCGTTGGTTGATTGGTTGGTTGGTTGGTTGGTTGGTTGGTTGGTTGGTTGGTTGGTTGGTTGGTTGGTTGGTTGGTTGGATGGATGGGTGGTAGGTTAGCTGGGTGGTTGGTTGGTAGGTAAGTAGGTCGGTCGGTCGGTCGGTCGGTCGGTCGGTCGGTCGGTCGGTCGGTCGGTCGGTCGGTCGGTCGGTCGGTTGGTTGGTAGGTTGTATGATTGGTTGGTTGGATGGGTGGTATGTTATCTGGGTGGGTGGTTGGTTGGTTGGTTGGTTGGTTGGTTGGTTGGTTGGTTGGTTGGTTGGTTGGTTGGTTGGTTGGTTGGTTGGTTGGTTGGTTGGGTGGGTGGTTGGTTGGTCGGTCGGTTGGTTGGTTGGTATGTTAGCTGGTTGGTTGGTTGGTTTGTTGGTTGGTTGGTTGGTTGGTTGGTTGGTTGGTTGGTTGGTTGGTTGGTTGGTTGGTTGGTTGGTTTGTAGGTTAGCTGGGTGTTTGGTTGGTTGGTTAGTTGGTTGGTTGGTTGGTTGGTTGGTTGGTTGGTTGGTTGGTTGGTTGGTTGGTTGGTTGGTTGGTTGGTTGGTTGGTTGGTTGGTTGGTTAGTAAGTTGGTTGTTTGGTATGTTAGCTGGGTGGTTGGTTGGTTGGTTGGTCGGTTGGTTGGTTGGTTAGTTCGTTGGTTGATTGGTTGGTTGGTTGGTTGGTTGGTTGGTTGGTTGGTTGGTTGGTTGGTTGGTTGGTTGGATGGGTGGTAGGTTAGCTGGGTGGTTGGTTGGTAGGTAAGTAGGTCGGTCGGTCGGTCGGTCGGTCGGTCGGTCGGTCGGTCGGTCGGTCGGTCGGTCGGTCGGTCGGTCGGTCGGTCGGTCGGTCGGTCGGTCGGTTGGTAGGTTGTATGATTGGTTGGTTGGATGGGTGGTATGTTATCTGGGTGGGTGGTTGGTTGGTTGGTTGGTTGGTTGGTTGGTTGGTTGGTTGGTTGGTTGGTTGGTTGGTTGGTTGGTAGGTTAGCTGGGTGGTTGGTTGGTTGGTTGGTTGGTTGGTTGGTTGGTTGGTTGGTTGGTTGGTTGGTTGGTTGGTTGGTTGGTTGGTTGGATTTTTAGAGAGCGCCCTCTTGTGTTTTAACGATTCCTTTTGAAAGATAACATTACAGGCCTTTTTAATTAGTCGTTTGTAATTTTGTATACCTTTAGAGCATGGTAGAGTTATAACTATTAGTTTGTAATGTTATGGTGCAGCTTTTGGTTAACAAAATTCAGTTTGACGACCAGTACGGATTCACTGCTTACTTTCGTCATGCCAACCGACCGACATTATAATTACACTCTTATCATTGGACTTGTCCGAGTATAGCGTCACTAAAACATAAAATTAACTGCAGTCATAATACATTCATTTACGTGTTTTGAAATGACTATTAATACCTTGGTTGCGTTTCTTGGTGTCTTCCCATGTCGGCAGCATGTCGTCACCCCATCCTATCTCTACCAGGGCGTTGCCGTGTTTGGATGGTCTGACATCCTTCTCTTGCACCGTGTATTTGAATGTGAACTCTTTCGCCTGTGGATCTCGCCCGGGCACGCCATCAAATAGACAAATCAAAGTCTTCACTCGGCCTCGAACGCCGATGGAGGCGAAAACCTACAATAATATTATGAAAAGTGCGTGGTTCGAGTCAAATGACCGCCTCTAAATTGTACATTATGTGATAGATGTGCCGTTTTTATACGTACCTATTTAGCAGTGGCATAATGAGCAAAAACTTTTGGAGGGGACACACAATCTGCAACACCACCAGGTAAAGCGTAATGGCAGAGTTGTCAACAACGTTGAGCAAGCGGTAAGTCGGGGATTTTGCGAGGGAGCGAAACGGCTGAGCAGGTGCTTTTGCATTTTTGGACTTGGAACTGTGCAACCTGATGCATACCTAGAAAGGAAATTCTGACTTGACGTCATGTACTATCATTATTTTGTGGGTAAGTGCGTCATGATTCTACCGACTGGACAAACAGTTATATTTTGTTTCATGAAAAAAAAACATCATTATAAAATATGCACCCCAAAAATAATATTCGCAAAGTGACATATTCAGTTCAAATATTGCTCCAAATGCCACATTATTTATGATACAACAACATGAACAAGGTATACCAGACGTATACAAGACCGATTCCCGAGGGAGCGAAGCAACCAGAGGGGGGATGGTTTGAAGGGAGGGTGTGAGTGGAGCTGGGAGATGGGTGTCAGCCCATGCACGCCTATGCACGGTAAGGGAGCTTTTGCAATTTTTGCCTGAAATTATGCATACTGGCCGAAGTTCCCCATACACATTCGTGACGCCCCAACACTGGACTCATTCAAATCTCCTCTTAAGACGTACCTTTTCACGCAAGCCGAATACTTTTTTTGGTGTTAATTTGTGTGTTTTTTGGCCCGGTAATTTATTATGTCATTGATTTAATATGTAACTTGCATAACTTTGACCATTCATTGATGTTATTAATAATGTTTAAAGGTAGTGTTGAGTATTGGTATTTCCCAAAAGTGCCCCCCGATATTTTTTTGTGAGATAATAAAAACTGACTGTCAAATTCGAAAGAACATACAATTTTAATGACAGAATAAACTTTATTTGATCAAAATCGGTTCAGAAACGGCTGAAATATCCATAAATATATTTTTATTCAAAATGTTCTTCACCGGCAATCACCAGGCGATTATTTAGACTTTTTAGAAAAATTTCAAAAAATGCTCATTATTTTAACAAACATTAAATGCACAATATTCATGATATTGTATGAAAAAAGGCTAAAATCAATGATTTTTTTTAAATAGCGCCCTTTTGAGTTGTAACGGCCCTTTTTGAATGATAGCAGGGGTTTTACTTAGTCATTTGTAATTGTGTATACTTTTCGAGCATGGTGAAGTTATAACTATTACTTTGTACCGTAATGGTGCAGGTTTTGGTAACTAAAGTTAAGTTTGACCAATACTCGACTATCCTTTTAATTTGTACCTTAAATTCATTTATTCACTCAATACCCAATGGCATTTATGTCTCATTATTATTGTATCATCTGAGTCAATGTAAATTGTAGTATTCTGTATCTATAACTTCACCTAATTGGATTGTGCAGTACTCTATACAGGGTGGCCCCCAAAAAGACCGGAACGGGGCACATCCCAAAATACAGTAACGAAATTACTGAGTATATCGGATAGGATGTCTTTTCAAATGAAAATTGATACCAAGAACAGTAATTTTGGGCATGTAGTTTTTGTTTTAGGGCGCTGTGAGTGACACCATGTCAGGGTCCATTTTTCTTCAATTTCTACTAAGCTTTTATCTGAAAAATGACCCTAACGGCTCATCATAGAATTACGCTGCACACTCAACGCTCTCACCGTTGTTAATGTGCATTCGACTGAATAACCAAAGCTCCGCCTAGGGAGGGGCGTAGTGGGGAGATATGACATGTAGGAGGTGTACGATTACCATGGTTCCATTAATTGAGCCTCTCCACTGATCGTGTGTGGGAATTAAATCGTGCGTTTGACAGTATTTTGTGCCAGGTGGTGAAATGGACAGGGGTTAAGATGTTGGGTTGGGGGAAATTTATAGGGGGCTACCACCCATTTATTTCTACACGCTATCTGTGCTACGCTACATGGCTTGGAGATCGATTTAGAAACACCGATATTTGAGAAATTACAAAAGATAACCAAATTACTGTGATCTTCGATGTGATTGTTTTTTATTTCAACATCGCGCCAGACTAGCCTGTGGGTTATTTAACCATGTGGCTGCGTCAGTGTGACTGTGACAAACCAGGCAAGGCCACGTGCGATGACTGATGCTATGGGCCAATTACCTCAGCGGCAAGTGGCTCGTCTCGTGTGGCGTGACTGAACACAAAAAGCTTCACGTTCAAACTATCACACATTCGCAAACGGGATTACTTGTAGTGATGAATAGCTCATTGTGTCATCATCTTCGTAAAAAAGCTAGACAATGGCGTAGCACAGATAGCGTGTAGAAATAAATGGGTGGTAGCCCCCTATAAATATACCCCAACCCGACATCTTAAAGGTACCCAGGTAGCAAGCCAACGTTGGACCAACGTCGGAAACTTGCAAACTCGTTGGAACTCGTTGGACGTTGGACAATCTCGTTGGATCAACGTTGGACCAACATCGGTAACTCGCAGTGAAAAAGAAGTTGGACAATCTCGTTGGACCAACGTTGGACCAACATCGGTAACTCGCAGTGAAATGTACGTTGGACAATCTCGTTGGACCAACGTTGGATCAACATCGTTAACTCGCAGTGAAAAAGACGTTGGACAATCTCGTTGGACCAACGTTGGACCAACATCGGTAACTCGCAGTGAAAAAGACGTTGGACAATCTTGTTGGACCAACATTGGACCAACATCGGTAACTCGCAGTGAAATGGACGTTGGACAATCTTGTTGGACCAACGTTGGATCAACATCGGTAACTCGCAGTGAAAAAGACGTTGGACAATCTCGTTGGACCAACGTTGGACCAACATCGGTAACTCGCAGTGAAAAAGACGTTGGACAATCTCGTTGGACCAACATTGGACCAACATCGGTAACTCGCAGTGAAATGGACGTTGGACAATCTTGTTGGACCAACGTTGGACCAACATCGGTAACTCGCAGTGAAAAAGACGTCGGACAATCTCGTTGGACAAACGTTGGACCAACATCGGTAACTCGCAGTGAAATGGACGTTGGACAATCTTGTTGGACCAACGTTGGACCAACATCGGTAACTCGCAGTGAAAAAGACGTCGGACAATCTTGTTGGACCAACGTTGGACCAACATCGGTAACTCGCAGTGAAATGGACGTTGGACAATCTCGTTGGACCAACGTTGCACCAACATCGGTAACTTGCAGTGAAATAGTCGTTGGACAATCTCGTTGGACCAACGTTGGATCAACATCGGTAACTCGCAGTGAAAAAGACGTTGGACAATCTCGTTGGACCAACGTTGGACCAACATCAGTAACTCGCAGTGAAAAAGACGTTGGACAATCTCGTTAGCCCAACGTTGGACCAACATCGGTAATTCGCAGTGAAATGGACGTTGTACAATCTTGTTGGACCAACGTTGGACCAACATCGGTAACTCGCAGTGAAGAAGACGTTGGACAATCTCGTTGGACCAACATCGGTAACTCGCAGTGAAATGGACGTTGGACAATCTCGTTGGACCAACGGTGGACCAACATCGGTAACTCGCAGTGAAATGGACGTTGGACAATCTCGTTGGACCAACGGTGGACCAACATCGGTAACTCGCAGTGAAAAAGACGTTGGACAATCTTGTTGGACCAACGTTGGATCAACATCGGTACCTCGCAGTGAAAAAGACGTTGGACAATCTCGTTGGACCAACGTTGGATCAACATCGGTAATTCGCAGTGAAAAAGACGTTGGACAATCTCGTTAGACCAACAGTAATGAGTGGACTCAAGTAGAATTACAATCATAAATAGAAGTGCGCCATCCCCGGTGAATTACCATATAGGATCGATATGTATATTATCGGGTGTCAAGAGACCATGTATGAGTTGGGCCATCGATCTACAAGCAGTTAATAAAGTAAGTTTTCAACTATACTCGTGTGCCTACTTGTATTATATTACAACATGGTGTCTGAAGTGAAAGTGACTGTATGTCTGATTCGATTCGCCATGACCTGTGTTGTAGAAATGCTAATTTGAATCCATTTTGGGAGGCGAGCTTCACGGTTGATGTGTGACCGGATATACCATCCAGAAAACGCTTTATTGAGAACTGCACTGTTCGTTATCAACGGTGCATAGCTAGTAGGAAGAAAGAGCTCCAGAAGAGGCAGAAGCGATACTATGACCAGGGTGCCAAGTCGCTGCCGGTGTTGAAGTCTGGAGAACGTGTGTACTACCAAGTGGGAAAAGAATGGAAACCTGGCGTAGTGACAACTCAAGATTCAACGCCCCGCTCGTACCACATCCAGAGTGAGAAAGGTGGGCGGTATCGCCGGAACAGACATCATCTAAAGAAGCGTCGCGCACCTGAAGGTAACATCCATGTTCCAGTAAACGAGGAAACGGAGGTCCCAGAAGCGTGCTGGAGTGAGGTGAAGCCGCCCTCGCAAGAACGTGACAGGCGCTACCCACTTCGACGTCTACTCTCAGACCCCCGGATAGATTATATTTGTGATAGAGATGAATACCATTTAGGGCAGAATAATCCCTTGGTATCATCTAGGCGTTGGGTAGTCCACCCTGGCACTAGCACGTTAAACCATTTTGCATAAGGTAAATGTCGGTCTTACATATATAGGGGATGACAACCGTACGAAAGGGGCAGAATAATCCCCTGGTTCCATCTTCTGGGTGTCGGGTAGTCTACCCTGACACTCAAGTTTGTAATTTACCAGTATTTATTATTGTTATGCCAGAGTTACACATGGCATTTCGCCTACTTGTATTATATTACAACACCAACGATGGATCAACATCGGTAACTCAAAGTGAAATGGAGGTTGGACAATCTCGTTAGAGCAACGTTGGATCGACATCGGTAACCCACAGTGAAACGTTCGTTAATCCAACGAGAATCCAACATTTCACATCTGTTGTTCACTACATGTAGCTGTTATGTTAGAAAAGGTAATTTGTTTACTCGTAGCACAGGTGGTCAAAACCCCCTTGCATAATAAAAGGATTTAAAATTAGCTGCTGAAAGCAGGATGTATGCCATCGTTGGATCAACGTTGGTTCAACGTTGGATGAACGTTGGTTATTATTCATGAATATTCATGAGTGGTTATCATTGACTGCAAAAAGCATTAATAATCATGTTATTTGATTGTTCAGAATGAATCCAATGTTATTATTTACTCATTATTTGAAATATATGTAAGTTATTTATCTACAAAAATATTCTAAAGGTTTGTTTCCATGATGTATTTGTGTAAATTCTTAAAACTTTATCCAAACATTCAACTTTATCGAAATACCAACCATCAAACAAATATTAACACAGAAGCTAGGTTATATAAAGCTGAGTGGATGATGTAGATGTAGTGAGTGTAGGAATAGGAATAGGACTATATGGATAGGAATAGGACTAGGAATAGGGTTAGGGTTAGTCTTAGGTAAAGGGAAAGCTAGGATAGGATGTTCTAGATATCACCAATAGGCGTGTCATATGAATATTAATTTAATTTTTTTAGTACGGTGAGACGTTGGTCCAATGTTGGACCAACGTTGGACCAACGTTGGATCAACGTTGGACCAACGTTGGATCAACGTTGGACCAATGTTGGAGACATGTTGGATGCTTGTTGGAAATATGGTGGATGCTTGTTGGACACATGTTGCTTTGACGTTGGATCAACGTTTGCGTACGCCCAACCAACGCTGCTCCAACGTTGGCGAATACAAAATACCAACCTTGGATCAACGTTGGAAAAGCGTTGGTCCAACGTTGACAAATGACAACTTTCCAACGATGGACCAACGTTGATCCAACGTTGGTATTTTGTTTTCGCCAACGTTGGAGCAGCGTTGTTTGGGCGTACGCAAGCAACGTTGGTCCAACGTTGCCGGACAACGTTGGACCAACGTTGCCGAAAAAATTGGACAACGTTGGTCCAACGTTGGACCAACGTTGGCTTGCTACCTGGGTATAGACCAGTTTTGGAAACGCCCCCCTCTCAAAAAATGAAATGGAAGCTCTTATTACCAAACATGTGAAAGAATATGTTTTGACTAATACGTGATGATACAAATTTTGCCTGGAAACCGCCTACTAATTGATATATTTGGTAAATTATCATATCGATCCGGCCTGGATAGATATCGCGACGGTTGATATACAGCCACGTGCGATGCGTGTAAATCCTATGGCAAATGCGCACAAGTCATGGTAATTCGCCTAAGCAAATCGCTCTAACGAGCGTACGAATGTGGCCAGCGCAGACGGGCCAAGCTGACGGTGAATTTAGGCTCATGTCAGCGGCTTTCATAAACGTTTTTCCCGATTTTTCTGCATTTGACGATAGTACGGTTCAGATTTGTCCACACACGCTCCTTTTTATGTTATTTCAATAATACCAATCAATTAGTTTGACCAATAAAGCTATTTCCCACTACTGGCCTTTCCCTTTAACCCCTTTTCCTTTCACCACCTGGCACAAAATACTGTCAAACGCACGATTTAATTCCCACACACAATCAGTGGAGAGGCTCAATTAATGGAACCATGGTAATCGTGCACCTCCTACATGTCATATCTCCCTACTACGCCCCTCCCTGCGCGGACCTTTGATTATTCAGTCGAATGCACATTAACAAAGATGAGAGCGTTGAGTGCAGCGTAATTCTATGATGAGCCGTTATGGGGCTATCCCACTGAGAGGCGAACGTTTGCGAACGTTAGCGAACTTTGCAACTTTTGGATTCGCCAACTTTTCTGACGAATGTTAGCGAAAATCAGGGTTTGCCTCTGCCACCCTGATTTTTGCCAACATATGTCAGAAAAGTTGGCGAATCCAAAATTCGCAAACGGTCGTAAGCATTCGCCGCTCAATGGGTCGATTGCATTTAGGAACCATATGGTCATGTAATCGCTAGCATTGGCGAACGTTAGCGACACCGTCTTAAAACCGTTTGCGAACGTTTGCAACTGTTTGCGAAAAAATAAATTCGCAAAGAAAAACTGTTTGCGACAATTAAAACCGTTTGCGAATTTTCTTGCAATCGTTTGCGACCGTTAACGAACCTTTTGCAACCTTTAACGAATCCTGGCGAAATCCCAAATTTGCTATATTCGCAAACGTTCGCAAACGTTCGCCGCTCAGTGGGATACCCCCTTTAGGGTCATTTTTCAGACAAAAGCTTAGTAGAAATTGAAGAAAAATGGACCCTGACATGGTGTCACTCACAGCGCCCTAAAACAAAAACTACATGACCAAACTTACTGTTCTTGGTATCAATTTTCATTTGAAAAGACATCCTATCCGATGGACTCAGTCATTTTGTTACTTTATTTTGGGAAGTGCCCCGTTCCGTTTTTTGGGGCCACCCTGTATCATCTTTCTTTCTGATTTGTACTTATTATGTTGTAATTCTTGTATCGCTGTATGTACAGCGCTTAGAAACGCATGTATTAAGCACTATATAGATTGTATTAATTATTTATTACTATTACCTAGGAAGGACATTTGACTTAACATGAGTTATCATGTCTCAAGAAATATTCTTTTTTAAATCACTGGTATCGAATTATAAATAAGCCAGATTTAATTGTAGTTGGGGGGCAAGAGCACGTATACACCAATGCAAAGTATTTGTGGAATACTCTCCCTGACCTGTTTTTATTTCTTTATTAAATATTAATTTTGTTTGAGCTCCTGTGAACCAATTGATTGACCCTGAAGAGCTCATATGATACACAGTGCTAAGGATATCATACCTGAGTACGCTGTTGAGGGTTGTTGTTCTGCGGAAGCGCCACGGTGAGAAACTCGAGGATGTCGCCCGGGGAGACCGCACCCTCAGGCCCCGTCACTATCTCCACAAAGCTGTCATGCTTTTCAACCTCCACATCTGAGCACGGAAGTCAAATTGAAAAATGATGGAAAATCGAACATGATTTATGTTTTATGACAATTTCCAATTCATCTATGAATGATTAAGAAGAGATCATGATACAACAGATTAAATAACAGAAAGAAAGTATGAATGATTGAATGAAATCGGACGGCGATGATCACGAAGAGTCGGAGACCAGACTACATGGTCTACGACCTCTGTCCATGCTGCTTGTCTCGAGTTGAGCATATTTCCGAAGAAATTATGAAGGAATGGGGAAATTTGAATATCGACTATTTGAACTATTCCGACGGATGTAAAGACTGTCACTTTCCGTCATAATTGAAGACATGTTAAAGGGGTAGTTCAGTTTTGCTATAGAGGGCGCTGCACGAAATAATTTTTGTGTGAGATAATGAAAAACTGAGTGTAAAATTTGAAATAGCATACAATTTTAATGGCAGAATAAACTTTATTTGATCAAAATCGGTTCAGAATTAACGGCTGAAATATCAATAAATATATCCGATCGGAATAAATCTGGGGCCCAGATTTATTAGATGATTAATTAAAAAATTTAAAAAATGCTTACACTTTTCAAAAATTGTCAAAAGAGATTTTTAAATACACATAGTTATTGATGCACCTCGGAATAATTTGACTAGATAGACGGCGCTATACAAATGCTGGACAAGTAAGTAATCATTATTTTCAACAAAATATCACATGCATAATTTTGTATGAAAAATGGTTGAAACCAATGCTTTTTTAGAGAGCACCCTCTTGTGTTTTAATGGCTATTTTGGAATGATAACAGACTTTTTATTTAATCGTTTGTAATTTTCTATACCTTTCGAGCATGGTGGAATTATAACTATTAGTTTATTATGTTATTGTGCAGGTTTTGGTTACTAAAGCTCAGCCTTACCAAAACTGTACTACCCCTTTAAATTACGACTATAAACGATCCGATGTAAATATTACATTCTTATACACTTGTCTAAAAAATGATTAATTAATTTTCTCTTATTGTACAAAGAATATAATGTATAATGCTGAATTATAGAAACCTTCGTTATGATAATTTATGTACTGCGATGAAATTACTCTCAATATGACGTGTAGTTATGTAAAATGACAACTATTAGTATTGATAGTTATGGGATAGTTATAAGCCATATACAATCAGAATGATCCCATTAAATGGTAAGTACAAAATAAAGGATTTTAATGAGTGACAATGTAAGGCAATAATTAAAAGGTATGTGATTGAAACAATAAATATTTTGTCGCTTACCAGTATTCTTCCGCTTCGGCATTCTGATAAATGTTAGTTGCTCTCTTGACGTCTAAAAGATTAATATGAGTCGTGTTGCCCGTTGTTGGTCTGTAACTAAAGCATGTGATTCACGAATACAGTGCGAATTTGTTGTTATAAAAATATATATTTTATAGTTTCGATATTCCTGATATAAATCTTGAATTGCGCGAATATTTGTATATGAACTAAGGGAGCGATGTCACCAGCCTATTTCAATTTAATCTGGACAAAAGCCCGTTTGAATAAACATTTTTGCATTTGAGCTCTTTTCAGTTCAAGTATTGTTAACGTAGTTTCGCTTTTCATTGTTATAATGGTGACCGTGAACCTTCATACAAATGTAGGCTAATAATCCTAGTTTCGATATTCCTGAAATGAATTTTGTGTTGCGCGAATATTTGTATGAACTAACCCGGCCAGCCGTGTCGGTAAAAATAAAAAACAGTCACATTTTCATCAAAGAGTGGGGGGGGGGGGGGGGGGGGGTTGACCCCCCCCCCCTGGGTACGCATACTTATGCGTACCCAGGGGGGGGGGGAGGGTCAACCCCCCCCCCCCTGGGTACGCATAAGTATGCGATCATTTGTCACACCTTTGAATATGAAGTGCAAGAAAATAATAATATATTCACTGAATAGGAGACATTGACCAAATTGAATTATTATATGAAAAAAGGAAATATAATTATAACATAATATTATTTATATGATAACCATAATACATGAGATATAAATTTGACCAAAAAGTAAGGATGTATAGATTTCCATCAAAATTAGAAGAACAAAAATGTAAACCATCCGTGTAACTTATACTCGTGTATAACCGTGGATCCACCTCCCTGCATGGGTGTAACATGACAGAATACAAATTATTTAGAAAATATGTAAAATTATAAATGGGATAAAAAATCAAGGACAACAACATAGTACAGACATTTATGTACTGCTCGACCCCAAATCAATACTATTTCATCAGCGTTGGGATGCAGTACAATAACAACAAACATGTTGAATTATTGAGGGAAATATTACGTGTTTAAAAAAAAATTAAATAGGTGATAGAAGCATAAGTTAGTGTTCAAAAAAATTATACATGTACATTATGTATATAATTAAACTAGATCGACACATCTATCGTTTACATGGCCTCTTTTACATTTAATTGCAATATTTTACTGTCGGCCCTTATTCTAACAGTAAAAGATTGCAATTATATGTAAAAGAGGTCATGAAAACGATAGATTTGTCGATCTAATAATTCACATGATTTAGATCAAAATAGACTAATTTATATACTGAATGAAAATGAGCAAAGAAACTTATCGCATCAAGCATATATTTTATTAGTTGTATTTTATGTGCATCATGTTGACAAGAAGATTATAAATTTATAATATTCTTATTCCTTTGATTTGTTCTTTGAAGCCGCTAGGCATTGATAATACGGTCGCTGGATATCGATATAGCTGCAGCATAGCGCGCGCTTAGCAGTGCTGCATTGGTCGCAAAGTTCAATTCTGTGCGCGACCCGTCGAGCGCTAGTTTCACCCTTGTGAACGGAACTACCGGATTTTTTTTCAGGCCTCAATATGATTGTATTACAATCCGTCCCTGATGGTAAGCTGATATTTGAATCATAATTTTGTCTTGAATATAGTTTTGACGTGTTTTTCTTGTTTAATAGGACAGAGTAAACGTAAGCAACAAAATTGTGTTAGTATCTTGATTTGATTATGGTCCCACATGTTTGTTTATGTGTAGTGCGAAGTTTGCCCAGTTTTAACTCGCACAATTTTGATCATGGTCCCACATGTATGTTTTCATGTGGTGTTAAGTTTGCTAAGTTGTATGGACAAGTCTCCAAACTTTGCGCGTATTGAAACTTCGCGCATCATAGCAGCGATAAGCAAAAATACGAGCACGGACACGGCGACGGAAATATCGGACGCCAAATGAAAGAGCACACATTACTTACTAATTATGGACAGGTCTCTTAACTTCGCGCGTATCCCAACTTCGCGGATCATAGGCGAGATACGCAAAAATTAGAACACGGACACGGCGACGGAAATGTTCAATGTCAACTGAAAGAGCACACATCAATTACTCATCAACCAAAAAATTAGCAAATAAAGAGCAATATTTCTGAAGAAATACTTACTTTTTGTGGTCTTTTTTTGTAAATCACAACTTTGGTGTTCCAACAAAATTATGGAGGAGGAAGTATCAAGCAAATTAGACGGAAATCGTTCCAGTAGAACATATTTGTTGTCATCGAAAGGCTGCGCAAAATGCTCCTTTATTCGACCTACCCATCAAATTTACTTTCGGATCGCGCAATCTCCGTAGATAGCTTGACAACGGTGCGCGTGCTAAGATGCTAATGCGCGCAAAATGTTTGCATCATCACACTGCCATTGAAATGCGTGTTACGGTTTGCTACACGGGATACGTGTTAAGTCAATGGCAGGGTGCCCTATGTATTATGCGCGAAGTATGGAGACTACCGTACTCGGTGAAGAAGCTCTTGCTGATATGACATAGTCACGGAATCGGGTCATTAACACCACGAATTGTGAGTTTAAATGAAATTGTTCAAGATAAATCGAATCCTCAGAATTTGAGGGGTAATTTATTATTGTTTCATTGAGATTACTGTAATTTTCTTGATCCTAAGCCACTTTGAAAAAATCCTAAATTTTCGTGCGCGAAGTTAGGATACACCTTCATACTTATCAACCAAAAAATTAGCAAACAGAGATCGATATTTCTTGAGAAAAAAGTAACTTTTTGTGTGTTTTTTGGTATATCACAACTATGGACAGGGAAAATCATCAAATTAAATTGAAATCCTTCCAGTAGAACACATCTACAATGTATTGTAAATGGTCCTGATAGGACCATTTACTGCTCACAGTGGTAAAAATCTACGGGACACAATTTGAACTACAAACAGAGAGAAAAGAACAGCATATCTAAAGTTAAAAATTGCATACCTAGATTGAAGCTGATTTTATGATTTATTGTACAAAATTTCATTTTCAAAATGATAAGTCATACTTACAAAAATCGTCATATAAGTTCCATTTCTTTCTCTTCCTGCTCGATGTCCCATCGTAAACAAAGAAAGCCCGCCCGCAACATGCGGAGGCCGCTTATTATTGTCCAAAACAAGCCAACTCGCGATCTGCAAGAATGCCCGCCGTATCCGATTTCGGATACGCCGTATCAGAATTCGGATACGCCGTGTCAGAATTCGGATACGCCGTGTCAGAATTCGGATACGGTAACACGTGTGGTGTGGGAAGCTTGCGGGAAATACATGACAGTCATCCAGATAGCAGCAACACTTTCGAGAGGGATCACGACTGAGATTTTCTCAGTCTTTTTATTTTCCAAAACTGCAGATTTTCCATTTTTTCGACATTTGAAGAATAATTTGGACCATTTTGGTAAGTTCATATAACACTTGTATCATTTTTAGGGCCAGTCATGATTGATTTTGTTGAATTTAAGATAAGAACTTTGTGTGAAATTTTGACAAACTTTTTTTGTACTGTCCCACATTGTTCCCGTATAGCGCAGCATTACAATGTAGTGTTGTGTGCAGTAGAACAGACGTGTTGGCATCGAAATACTGCGCAAAATGCTCCGGCTTTATTCGACCTTCCTTTCAAATTAACTTTCGGATCGCGCAATCTCCGTAGAAAGCTTGACAACGCTGCGCGTGCCAAGATGCTAATACGCGCAAAATGTTGCATCTTCACACTCCCATTGAAATGCGTGTTAAAGTTTGCTACACGGGAATGCGTGTTAAGTCAATGGCAGTGTATGGAGCGCGAAGTTTCAAGACTACCGTACTCTGTGAAGAATTTCTTGTTGATATGGGGCAGGTCCAAGCTATTTGACTTGTGACGTACGGGACATTCACAGCTCTCAATTGAATATTATTCAAAGGAAGGAGCTATGATCTGGAATCTTTTTGGTGCTTTGGAAAGCTACTTGTAGTCCCTTCCTAAAATGCAAAAAAAAATATTCAAAATGCTCGTTAAAATTTAATTATGCTAATAAATATGCAGCGTGACGTACGGGACCAGAGAAATTATGACTTAAAAAAAAAAATGTGTATTGTGAAAACTCTCTGAATCTACATGGCAGATAACAACTTATTCCTGATATATGCATTTAGTAACCATTAATATACGCACTGCAAAAAAAAAAAAAAAATTATGACCTTTTATCCCATGATAATTAATGAAAGAAAATAGGTATGCGCGTGACGTACGGGACATGTGACGTACGGGACATTTTTCCCTCATGTTTTATTTGTCATTTTCCTGCTTTTATTTTTAAATCTTTGGGTCCATTTTGCAATATATTTGTTCTTATTGTATTTATTCAATATTGTGATGATTTAAAACTCAAAAACAGCTTCCGCAATACATTATAATAAGACTTTAACAAATTGAAGCTCTGAAATCCGATAATTTGCATTAATTATGCTAATTACTAATTAAGAATTAATATTTGATTTGGCTTCAACAGATGTGGGATACATCTATCTGATGTAAATTACTTTCAATATTGACAAAAAAGATTTGAATATGAGAAAATTAAACAGAATCATCATAAATTTGGCAACTTACATGAAATCCTACACATGGGACTATTTAGAAGAAAAACTTAAAATATTTTGTGCCTTTTTAGCACTTTCTTGCAGTTTTTGAACATGTTTGGAAGGTCTCTGTGTACTGAACCAATGTAATACTATATTTCCTTCATTGACATGCAGTTTCCCTACTCAAATTGACTGTCTAGTATTTTAGATAATTATTTAAAGGTAATTATGAGGTATTTCAAATTTCCCCCTCCAGACACATTTTCATCAGTATGTAGCTATAACGCGAAGTATGATGTGGTAATTATGTAATTACTTTTAGAGGTAACTCCTAAAGGTAAGACCTATTTATTCTGAAATTTTTAAGAGTATCTAAGCAAGAATTATTATGATAATCAGTGGTAAAACACAAAACAAATAATTTTCACCTGGCTTGCCATTGCTTTAACACTGAAAATGTCCCGTACGTCACACTTTTGTCCCGTACGTCACATGTCTTAATTAGCTAATAAAATCAAAACGAAAAATGCTGTTTTCATAAAACTTAGCTAGCCATTCAAGAGTATGATAAATTAGAACTTCACAAAATATGAAAGAAAAAAATTCAGTGTTTCATACTGAAATATAAAAAAAGGTGTTCATTTTTGTGACGTACGGGACATTGCAGTTTGGATACGCCCTTATTAGCATAATTAATTAATTTTGACACTTACAAATTTGGTCAACTATTGCTAGTGATTAGTTTTACTAGTCCCCATATATGAAATTAAAGCTTGATTGATAAAATTAAAATTAAAAATAGAAATACAATGTCCCGTACGTCACGCTAATATTTGAAATATGCAAATTAGATGATCACTACTCGTTAAATATGCATATTATGCAAATTTCTGTACTAAAAATCTAAACTTCAGACTTTTAGCTTTGAAATGATACCAAATTTGTAAAGCTAAAATGAAGATGAATTTTCACCATCAAGGGGGACATTAGCTTGGACCTGCCCTATGACATGATTACGGAATCGGGCCAATTTCACATGAATTGTGAGTTTAAATCGAAAATGTTTTAGATACATCGAATCCTCATAATAGAGGGAGTATTTTAATGATTGTTTCATTGAGATTACCGTAATTTTGTTGATCCTATGACATTTTGAAAAAGTTCGAAATTTTTGTTCAATTTTTTTCAATACACCTTCATACAACTCAGAATGACGATATATAGCTCTATGGGGAAATCACTTAGTGGAAATGATATGGTATGGGAAACCAAAACGAACTGATTAGAAAAGGTGGAACGAAAAGAAACAAAACCGGATAAGAATGACATGATGTGAACAAAATAAAAAATGATAGATACAGTATGGTAACAGAACATCATTCATGACATGATGAATGAACTGAGATGACCATACATACGGAATCTATGGAGAGAAGTGGAGAAAAAAAGCTAATAAGAGAATTTGCAAAGACCCAATAATTAGTGTGTTGTGGAGAAAGGGTAAAGGGAGGGAGTAAAATGCGAAAGTGATAAATGATTAAAATGACGTGATGTGGTATCAAATGATATGTACGGAATCTGTGGAGAGAAATGGAGAAATGGAGAAAATAAGCTAGTTAGGAAATGTGCAGGGCAGAG
Source organism: Echinarachnius parma (assembly GCA_037951105.1). Taxonomy (NCBI): domain Eukaryota; kingdom Metazoa; phylum Echinodermata; class Echinoidea; order Clypeasteroida; family Echinarachniidae; genus Echinarachnius; species Echinarachnius parma. The sequence continues at coordinate 67,010 of JBAMJV010000052.1, forward strand.
AAACAATAATTATATATATATGCAAAAGACATGATGTAAATAACTAAAAAGTGCCGTACAGAAAAAGGAAGAGGGAATTAATGAAATATGGTAACTGACCAAAAAGACATACTGTGTAAATCAAATATGTGGACGGAATCTGTTGAGAAAGATCAAATCAGATCAATCGAATACTTGGATGTTGAGACAGTGTAGTTGTATTACAAGTGCCTTTAGCGATTTAAAACATAATTATATGATGCTGTAATTATTTGATATTGGGTTTCAGCAAGGCTGTGTCGTATCTGAATTCTATGCCACAGGATGTAGTCACTGAATTGAGCCAAGAAGTGTTAAAAAGCCCTAAGTCTAGAGACTTGGAGTCATGAAAGTAAACCTCAAATAAATAATAGACATTAAATTAACCAATGGGAATTTGTAATCCAACATACTAGAATAGAAGGGAAACATAGATATAAAATAATAATTATAATAGAAACATAGATACTGGTTGTCCCTTAATTAACATTTATGATGCTGTAATTATTTGATTTTAGGTTTCAACAAGGCTGTGTCGTATCTGAACTGTATGCCACAAGATGTAGTGGCTGAAATGAGCCAAGAGGTTCTCGCATTCCTTAGCTACCAGAAGGGCAGTCTCGAAGTGGCCCCGTTTGTTCCTGTGAGTATGTCCCCATTCATTTATCCCTTTTCTTTGTACTACAAAGTCATATCCAGGGCTCAAAAATATGTTTGTTTGTATTCCTTTTGGCCCATGGGCATAGATCTGTAACAAATTTCTTTTGCAGAGATGCCAAGTAGTACATTTTTCCTGTAATTAGTGCAATATTTTAATGAAAATACAGTACGTTTTCTAAGCAATAAATATGATTTTTTTTAAAAAAGGGATGAGAATTATCATTCATTCATGGATCACTTAAAAATAATTCTAACTAGCCAAGCAGGCTAGTTAGCTCTGATTTGGGGGAGCATTTCAGAATTTTGACTACCATTGGATGAAGATTCAAGTAGGGCATATATTTACATTTGATGTCCTCAAGTTATTTGTTTGTTTTACATACAACTTCACATAGATATAGTATGCACTATATCATGTTGTTTGTTGTGAAACTAACATTAAATTCTGGCCAGCCAAATGGGCTGGTATCTCATATATTTTTCTATCCTTTGCCTAGCAAGCTAGTGTTTAGTTTGAACCCTGTGATAAACATAACGCATTCAAATCCATATCTGCCCTAAAGGGGATTAGTAACATTGTCGAAACGACAAAACTTACTTGAAACTCTAGTAGTTCTCTCATACCTTGTTGTATTTGTATTACCAATAGACACATGGAACAGGTTTTTTTATTTGTTGTATTTCCTTTTTCGTTAAAGAGATATTGAGGATTGAAAGTGTTCAATATTTTTTATCAACCATTCATCACTTTTTGCACATGTCAACAAAGTTATAAGATAGCTCAAATGATATTATACTGCAAATACTTGATGTGAACTGTATGTTTTTATGTTTATTATTGTTGTTTATTGGTACAGAATTGAAAGAACTTACTACTTAAAAAAAAAAATTTTTTTGACTTTTGTTGAACAGAAATTGCAAGCAGCAGGATTGGAGAGCAGTAACGAGTCGGTCAGGGGAGCTGCAAACGCCCTCTCATTTCTATTCAGGTATGCATTAATTCATTTAGCAATAATATAATGCTATGTTCATAACCTGCACACAACTGTCAGAGCACACACATGACTCACAATTATATTATTATTCACAGTCATATAGGCAAAAATAACACCTGCACAATTATCCTCGGCACATTCTCAGCTTAATAACCATGAACAACTATGTTGGCCCTTGGCTTATTTAGAGAGTAACAATTTACTTTTAAGGGGTTGTATTAAAGTTTTGGACCCCATGATAATTGATTTTACTTGCCCGACTGCACCACAAGGGAAGAACAGTACATTTTTAGCGTTCTTTATGGGCATAGTTATTCATTTTTACTTGATCTCAGCATATGGAATATTTGTATGAGTTAATTGGTCATTAAATTATGGATATATCTTGATTCAAGAAATACCACTTGGAAGTTTCACTGAAAAAAAAACTAAAAAAAAACGGTTAGTCTTAAAATTATGAACAATGTGTCTGGAGAAATTTCCTTTTACATCTTTGTTTTTTAAACTGTATTCCAATGTTGATAAGTTTACATTTTACTTGCCTGCCTGGGCCACAAGGAAGAAAAGTACATTTTTAGTATTCTTGTGGGGAAATTTATTCATTTTTACTAGTATTTTTAATTGTATTTGAATGTTTTGTTTCATTGTTTCAGGTCAGCAGCAAGGAATAAGATCTCTGGAGATGACCTGGCCAAGGAACTGACCGCAAGTCTGGCATGGTCTACCTCCAACATTGCTGCCATCAAGCACACATGGAACCAACATGTAAGCTAATCTTCAGGCAAACCTGTCTATAGCAGCCAACTTGTCTTAGTGGCCACCTGTCTATAGTAACCAACCTGTCTCTCATGGCCATCAAAAGTGATCCACTGCTACAGTCGAACCTGTCTTTAGTGGCCACCTGTCTATAGCAACCAACCTGTCTTTTATGGCCATCAAAAGTGATCGACTGCTACAGTCGAACCTGTCTTTAGTGGCCACCTGTCTATAGCAATCAACCTGTCTCCCATGGCCATCAAAAGTGATCCAATGCAGAGAAAAACAGTACAGTCAAACCTGTCTTAGTGGCCACCTACTTGTAGCAGCCACCTTAAGTGGTCCACTTAAGAGAAAACAGTAACCAGTCTATCAGAGGTTACATCTCTGCCATAGGTGTGTGGTTACTACACTCATTAATCATCATCATCATCATCATCATCATCATCATCAACATCATTCTCATCACCATCAAATTTGTCAACATTACTGTCTTCATCATCATTATCAACATCATCCTCATCATCATCATCATCATCATCACCATCCTCAACTTCAGCAGCAGCATCATCATCATCATCATCACCATCACCATCATCATCACCATCATCATCATCATCATCATTACCATCATCATCATTATCACCACCATCATTATCATCATCATCATTGAGGGGTTTCAAATAATTAACACAACATTTACTACCCATTTTGTTTCTTTATACATTTTTACAATTTGTAATTGTTTTATCTATTATGTCTTTAAAAAAAAGGGGCAGAGATTGCTATCTCCAGCCATGGCTGATGCGATGCTAGGAGTGGGCAAGCTAGTGGACCTCCAATGGAAGCTAGGCGTGGCCATGAGCTCCAATAACTGCCGCAATCTCAACTCCCCTTTCGTGACCGTCAGCCTTAAGGTCGCCAATCCCTCTGGTCAGGTTCAAGAGCGGTCGTTCGAGATGACGGTGCCGGAATTCAGGGTGAGTTGGTGGAAGCCTGCCTAAGTGATCCATTATCTTGTCAAATTCAACCAAAATTGCTCTGAACTTTCACATTTCTCTTGTACCTTGTCGTTTGGCTTATGGTAAATGAAGAATAAAATGGGTTTTCATTTTCCAAATGTGTCCTATCACACATCATTGGGAAGCATCGTACAATGATATTGGTGTATGATCAAAGTCTCGGATATCACTTTTGAAATAATGTTATGAAGTTTGGATCACTTTAACTGCAGTATGTATAAAGAATGTCCAAGAGATACAGGGAAGGTCAAGGTCGTTGATCCATGATTTTTTTTTTTTTTTTTTTTTTTGGGGGGGGGGAGGGGGCAGATTACATCAATCTTCAAGAGATATGACCTGTAATATTAACCCGTATATTGGTTTATGTTCGCTTGGTCTACACTCAGTTGGTCTTCAACTCATTTGGTCTACTATCTGATGCCTTTAAAGGGGCGGGAAATCCCAGCCTTTTGACTTACTGGATGTGATGAGAGCATAACTCCTGTCATTGCTAGTCACTTATTTTGTCTTGAATATTCCCGGTTACAAAAATAATCAACATTTTATGAACCACTGCCGTCTGCTTTCAATGCACACAGGAGGCAGCCATTTCTTTAACTTCTCGCGTTGAAATGAGGTGGCAGGCGTAGAACACAATAGTGGGTTACGATACGCTATTGTGCTCTCCATATTGCCTGCCACCTCATTTGAACGCGAGAAGTTAAAGAAATGGCTGCCTCTTGTGTGCATTGAAAGCAGACGACAGTGGTCCATAAAATTTTGATTATTTTTGTAACCGGGAATAATCAAGAGGAAATATTTGACTAGCAATGACAAGACAATATGCTCTCATCACATCCAGTAAGTCAAAAGGCTGGGATTTCCTGCCCCTTTAACTTCAATTTCCCCAACTTTAAACACGATAACTTACCCAAAACCTAACCCTAACCCACAACCCTATCCCTAATTATAATCATACGCCCCAAACTCATACTTTTCTAGTAGACCGATCAGCAAGTTACCCTCATATTAACCTTTAAAAGGTTAAAAGGAAAACAATAATAATATAAGAGTAGAACAATTATTAAAAGCTCATATTTATATCAAAATAGAGAAACATTTGAATGTTTTTCAAATGAATTCAGTGATCCCCATGGATATTAACCCATTTTCTGAAACCTCCATTGACTTTGTACATAGCCCACCAGGTTCCCGTAAGTAAGTGTTTAATGGATAGACATTTAATTTTCGATCTGATTTCTTTCATTTTGTAGAACTTTTCCAAACAGCTGAGGGAGATGGCATCAATACTGGAGACCGTATGACCCTCTTGACCGCAAGCAATGGATCACACAACTCTGGACGCTCTGTCTGTCTGTGCTTGGTCAACTCACCTATTGGCTCAAATTCACAAAGGCAGTTAAACAAATATAGACCACATGATGATAGTTTAACACAAGCATGGTTTAAAACTATGTGAGCTGCGACATATTGATAGTTGCATGAAGGTTAGCACTTTTGGGTACGACGCGAATATACGGAAGTGGCATTCATATAACGCGCATATAAACCTCTGAAATGTGTATGTTTGATTTATGATTTCTGCAATTTCTTTTTCACTGCATTGTAGTACAAATAAATGCACAGGATAACTCAACGGAAAAGTTAAAACAAATGAGTTAAGTCCACATTTGCCTGTACTAACAAACACAACACTAACCAATTGCAAAAATGAAATCAGATTTCAAATCATGTACATATGAATACAGTAAATGACTTTTGTACATTCGTGTCGTATCCGAAAGTGCTTACTTGCAGGAAGGTGAGATCTGCAGGTGAAGGATCCAGGGGGGTGTTCCCAAGTTAACTCTAAGTTGGACTTAAAAAGTATGGTAAGCCATTTATAGCCTTGGAATAAAATATAATCCAAATAAAATATGCAAGTATTTTTAAGACTTTTCATAAATGTTACATCAAGAACATGAAATCTCTTTGACAATAGCAAATATAAATGATTTGAATCAACATTTTATGCCTTTCAAAAGAACTTTTACAAAAATATTTCAAAGAAGCTAATGGCTTACCATAATATTTAAGTCCAACTTGCAGTTAAGTACAACTTAGGATCTTTGTGAAACACCCATGAGTAGATAAAGCCATTTTTAAACTTGGTAACGCATGATCAAAATGCAACATGTCTGCATGATGCATGGGAGAGCTAAAGATCAGTTTCGATAACGCCCTTTACAAATATTGAAATATTATATTTATCCTGACAAAGTGAGAGATTGTATCATAAATTCATTTGTGAGAAACTGTGTTGAAATTCCCTATTTTAGCAATCAAGTGAACAAATAAGTTAGTCGATTATGCGTGGAAAGTAGTGTTAAAGGTGAAGACATACATGGTACATACATGTACCACGCTAAAAGAATATGAGCACTTATTGGCATGATCTCAGCATATGGAATTTCTTGGCGTATATTTATGTAATAGGGTATTTTTTTGTTTTTAAATTATTAATATATATTGCTGATTGCTTAAACAAATAAGTATTCACAAAAATTGTTTTTGTACAATATTGAACAGTACATGCATGTCAGGAGAAATTTCTTTTGGATTAAAAAAAAAAGAAAGAAAATATTTGACTGTGTCCTCGCATCTATCTGGTGTATTGTTGTCAAGTTCTGTCAACATTGGTATATCATGTGACAACTGAATGAACTGGGGGAGCACATCAATTAATTCTATATTACAGTAGAACCTTGTTATAAAGAGCACTGATATAAAAAAAAGAAATATGTTAATTTTGCTTGTCCAAGCTATTTATATTCTTCTGTTAACTTCATATTATGTATTCCTTTTCCTTCAGTTTTATACATAAGTTTATGTATTCAAGGTGTAAATTTGCCTATTTTTTTGTTGAAATACTTCCATTCTCAATACCAGAATTGTATATGAAATTTGTTTATATATTTTAGTAATGTATATTGTATACAAAATATGTATTATGTATGGTATGTACACTTTTACAATAAAATAATCATACTATAATAATACTTTGATTCTTGTTCTCATCTTTTGTGAATATAAAATGGTGTGATTAGGGCAAGTCCAAGCTATTTTGCAATTAATAATATCTGAAATGATGTTTTACTATTCCCGACAAGAATAAGCTCTGCTTTTTCCTGAAATGTTACATGCATTACGAAAGCAAAATATCTTGGACTTGCCCTTAGTTTGTTTTTAGTTGGGAATGGCAGAAATATGCATTTTTGTAGGAATGTTATTTGCATTTGTTATGAAAATTAATGATTACCATGTTTTAGTTCAATTTAACTTCACTTCTGACACTCGTTCTCCTCTCATTATTCACTGATACAAAGTTTGAAAGAAGACGAAAGGACAATTTGAATGTTGAGTAAGAAAAGTTTTAATATTTTCAATTTCATTCAAAATTATATTAAATAATAGAACATGCTGCCTACAAGTTCATTCAAATAGCACAAGTCAATTATACATGTAGTACTAAACACAACTATGGTTTCAATTTAAGGCATAATAAATTAATAATCTGAGAAGTACAACCCCAATGAAGGAACTGGATTGCGATTCAGAAATGGATTAATATTAGCACCAGAGATCAAAGAAACGGATCTCCAGCCAGCACCGCGAGTCTGGCAGGCAGCGCTGGTTGCTAATTCAACCTCATTCAGATGTCAGGCAGTGGGGTTTGAACCAGAGACCTCACGGTTCAGAGTCATGATCTCTAACCAATATACCACGACACCTCCACAGGACTCTAAACATCCACAGGACTCTAAACATTTTACAAATTTATATACCTTAAATTTATATATTCCCAGCATGGGGTTTGAACCAGGGACTAACCTAACCATTCAGAGTCAAGACCTCCAACCACTATACCATGACACCTCCACAGAACTGTTAACATTTCAGAAATTTATATACCTTTTATATACCTTTCAAGTTAAAATATTTAAAATAATTCACCAGCACGGGGTTTGAACCAGGGACCTCACGGTTCAGAGTCAAAGAGGTTTAACCGATATACCATGACACCTCCACAGAATTCACTATAGTTAGAAGCTATATGAACCCAGTAAAATCTGGCTGAGCATAAAAAATAGTAACGCCAGGCAGTGGAATTTGAACCAGGGGTCTCATGGTTGCGAGTCAGGAGCTCTTACCAATATACCACAACACTTTTACAGAACTGTCTCTTAGTACAAAGCCATAATGACTCCTAATCCATTATTTACAGGTAAATCGTGTTGGTGAATGAACAGGGATGATCAAAGTAGTGGCAAACCATTTAACTCAATAAGTACTGAAGTAATGATGTGATGTCCCATTCTTTTGTTATGACAAAATGTTCCAAACAACTTGATTCAGGCTTTTAGTAGTGGGTTGGAACTGGACAATTGCCTTAGCAACTAAGTGTGATAGCCTGCTTTTGGGGAATTCTAGACAAATACAGATATATACTATTAAAAGGAACCAACACCCCCAAAATTATCTTCCATTTTTAAAGAGATTGGTTACAGTAGTCCATCCACACAGAAACGACTGAAAAATAGGTTTCATGAAAAATGTAAGGATTGTTAAACTTGTGGACATTTTGAAAACTTGTTTAAAAATGTGAATATTGTACGACGACAATGTATATCACATGTTCATGGGTCTGTGCATGGCTTTCATCAAAAGATAGGCCATACAGAAGATTATTTTCTTAATTCTAATTCAGTTTTCTTCCCATATAAAATAATTTATACCACCTTAAACTTTATAACTACTAATTATTTTTCTCAAAATGTGATAAAAACAAACTCAACAAAGAATAATTTCACATAAAAACACATTTCCCCCGAAATAAATACACTATACAATACTATTTGCAGCGTCCAATTTATTACTTTATAAAAACAGATATTTTGTTTCAAATACCATATACAGTATAATCTATAAAGAGAGGCTGTGCCTACAAATTGACATTCAAATAAATATGGGAAATATGTAACTAAAGAATACTTGCACATTTAGGCTGGACAAATTCAAAATCATTCACATCACCCTAATCATCATTTTTCACTGAATATTGAAGGGCTTATCAGAAAATTGCATCGTGAAAACAGAAAAGACACACACAAACATATGTGACCTTACACCACAAAATGACCAATAAGTCTGGAAGATTATTTTGCTGATTTTCACCTGACATCAAAGAAGAATTCATTACCTTTAAAATGGTATATAATTTGTCAGATTTGGACTAAGCAAACCCTCTTCAACATAAGCCTAAAAGATTTGGAACATGGCTAAAGCAATTTTTTAAAAAAGGGAGAAACCCGGCCATTTAAAAGATCGGCGTCTTCTTTAGCGCTGTAATCTGGTAATTTTTATTCAATGAAAAGTCCCGCTATTCAAACATAGTTTCTGATGCTCAAAATTTTACACAATGTAGATGAAGATACCCTCATTCAGGAAATACTAAAATATTGAATCTCATATTTTCAACAAAATTGAACTACATGTACTTTAGTTAATAAAAGAGAAACTTCTACAGCGCCATAACGGTTGTTTTGTAGTGTAAGGTCACATATATTGTGATAGTGTAAAAGCAGTGGCATAGTTGTGGGGGGGGGGGGGGGGGGGGTTAGGGGATAAAATCTGGGACACAATAAAGTAATATATAAGGTGTGCCCCCATCCCCCAATGATTCACGTGCCCCCCTCCCAATCAGTCTGACCACGCTACGCCGCTGTGTTAAAGCATCATAACAAAAAGAGACACAATTTGGTAAACAAAATTTAGCGATTTTATAATTATAGATTAATATTTCACACGTATATTAATTCATAAAATGTTTGTGTAATCTGAATTGCATAATCTGAATTCATGAACCTCAAAATGTACAATATCAATGAATTCCTTTCAAATCTACAAATTATAATCTGAATAATTACATAGTTATCTGTGTCAAAATTAACAGTATTCTACTAACAAAGATATAAACGTAAAGAAAGAAAAGTTGAAAAAAGTAAGAAATAAATACCTAGTGCTAGGCATATTGACAATTTTGCTTGACAATTAAATTAAATATCATATAGATATAATATAAAAGTACTAATTACATGCTAATATATCTGCTGTGCCTGTCATAATCACATTACGATATTGTTTTTAAGCAACAAAGGCCACCTTTTAAAACATTTACATGTCGACAAGTTCCCAAAGGAAAAGAGAAGAAGAGGAAGGCAAAAGAAAAGATGGAGAGATGAACTAACGTCATACATGGGAACGGCCTCGTGGCCCAGGATGGCCTGATAGATAGATAGATAGAAGCTTCCAACGATATGTATTTTTTCCCAAATAATTTAATACTTGTATCTGAACTATTTACACAGTCCTAGTACTACTATGCACAGTGAGATTAATGATACTAGTATCTAAGAAAGATGCACATTATGTGCACATATTTCTACAGATCTTAGGATGAGAGTTAGATGGGCATCAAGTCAATTTTTTTATTAATTTATTTATGCATGCCATCTTGAATTTTGGAAAAACATTATATTTATTCAAACTAAAAGACATCCACATTTTGTTTGTTTCTACGAGGCTTCCAAAATTTTGGCATGATTATCTCCAAAGTACGAACATGACTTTGTGCTGATTCTCTTTCTCAACCCACCAAATAGAGTATATTGTCTCTATTATACATATATGACTGAATAGGATATGATTTATGTGGAAATTTTGTAATATATTACTTTTCTCCATTTAATTGACATAATGTAAATACTGTCAATAGAGCCCTTTAATTTCTTAACCCACCAACTAGAGTATTGTCTCTATAATACATGAATGACTAAAATAGGATATGAATTATGTGGACATTTTGTAACATGTTTACTTTTCATTGACATAATGTGAATACTATCAATAACATATAGTCCAAGTCCAAGTCAGGGGCGACTGGCTGACTAGCTGGAGTCCCGAAGCTCCCTGCGGACACATGCCTTGTATCCCGGCCATCCCTTGGGCTTCTTCAGGTGTTCCTGTAGAGGGAAACAATATGTGAACAGAAGAATAATAATACTGATGATGCGGACACCATATTATTGGTTCACTATGGTGATAATGATGATGATGATGATAACGACGATGAGGATAATAGTGATGATGATGATAACGACGATGACAATAGTGATGATGATGATGGTGATGAGGGTTATTAGGGTGATGACCTGATAAGGATGGTGATGATGATGATAGTAATGATGGTGATGATGATAGTAATGATGGTGGTGGTAGTGATGGTGATGGTGGATGATTATGATGATGATGATGATGATGATGATGAATCGATGATGATCGATGATGATCGATGATGATGATGATGATGATGATGATGATGATGATGATGATGAATCGATGATGATCGATGATGATGATGATGATGATGATGATGATGATGATGCTGATGATGATGATGATGATGATAATAAATATGATGGTGATGATGATGATGATGTTAATGGTGATGATAATGATAATGATTATGATGACAACAATGATTATGATCGATGATGATAATGATTATGCAGCTATTGGTTCATTATGGTAATAATGATGATGATAACGACGATGAGGATAATAGTGATGATCATGATGATAACGACAATGAGAACAATAGTGATGATGATTATGATGATGAGGGTTATGAGGGTGATGATGATGAGGATGAGGATGACTTTGTTGAGGAATCGGATGATGATAGTGGTAAAGATGATAACATTTATCATTCAATTGAGTTCTTTTTTTATTTGGTACTTACCCTGAAGCCTCTGTGGACCCTGTTCTTCATCACTCCAAGAAACTCCTTCTGACTCAGCTTACCATCACCTGCACAGAATACAATGGACATTTACAAAGTCAGTTATTTCCCCGGGACACTTAACCCGTTGCTTACGGGAACCGGGTGGGCTATGTACAAAGTATATGGGGATTTCAGAATCTCTTAGTGAACGGGTTAAGGACTAAGAGGAGCTACCTCATAACATCATCGAACTGCCCTCTTAAGAGCAGTTCAACGTGGCCCTTGTAACCATGAAGTTCCTTTTCAGGAACTGTTGGTCTCATCTAGATGCTGAACAGGCTTTGATGTGTATTACCATAGAACTAGAACTAGAATACAAACCAAATACAGTTAGATCTGTGTATAGTGACCACAAATTGGAAACAAGTTCTATCACAGGTTCTATCACATTGTGTATCTCTTCAGGGTATCACTTTTGGTGGCCACTATATGCAGGTTGGCTGATATTGATAGACAGGTTTGACTGTACATACATGTATTTCTGTACCAATACAACACAAAAGGCAGCGCCTATCACCGATCCTGTTCCCCCAGGCCACACATCTACTACAAGTAGTAAAAGCTTTGGTAGCTCGGTGCATTCAACTGCCCTTATATCCGTTCTATAAAAGCTTAGCTTCTAGCCCGGCTCAGGCAGAAAGTACCATTTTTAAAGTCTTCACTATGGCTAGGAATTTAACCAGGGACATCTGCTAGCACTGGTTAAACTTAATGACCATAGCACTCAGAGGTTTAATTAACCCCATAACTTTGGCTGCTTGTATCTAAAATAACAATAAATATAACAAATTACATTCACTGAAAATAATAATGATAATAAAAAAGCATTTTCATTAGAGGAAACATTTGAATAACAGGTTTTTAAATTAATTCTAAGAAATCATCAAACTGTGGCTATTCTTACCATCCTTATCAAAGATCTGATAGACGGTGTGCACGATGTGTTTGTCCAAATCCTGTCCAGTAGTTACTGCCACAGCACGACAGAACTCCGCTGGTAAAATGATAGGAAATGAGGAAGAAAAAAATCTTGAAACTTCAGTTTTTCACTCTCAAAGTGATATGATAGCAATAATTATTTTTGTTCATGAACTGTATACAATGGGCTTTAAAAACAAGCTTTCGAGTTTAATATTTGAGTGCTAAAATGTCTTAAACCAGGGTGGCGATTGTTGAGATTGTTGAGCCATAAACAAATGGTCAGATCTATCAACGCTCTTTCAAAGAAAACCCAGTGATTGCCCGGATCTCTCAATGATCTTCCAGTGATCTAACTGTCGCCACAAAGTTCTGTTCAAAGATTTGACTCGGTCTAAAGCAACCAACGGTCGACAAGGAAAGTGATCTCTCAACAAACGCTCAATGAGCGCCCAAGGAGCGCTCAAAGATCTCATCGATCTCCCAATGATATCTCAGCAATCTTTCAATGAATGCCTAATTTTGTCCAACCTGATGGTAGAGATGGCCGAGAGATCAGGGAGAGTTAATTGAAAGAACCCAGCGGAATTGCTGAGAGATCGTTGGGCGATCGATTTCTGTTTGAGAGATGGTTGAGCATTCCTACAGAGATTAAGGAGAAACTGTTGTTCAAAGATCTGTATAGATCGGCATGAAAGTTGAATTTTTGATTGCGCAACAAGCCCACAAGGATCTCCCAAACATTTATACAGAAACATCTTTTTCAAGGCTTTTAGGAAATTGGGCCAATTTCTGATCACTTAATGGTTACCCAATGATCTCTGTGCTGTGTCAAGGAGCCTAAGTTACAAAGCAGTTTTCTAGTCTTAACTTTTAATTTACTAATGATGTTATGACATCACTCTTTACAGGACTGTGCAATACAAAAGTGTAGGGTGGTATCTAAAAACCTTAACGGGCCCTTAAGATTTAAGACATGAGTAAATTTGTATACAGTATGTATGTACCTTGAGCGATGGGCTGATCAGCAAATGTGTACATCCGGAGGACGATCTCAAAGTCATCAAGATGGTTGATAAACAGAAAGAATTCCTTGAAATTCTCAAATGTGATGCCCTGTAAACAAGAGGGTGATAACAAAAAGAGAGAGTATAAAACACCTACATGACTGCATTCTTATTTTCTTACAAATGACTAAACATTTCATATACCTTTTCTTCCGGCATTCGCTCCCTGACCCTGTTGATGCACTCCGCCATCTCCGCATTCTCCAGGAGGAGGATGGAGGAAAACCCTGCCTCAACTTTCCTGATTTTAACATACTAAGAAGCCATATGAATATAAATGAGCTACCAGAACACACCAATCATCAGATTTCCATCTTACCTTTTCTTCCGGCAATCTCTCCCTAACCCTGTTGATGCACTCCGCCATCTCTGCCTCCTCTAGGTTGGTGAAACGGAGGAGGATGGAGGCAAACTCTGCCGCAACTAATATCCTGATTTTAATCAACTATGGACACATAGGAATAATAAGCCATATGGACATATAAATCATCAGATTTCCATCTTACCTTTTCTTCCAGCATTCTCTCCCTAGTCCTGATGATGCACTCCGCCATCTCAGCATCCTCCATGGGGGTGTATCGGAGGAGGATGGAGGAAAACTCTGCTGTGACTAATATCATGATTTTAATCATCTATGGACACATATGAATAATAAGCCATATGGACATATAAATCATCAGATTTTCATCTTACCTTTTCTTCTGGCATTCGTTTCCTGACCCTGTTGATGCACTCCGCCATCTCAGCGGCCTCCAAGTGTGTGTATCGGAGGAGGATGAAGGCAAACTCGGCCTCAACTTATCCTGATCTTCTTTATCAACGATGAATACACAGGAATAGTAAGCCTTTAGGACCAATAAATCAAAATGTTGTAAGGATTTTCATCTTACCTTTTCTTCTGGCATTCGCTCCCTAGTCCTGTTGATGCACTCCGCCATCTCAGCATCCTCCATAGTAGTCCTGTTGATGCACTCCGCCATCTCAGCATCCTCCATAGGGGTGTATCAGAGGAGGATGGAGGCAAACTCTGCCTCAACTTATCCTGATCTTCTTTACCAACGATGAATACACAGGAATAGTAAGCCTTTAGGACCAATAAATCATAATGTTGTAAGGATTTTCATCTTACCTTTTCTTCCGGCATTCTCTCCCTGACCCTGTTGATGCACTCCGCCATCTCCGCATCCTCCATGTGGGTGTATCGGAGGAGGATGGAGGCAAACTCTGCCTCCCCGATGCTGGGCATCCCGCGAGAGTACTCCAGAAAGTGGAGATGGTGGTCAAGGAATTTACCTTCAGTAATTTGTATGAGTATTCATCTTATAATACCTCTTGATGTTTTTCTTTCACATTTCTAGCCAGTTATTATTAATTCCCTCAATATTTCCTACAGATTTTCAATTCATATTGATCTTTATGCACATTTGTTTTCTACTGAAAAGTATGTATTTAAAGTCAAACCTGTCTTTAGTGGTCACCCAACTATAGCAGGCAACCTGCCCATAGAGGCCACCAAAATTAATTGCATTACAGAGATGAACAGTTTTATAGAACCTGTCTATAGAGGTCACTTATCAACATAATTGGCCACTTTTCTTGTTGGACAAAAATAACTTTAATGTTAACTGGCATAATATTTGAGTGGTGGTAAAGTAATATTTGTCATTATTTGTTTGTTTGATTGTTCATCTTCATGATTACTTAATAGTTTTCACTACTACATGTATAATATGAAAGGGTATCATAATTGATTTATAGTCGTAATCATAAAATATAACATTAAAACGCTGGACATCCAACGTGAATATTCCCAGAATAGAAATATTACATTTGAGACAAATGAAAGAGTAAACCTTTTTGAGGACACGCGGTCCTAAAAAAGAAAAAATGGGGATTGGATCTATGGAGAATAAATGCTATACACAAATTAAATAGTCTTGAATGGGAAAAGACAACATCAAACTTTACAAACCAAACACACAGAGATAAAATAGTACCTGATTCCAAGGAGGTACTATCAAATAATCTTACATGAATAATATTTTAGGGTGTTGGCTCCCTTTAATAAAGGAACTGTAGATATGGGTCATTCTTCGATAAGTGTATATTTTCGACCATCGTGAGGTCGTGAAAATCAAAACTATTTCTCCACTTTCTTTCTGTGTGTTTAATATATGTTAACATCTGTAGATTAGGGAAATATTGTTTGGCGCGATCTTTAATGGGGCTATGTAATATTTTGGGGGGTTTTATTAACATGTACACTGTTAATGCGTCATCTCCGTCACGACATTTTTGCACAACTAGATCGTCGCATTTTAACTGAAGAACATAATTCACTTCTTATTCAATCTTTGTTTGGAAAGAAAGGGTGACTGTGAAAAGAAAAAAAAAACATTGGTCAACCATAATCACATTTTTTTCTGTAGAGCCACCATTTATACTTGCCTTGCTGAATAAATAGTGAATTTTGCCAAATAGTTTTGCTTTCAATCAGTGTGATGAAATTTTCTCAGGAAATTAGGATGAAGAGAGGTACATGATTACGAGTAAATAGATCGCTAAAAATACCAATACAAATATTTTTTACCAGAGTATAATCTTTGTTGAAATTTATGCATTTGAACTCAGCGTGACGGAGATGACTGAAGCGTGACGGAAATGACTGAAGCGTGTATTTAACATGTTTAAGAATACATTATAATCACATGTTATATAATAATCTAAAATTCATGCAAACTAAGCTTTGTCATAGAATATTTGTCAATTTTAAACAACATTGTGTGTCAATTAACTGAGTTGACAATCCAACTCAAATTCATCATCTCAGTCACAAAAGAGCCGTGACGGAGATGACGCGTGACGGAGATGACTATCAGACACGATTAAAGCGCCGATAGCTAATGGCAATGTATTCAATACAAATGAGCGATAGTGTTGTATGGTTGTTCCGTGGGCACATTCATACAAATGATTAGAAATTCAATCTAACATCTTTATCTAGCTAATATCAATCGTTCGGAGATGATCATCGTCATCTCCGTCACAAAAAAAACGTGACGGAGATGATGCGTGACGGAGATGACTTTCAGACACATTTAAATCGCTGATAGCTTATAGCAATGTATGCAATACAAATAAGCGATAGTTTTGTATAGTTGTTCCGCGGGCACATTCATACAAATGATTAGAAATTCAATCTAATATCTTTATCTAGCTAATATAAAGCGTTCGGAGATGACGCTTAATAAAGGTACGGACCTGGTTTTTGACAAAGATCTCAAAAAAATAATGTTACTTACCTATAGACCGGGGAAAAAACGTGTCTCTTCTTTCTACTACCTAGTCACCCGACATGTTGCCACCACGATCACTCAAATTTAGCATATTTTTGTACCGTAGATGACGGACTCAAAATGCGTGACGGAGATGACGCAAAATATCGGGACACACAAAACAGATTCCTTTTTTGTTTTTTTGTTTTTAATCATTGCATGTGTGCGTATTTAATCTTGGTATTCGTAGTCAACTCATAAAATTGAATTTATTAAGGTATATTAGGACAAAAAATATGCATCTTTTTTGAAATGCTATATTATGATATTTTTACATGATGCCATCGTGACATACGAGTTTGAGGGGGGTGGAACATTAAAAAAAATAATTTAAAAAAAAGTATAAGAGTTATCACTTTACTTTTTTTTGTATTTTTTGATTTTTGACTTACTTGTAAGTCAACACAAAGAGGTAACACAAAACAAGTTTTAATTTTTTTTCTATGCGACACCAAAGTAGCGGGACACAAAACTATACACTTATCGAAGAATGACTCATATATGTAGGTTACATTTTGAACCCCAAGTGACTTACAAATGTATCTGTCATTTGATAGTACCTCCTTGCTGATTCCAAGGGGGGACACATAAAGACATTTTTATTGACAGATACATTTGTATTAAGTCACTTGGGGTTCAAAATGCAACCTATATCTACAGTTCCTTTATTAAAGGGGAACCAACACCCTAAAATATTATTCATGTAAGATTATGGTTCCAGTAGTCCATTCAACCAACAAGTTCAGAAAATTACGTTTCCAGACAAATTCTATCAACTAAAATTCATCACCATACTAATTATGTGTTCATGGGTTCTGCAGAAGATAAGTCTATTGTCTAGAACTTATGCATAATTCTATTGTCACCAAACGTACGCGTTTATAGAATTGAGGGAATTGCAAATGTTTGGCGCTTACAGAACATCCCTGTTAGGTTCCCTAGGTTTGGGTGACTAAGTACATTGTTCATGAATTACACAACCCTTTGCAAATTGTAGGATATACAATATATCAAATTACAGTACTACTAAATCATATAAGTCTGTGTTGTTCTTTGCATGGTGGTCCACTTTAACAGGCACAGCCTCTGCACACCAGTATGCCATTTATTATGCACCTGTTGAATCAGGCCCCCTACCATCCCAACATATAGGCAAACGCTGGTATGTTACTGATCAGTGCAGAACTTCTATCACTTGTCATATATTTCCTCTTGGGTATCAATAAAATAATGGAAATAATCAATGTTTTTAAACCACTATCATCTTTTGACTGCATGAACACTGGAGGCTGCCATGTTTTTCAAACGGCACAGCAAGAAACGTCATTTGATTGGCACTGACAAAGACGGGTTACATAACCACTGACATAGCAACAGATTTAACGACAGCGGTATAAAGGCATAACCTGCTTTTATGAGTGCACGCTCAAATGTGCTCAGATAACGTTTCACGCGGTACTGTTGGAAAACATAGCAGCCTCCAGTGGTCAGTCAAAACAGTTGATAGTGGTTTTAAATACCCAAGCCAAGAGGTGACATGAATATATGCATGTACTTATCAATAACAATAAGCATAGATTCCTGCATCTTGTTCCCCTAGTTTCCCTTCAATGACAATTGTCAAACTGCATAAATATGCGACAGTCACAGGAATTTTCCAATATGTACTAATAATGCAACTCTTGATCAAATCAAGGCGCATGCAAATATTCTGAGTGAACTTTGACCCCATGAAACGTCATCTGAGCGTGCACTAACAAAAGCGGATTATGTAACCACCGTTATTGAATCTGCTGCTTTGTCAGGGGATACATAACCTGCTTGTGTTACTGCAAGGTCAGATGACGTTTCACATGGTACATTTGAAAAACATGGCAGCCTCCAGTGCTTAGTCAAAACATTTAATAGCGGTTTCAAAAACATTGATTATTCCCATTATCAGTGATCCCCAAGAAGAAATAAACTACTAGAAGTGACGGGAATTAAGCACAGTAAGTGAAAATGCCAGTGTTTGACTCCCCTTTAAGAATGCAGGTTTACCCCCCCCCCCCCCCCCCCCCCCCCCCCCACCCCCAGTCATATCATCTTGAATGAGTTAAGAAAGGTGATAACCCCTTGAATCATGTGAATGTATTTCTTCCATTTTCCCCTCAGGTGATACCAGTTCTGCAGGTCTAGTCGCAAAAATATTTGTGCTTTGGTTCATTGAGAATGCGTGTTATATCAAAGTTAAATTGTCTTGAAAGGGTTAGGAAACATGATAACCCCTTGGGATCAAGCAATGGTGTGAAATAATTTCTTTCCTACTGGGAACCCACGCAATAAACACTGCACCTGTGCAACTAGAATGGATGAAAAGTAGCCGCCATCTGGCATATTTCTAGAAAAAAAGGGGACCAACGATTTTGAATTTCAAGAACAATAATGTTTGATTCAAGGTGACAGATATCAGTGAAACATCAACTGTTTAGTTTGGCATGAAATCTGTTGTGACTGGTAATAAACAATGATGTCATAGTCAATCATATCTTAAAGGGATCTAGAGTAACATTGTCATAATCCACAAAACGTACAATTCTAGCAGTTCTCACATAACTCATATCTATATTACCAATAGAAGCATGGAACAAGCTTTGGTTTTCCGAATTTCTTTTTCGTTAAAAAGATATTTATTTTTGACGATTTCAGATTTAAAATTATCTACAGGAGAATATGACTATGTACACAGTCAATGCAATGAGTTAGCAAATATCACTTTGCATTTTACATCATTACTAGCTCATTTGCCACTCATTTTGCCTTGAAAGTTTCGCACATTACTCAGTGTTCATATCATATCACAGAAATACATATTTGATCAAGCCTTTGTCATTTTTTGCACATGTCCACACAGTTACTAGATCCCTTTAAAGGGACAGTCCGCATTTTACAAATCATCTGAAAAGTTTCCAGTACCTAGATGGGGATAAATATGACACCCATGTTAAATTTTAAATTGAACAACGCTGTAATTTAGATTCTAGCTATGACGGAAAAACTACCAAGAAAAAATAGCAAAGATATCTCTTCAATGTACTACATTTCGGCCACTGGATATGTTTAGCTGATTCATTGTCAGAATACAACTATCATGAACTTATTCACGAGAAACCTGTGTATAGATACAATTTCCTATATGCATGCTACAAAATAACAATCTCAAATAAAAGAAAGAAGGAATAGATCTTAAGTTTGAAGAATATTTCAGTACTTGATTTTGATTATTCGGTCATTAAGTTGCACACGGGAAACGGCCACGGACCCCCGAGTGCAGAGCGGTGCAGAGAGATCGATAAGCACCGCCCTACAGTAGCTAACGTGAACGAATTTACAGACGGGCGAAGGATCATGAATGGGACAATAAAAGACGTTGCGGGTTTGTATTATTTGGAGGTTTATAACCAATTATAATTCCATGAAAAGGAGGTTTCAAACGGTAATTTTTTCAGGCAAACTGGTAAATGACATTTTCTTTCATGTAAGACAATAACCTCGCAACTTTCAAAATTTGGCTTGCAAAAGGCGGACTATCCCTTTAAGATGCTACTAGGATAATAAACAGAGTTCTGGGGTAGACTATACACCGATGTGCTAGGTGTGGTGGTGGGTGGGTGTAAGTACTCAAACTGACACTTAGAAGCTGTCAGTCGAAAGCAAATGTCTATTTCCATCACAAACCAGTTCAATGGTATATATAAACTCTATAACATAAATCTGTCATCCAAGATGCCATAACTTTTGTACATGTAGTTAACATGTTCAAGTCTATTGATTTCTAAAATTCATGTATGATGTTTCTTTGTATTGATGCAAAAAAGTGGAAATAAAACAAAAACAAACAAACAAGATTTGGAATGAGTTGAATTATCCTAAACCCACTATTGTATCAATTGAAACCTTTAAACGACACTTAAATAGTAACCCCATCATCCTGACCATTCTTAGCACACAAACTTAACATATTCAACCCTTAAGCTTAATCTACAAGACCCCCGGTTTCCTTCCCCCCCTTTTTTTTTTCTTCTTCTCTTTTTTTCTTCTTCTTACCCTCGTACCTCGTACTAGTAGTTCTTTGTTTGTTTATTTTTGTTTAGACTTGCCCGATTTATGTTGATGTATAGATAGTTATTTAGTCTTTTTTACATTGTATTATTATACTTTTTGTGTATTTACTTGTCGATTTCCATGTATTGTTATGATTGTATGTTTTTTATCTTGGCCTGGACCCCTTTGAAAAACAGCTTGTAGCTGACAATGGCAATCCATCTCATGAGTGGAGAATAAATAAATAAATAAACAATTTTATTATTATTATGACAATTATGATAAAAAAAGGATATTTCTAGTTCCAGAACCTCGGTCTGTAGGTTGTCCATGAAGCTGCAAAGATATTATCAGAAGTGAAATCACTGAGATGGTCAGAGGAGGAATACAACGTAACATAATGAATTATATGGTTGTTTGATATATAGCAATATTCACACGATTATCACAGCACTATTATTATAATTACCTTAGTTGATGGATACACAATGTAATAACCCTGCGCACAGTATTTCAGCCAGTCGCCTGTTAGGCATATCACAGTGCGTGGTACAGTACTATGTTCACATCCTTACAGCCAAGGTCCCATTGCAGAAAGAGATACAATCGATTGTAAGTTACAATTAATTGTAAGTCAGATCATGTGTTCTAAATGGGCAAATCTGATTGGTTGAAACGCCGAAATTTTTTTATTTACAATTAATTGTAACTTACAATCCATTGTGATGCAAAACTGCTTATCTACTAAACCCCTCAAAAAAAGTTCGGAAACTCAAGTTTGATCGATCATATCTCTCGTATTTTTTAATAAGAATACTCGAAATCGGTGTCACAATAAAGCCTCATTATATACATGTACCTTTCAAACGGTGCATTATGTGTAGTGATTATGCAATTGGGGCGATTGCAGTAGCCCAGAGAATAGGGGGAGGCAGGAAGTGAAATCTCGCAAAATGGCCCCAATGCATTCAATTTACGAGTGCATGACTGTGTTGATCAGTTTTCTAAAGGTTAACATTCTATTGAATACTGCCACCCCTTTCCATTCATCAAAATTGTTGAATTGGATACCATTTTAATGGAAATTATCTCTTCATTACGATGGCATATTAATCGTAAGGATTATGCAAATGGAGTGTGTGCAGCGAACCGGAATATGGACATGGGTCGAGTGTGAAATCAGACAAAAAGATATGGAGTTGACAAAAAATCAGAGCGTTGCATTTTTTCCGAGCTTTTGGGAGGATTTTTTAGGATTTCAAATAAAATATTCATGATCAAATATGATATCAACGGAAAGCCCAACAACTCTTCTGTATGAAAATGTGAAATTTATAATGATTTTTGTAAAGGGCGGCTGCAGGGAGATGAATGGGAGGGAGCCTCAAAAGTGACCCATTTTGAAACGCTCTGATTTCAAGGCACTATTCATGCGTTTTCAATTGAATTCCTCTTATTCATAGCCAACTCATTCAAGTCGCATTACATCCTCTACACAATGGTATACAGATACCGACACCAAATCAGAGCGTTTTGAAATGGGTCACTTTTGAGGCTCCCCCACATTCATCTCCCTGCAGCCGCCCTTTACAAAAATCATTATGAATGTCACATTTTCATACAGAAGAGTTGTTGGGCTTTCCGTTGATATCAATTTAAATCATGAATATTTTATTTGAAATGCTAAAAAATCCTCCCAAAAGCTCGAAAAAAATGCAACGCTCTAATTTTTTGTCAACTCCATATCTTTTTGTCTGATTTCACACTCGACCCATCTCCATATTCCGGTTCGCCTGCACACACCCCATTTTGCATAATCCTTACGATTAATATGCTATCGTAAGGAAGAGATAATTTCCATTAAAATGGTATCAAATTCAACAATTTTGATGAATGGAAAGGGTGGCAGCATTCAATAGAATGTTAACCTTTAGAAACTGGTCAACACAGTCTTGCACTCGTAAATTGAATGCATTGGGGCCATTTTGCGAGATTTCACTTCCTGCCTCCCCCTATTCTCTGGGCTACTGCAATCGCCCCAATTGCATAATCTCTACACATAATGCATCGTTTGAAAGGTATATAATGAGGCTTTATTGTGACACCGATTTCGAGTATTCTTATTAAAAAATACGAGAGATATGATCGATGAAACTTCGAGTTTCCGAACTTTTTTTGAGGGGTTTATAATAATGCCTGAGTAATAAAATGAGAGTCAAAATAGGGCCTAAATACAATCCATTGTATCTCTTTCTGCAACGGGGCCCGGGCACCAATTTATACAACTTTGAAGAGAGTGGAAGTGTATAGTATATAAAATAGCTTGCCTAAAGGGTACAATTTCCTGAATCATTGATCGGCTTGAACCTAAATAACAATATGCATCCCTCCATCATTGAAATAAAAACAAATACTTAATCTTCATTCTTATTGCACCGATTTCCTTTTTAAAAAACAAGTGAAGGGCCATAAAGGGCCATAAAGGGCCATAAAGTGATAGGCCCATATTCACAAAGCAGGTTTGTAGGAGGTTTGTACAAACCATGGTTTATTCCATGGTCTACATCTATGGAGTGCTGCTCGTATACAAGGAAAACAATTTCTAATTTCTAATGATATGACTGTTTTGTGCTTGCTAACCAGCAAATTTCACCATGTGAGAAGACAAACATTTTTTGGTGCATTTTGTAAATGTGTACCATCAACATTGTTAACAAGTAAGGAGTTTACATTCTTTCTCCATCAGTTTACAAATGGCACTCCATAGATGTAGACCATAGATGTAGACCATGGATAAACCATGGTTTGTACAAAACCTCCTACAAACCTCATTTGTGAATCCGGGCCATAATGTTTTATGGGTCCCGTTGAAGAAAGAGATTGTAAGTTTACAATTGATTGTAAGTCAGAAACTTTGCGTGTTTCAACCAATCAGATTCACGCATTTAGAACACATGATCTGACTTACAATCGATTGTATCTCTTTCTGCAACGGGGCCATGGACTCACCCTGCGAATGTCTTGTAGTCCAACACATCTGTGCCTTTACTGCCAAAGAAGTACCGCAGCAGGGTGGTTTCATTGACTTTCAACTGCCAAGACAATCAAAATCAACAAAGTAAGTAAACAATAATAAAGTAGCAAATAATGTTAAAACCACTATTGTACATCTTTACATATATTACTTATCATTCAAGGAGGGTTGAATTGATCATGCCCCCCCCCCCCCTCCCCTCCGGAAGAATAGGTGCCACTTCTAGATCTAAGCCAGTGGTTAAAATCACAAAGATTCAAAGACGTACAGTAACCCATTCATGACTAGCAAGCTTATAACTCTGATGAGAAAATTGGGTGGGGTGTAGTACATAAATATTTAAAATTAATCTATTATTTTTGTTTGCTTTCTGTAGATTTTGAAAGAAAAACAAAACTGTCATTTATAATTTTACATTCACTAAAATACAATGTTTTTAGGTCATTCATAATATTTACTATAGAATACGATAGCAATGATGTGTTGGTGATGTGTAGTCATTAATGGGTTAAGAAACCCGGAAGATCACACAAACTTTAATTCATTCTGGAACAAGTACTGAATGGACTTGCATAATGCATATCTACTGGATATCTAATACATATTTTGTATATTTCTGATTACATTTGATTGGGTTACCTCCATATTTGAATTAAATTATTCATTAATTGTATAATGAAGGATTTACACCACCATATATTTGTTGAAGAATGTGATTTAAACAAATTGTTGAATCATGTTTTTGATATGTTTGATCAACATTCACAATACAGACATGTTGCCGGAGCTGCATAGGGTGCCTGCCTTTCACTGCAATACCACTTTAAAATTAGACATCAACAGAATTAATACACATACCAAAGCACGAAGGCAAAATACATGAACAAATCTATGGTCCAAAACTTGCAACTGGAATTATTGCACATTTTCGACATGTATCAACATAATTAATATACATCGTTACCAAAGACAAACTTGTATATTAACTTACGCTTAAAAATTTGCCACTGCAATATCACATTAATATTAGACATCAAAATAATTCAAAGTTTGAGTTGGGCAACCATAGAATGTGATTAAATCTCGAATAGACTTCTACTTTCAAGCCCAATTTTCTTCGCTCATTTTCATTTATTTCATCTACAGGAATGTCAAAACTGTGTGAGAAAATCTACCTTTTACATAAGTTTGAGCTGAAATTATATTCTTTAATAGAACACTTTAGACTTTTCATATACCTAAATATCCACACACAGAGAGAATACATTTACTAAATGGTCATTTCCTTTTAATATACACAATATCCACTGTTATAAACTTGAAAACACAACACAGTATTACAATTTTGCAGAGGTAAATTACAACTTAAGTTTAATAACAAATATGTAACAAAGTTCATCACAAATGTTATTCAATGATTATGATAGTTAAAGATGTGGCTCACTTTTTTTACTCAAATTAGTGTGATGGAAAAAATATTGTTGACAGTTATAACTATATAACCTTTAACAATACAAAATACACATTGTGAAGTGCGATGTGGTCTTGAAATAAGTTTTTTTTTCCAAGGTGTATGGCCCAAATACTGCTAAATCTCCTTAATAGATCTTATCTCTGTTTATCAAGGTTTATCATGATTAATCAGTAATTTATACGTATAATGAGTATTTTAAATGTACTTTTACATTTTTTATTGTAGATTATGCTTTGTGGTTGAATAAATATTAATAATGTTAATAATGATGAATACAGTTATTGAGTTGTTTTAATTTGTATAGTAAGCCAACTGGAGTGGGTGCGCCCTACATAAAGATGTGCTTACATTTTATACTTGCGATTGCATTTTTTTTTTTTTACACATGCATTTAAAAAATGTTTTGCTATCTCTATTAATACACAAACGAGCTATCGTTGTATAAGACCATTATGGATATTATTATCTTATATCATGTGTAATATCATATTTTTATGAATTAATATAATGTTTACAAATATTGAAAAATAAAATGTTACCAAATATTGATATGTGTGCTTTGTATTAGCTGAATGAATAAAAAATAAACAAATAAAGAAATTAAAAGATACCAAGAACGGGAACAAAATTGCATGAACTGCCTCCCTGCTGGCATTAAGTATGTGATTGTGATGAGTTAGGAGATTGAATAGACATACTTAAATTCTGTGATTTGGTTATAACATACATTTCTTAGGACAAAGTCAATTAACATAAACATCCTTGGAAAAGAATACCAGAGGAAAACTGTAAAATGTGGTGTGGTTCGGACAGACATTTTAATTGTTATGGACTTAATGATATCATGATATTAAAACAGAAAACACAGAGGATGCCTGTAAAATATGATTAACCCATTCCCTTCGAGACTATGAAATCTCCATCTAGACTTAATATACACAAGCTACCTGGTTCATGTAGTCTAGGGGTTAAGTGTATCATAGAAAACCCAATAGGCTCCGAATGCACATGTGATAAATTAGAAGCGTTTTCATAGAACAACTGGTTCAGTTTAGTGTAATTGGGATGTGGGATACTAGGTAAAGTACTACACTACATCATGCCTTTGGGAGACTATAATAAAAGTTGCTGGAAATGTTGATACTTCAGGGATTACAGAAAAAAATGAAAAATTGGCACAGGTTTTTTTAAATAATAATTTGAAGGGCATAAAAAGTACTTTGCAACCAACATAATATTGCAGGGGAATACTACAATTTAGGGATATTATATAGTTACATACAATGATGCTTTAAGCAACTGAAAGGACATCAACAAATCAAAAGTAGGTGCATGAATTATAGAATGGTTTGGGAAGAAATTAAAGGGGGGGACCAGGGGTGACTGTTATGTTAGTTGAAGGGGATATGAAATGCAAATGACTATAGTACTTGTTCCCAAAAGGAAGAGTTGAGGAAGTCCTTCAGAGGCACCGCACTCGGGTTGGTGTCTGGGCTTGATGGCTGCTCGGATGGTATACAGGAGGGAAAAGGGAAAGGAAAGTGATATGTAGTCAATACAGTAGTCTCTGCTTAAGGATAGGGTAGGCATTTGACAGGTATATTTTACCTTTTTAACAGGTGTACCCGATTAAATGATGAAAAGAGACAAGAAATGTTTGGTAAAATCAGTTGTACCCCTTTAAATGGTACCCCATTAAGCAGACACCACTGTATTGTTTTAATGAGGTAAAGACCCGGGCCATATCACCGTAAACGGATGCCCTACGGAGAGTAAAATTTCCAATCCGTTCATCTCCAAGAACATGGGTTTTTGTGTCTGTTCCCTGTCAGGCGATATACGCTGTTCTCTCAAGCGGAATGTTTTGTGCATGAAGCAACGGAGATAACTTTCAACACTTGGACAATTTGATTTCGCAAATGTTTAATTCGTCGGGCATCCGTTTACGCTATCCGGTGATATGTGACCGGGCTTTTAGGCAAGATGCAAACCCAAGTCCAGGAAATCCATGAAAGACTACAACCAATGGTTGTTTGTTTTACTAGTTTGTAGGTAAAAGAGAAAAGTAATCAGTAAGATAAATTTCTCAAAACAATCACTTTGTGCCCTTAATATATATTAAGACAAGATGTGGTGCAAGGTAAAGGGGTGCCTAAAATTGTGATTCAAGTTGCTATTTGAATTTAAATCAGTGCTTAAAACACATGCCGTGATATAATTAATGATTGAGGCTAATAAGTGATATGCATGGAGTTAGAAATTGTTAAAATAAACCGCTATTGTGAGGTTATCAGTTATTTTATAGAACTTTTCATTAGCAATAAGAAGAGAAGAAGATAAGAGATAAAAGAGAAGACAGAAAATAAACACAATAGAAGTGATATATTTTGCATAATTCATATTTAAGAGACATATGTGATGGTTATATTCTGTCAGTAAAGCTATTAAATACAGTTAGTCTGATGTGTGCATTTATGATGTAATACAAATAATAATATGTATCAATCTTAATACTGGATATTTAACCTATATTGAAGACCAGCATATGGCTAGAATGCTCCCTGGGGAGTTGAGATATTATGCAATATCATTGTGTGGGTTTGACCTGTCATGTGATGACCATGGGTAATAGTAGCGCCACGATTGTCATGTGACAGACATGACTGCACTCTATACATGGCAATTATTATTATTAAAATGTTTCCACTTAGTGTAGGTAAAACTTTATATGCTCTATGTATTTTGAGGAGAAGTCCTGACCATGATTAGAGAAAATTGGGAAATGGTTTCAACATTCTGTCAGAAAACTGATTAAGTGGATATTATTTGATCATTTGTGATGTTTGTCTCTGTTTGAGCATAATAGTATGTGTGAACACAAATTTGTAAATATGATTCATTTTTCTATAAAACAGTGAAATTTGCTACAATAAATTGAATGTGCAAGTATGTCTGTGTGTGTTTGTTTGTTAATGCATTTATAGATAGAGAGATGCTGAGATAAGGAAAGTATTATAATAGGGAAAAGAACAAGAGGAAGAAATGGTAATGATAATTTTCAAAGAGAAAAGAAACAGGTTGATTTGTTAAGCATGAATTGGAAAGTTAAGGAAAACAAGAATGATTAATTGATTAATCTGAGGTAAGGTTAGATAATTTTAAGGTTAGAAATGCAAAATGTTAAATTGCTCAAAAAGAAATATTTCATTCATCTTCAAAATGCAGACATGCTTCGGTTTTTCTCATGCAAAGGACAAATGCAAAGCTCTTGCAGATGATGAAAAGGGACTGGATGCACAGACTTTGTCCATTTCCCACCAGGGGGGTGTTTCACAAAGATTCAACATCAACTTAACTCTCAAGTTGGACCTAACTATCATGGAAACTGGAAAGGTGTTAATTCTTTTGTAAAATTGTTGGAAAAAGTTCTTTTTAAAAGGCATACATGTTAAATAAAACAGTAATTTTGTTCACATCATAGAGTCTTGAAGTTATTGATATCCATTTTCCAAGTCTCAAATAATCACATTTTTGTTTGCTTTTGAATATGTTTTATCCCAAGCTTACAAATGGCCTACCATAGTTTTAATTAGAAAAAAAATTTGAGTTCAAATTAGGATCTTTGTGAAACACCCCCAGGTTCCCATTGGCCAGAAGTTAACTATCTCGTAGGCAAGGTCACCCACTCCCTTTGAGATTCTACAATCCTCATAGACTTTATACATTGCCCCCAGGTTCCCGTAGGCAAGGAGTTAACTCTATGGAAAATGCAAAGTCAAAATTGATACAAGGGGTTTAACTTTTAACCCATTGCCTATGGGAATCTGGTGGGCCGTGTATTAACCCTATGGGGAATGCAAAATCAGGGGGAGTCAGGGGGTTAGCTTTTATTAGGGGAATTCAAGATGCACAAGGGAAGGAATTAAGCTGCCAGCAAGTATTAGTAACCAGTCCCCAGTCTCCATGCAGCTAGGCATAGGGATACATTCAATAGTTATATAGAGGTACATTCTCACCTACTTGGGGAGGCTCACCAGAAGTGCTTTTTACTTAGAATTCACCTTTTTTCAATTTGTATTTATAGTACATTGTACTTTGTATGAAATGTTGAATAAATAATAATAATAATGATAATAACACCTGTGTATAATGCCCACCTGGGTAAGACAAGAACATTTGTCAATGCAGACACTTGACCTTTATAGACAGGTTCCATAACATTCGTTTTTATCTGCAGGGGAACACATTTGGTGGTCATAAAATGTAGGTCAGCTGCCATAGACAGGTGGCCACTAAGACAGGTTTGACTATATACTCGGTAACACGGTCGGTAGAACAAAGTCAAAACTTAAAGGCTAAATTTAACCCTCCGAGTGGCAAATTAATTGCATGGTTTCACTTGAGTTGGTTCTTCAGACAAGTTTCATATAGATAAATTGTTTTAGACCCTTATAAATAAATAGAAATACGATAAATAGAAAGTTCAGCTTTTTACAAAGAAGTTTAAGTCTGGATAACTTCAATAAATGACACAGAAACCTTCAAACATGTTCTGGAGAATCATCTGCAGTTGGTATTTATAGCAACTGTCCTGCCTTATAGAGTGGTGAAGTGTGATGTCATCTATGACGTCATAAGCATCTTTTTTTTAAATTTTCAAATTTGAACTTCATTTTCCAAAAGAGCGCCAAAATTATGTCCAAATACCAAAAATCAATTGAATATGTTAAGTATTGGCTGAGATATGCCCATCCAAATGAATTTTACTTCAATGGGCAATCAGTGTTACAGTGTTCTGGTTCATAAAGTTATGAAC
This sequence comes from Echinarachnius parma, assembly GCA_037951105.1. Lineage (NCBI taxonomy): Eukaryota > Metazoa > Echinodermata > Echinoidea > Clypeasteroida > Echinarachniidae > Echinarachnius > Echinarachnius parma. The sequence goes on from JBAMJV010000052.1 coordinate 97,070, forward strand.
CAGAGCACTATAACACAGCCAATACTTAACATATTCAATTGATTTTCGGAATTTTGACATTATTTTTGATACTCTTTCGGAAAATGAAGTTCAAATTTGAAAATTCTAAAAAAAGATGTTTATGATGTCATGGCTTCTGTACTCTATACTTTCTGAGTGATGCTCAAGTTGAGATTTCAAAGAAGATTATCCAGATCCAGATCTGTGAAAAACTTATTGCCAATAGGTCTGATTCTAAGACTAATGTGACTTGAGTCGAGTGAGGCACTCAGATGGTATTAGTTAAACCTTTCTATAAAGACCACCACATAGATGCATGGTCTTTATGAACCAGTGTGGTTGCCGAAGCAAGTTTTCTAAAGATTTACTTTTTACACTAAATATGATTTAATTCCTTTAAAAAATCAAATTCATGTTACATTAATTGACTGCACACTTTCCTCGATTTATTTTCCCCCCTTTAAAATATTACCAGATTTATTCAACTTGTAACTGGATATTTTTTTAATGAGAATTATTTCAGAATAGAGAATATCCATTCCTTTTATATCAGATACATACACTAGTAGAACACCTAGTTTTTCTCATAGCACATTCATTAACTTAATTTTTTAGTTACCATTATTAAATTCACTGGTTCTGTTCAAACAAATTAAACTATTGAAACAAACTTTACAAATACTAAAAAGGGTATGAATATAAACATAGAATGAAAAAAAAAATTAAAACAACATTAGCCCGTTCAAACATAATACCATGTGAACAGATGTACTCTATACTACGTTACACATTTATTCTAATCATTTCAATCCAGCAAGAGGTTTGTTGATATGAATGTAGCAAAATATTCAAAAGATATTAACACAAATGTAATTTCTTCAATATTATTACTCAAAACTTCATACAAAAACAATGAAAACTTAAAATGGGAACTATGATTTCGCAAAATCAGATGATACAAACACTATTATTTAACCAACACAACTATATCATTACTGAAAATGCGCAAGTGATGATGAAAACTATGTTAACAACTCAATTACATTATTTAAAAATGGTTTCATGACTTCAACTATAAGTACAATTATGAAATGTTACATCATAATTCTTAGGCAACAGTAAAAAGAGAATGTGGATGTGAGTGGTGTGACAAGATTGGTAGAGCGCGTGCCTTCCAATCGTGAGGTCCCGAGTTCGAACCCAGAGTATGCCTATCACGTTTTTCCTTCAGCAAGAAAATTTATCCACATTTTCTGCTCTTCACCCAGGTGTATAAATGGGTACCCGGAAGGATACAACATAGATTCTTAGCATTGTGTGCGCCCACAAGGTTGCCCTTGGCTGGAATGCTCCCCAGGGAGTGGAAAATGTGCACTTAGTGTGCTGGATTGATGGCAGAATGTATCTGATGACCGGGGTAATAATATAATTGTAAAGCACTTAGAGATGATTATCAATCGTGATAGGCGCTATAGAAATCAAGGATATTTGTATTATTATTATAGCAACAACAACAAAATTACAACAAATGTCCAAATTATCATCACCACTCACTTTCCTCTAAAATGCTATTCTAATTGTATACTTTAATGTTTCAGTTTTGGGAGTCAATTCCATTTTTGCACTGTAAATGACCGATGAACATAATGTTAGGTTGAAAAGGAGTGAATACAATAAAATGGTCGGTCAGATATTGATGTGCTTTTGTGTGCACACTAACTTCACTATATTGAATTTAAGTGGTCTATTTTAATGAGTAGTAAACGGGTTTAAAACAGGACATATCAGATGTTTATGCCTTATAAACTTATCTAACTACAGCAGACAGTTCAACCATTAAGAAACACCAATGCATTGATATGAAATTACAAATTTGTACAGCGAATGACACATACCATTTAACAAAATCCAACATTATGCAATGGCAATTATGATGTTTTGATGCTGTGCATGACATGATATTCGGTGCATTCAAATAGACTTGTCTAGCAGCCCAGGAGGTGTTACATAAGGAGTTGCAATCAATCGCAAAGTTGCAATTAAAGGAAAGTCAGAAAGGATGCCCATTTGCAACCAGAATTCTTTATGCAACATCCCTCAGAATCAGAAACAGGTTTCAGCGCTTATCCCTGGCTACTTACACAACACAAGTGCATTTTAGAAGGAAAAAACTTTAATCACTTGGGGTTATTACAGTTATACCAACATATAAATTACGCTTCAACCAACCTTAAGATTTGACTTGTTAGTGTTTTGGTGCATTTTGATAAGCAATTAGCACACCATTTGAAACGCTGTAAGTGGTAGTGCATTTCGAAAGACGCATCAGCCAGAATAATTATTCTCAAGGGTAGATAGATAAAAATCTGTGTTGATATGCGCATATATACATTGGACTTTCTCAGGCTAACCAGCGATTGGTTTTAAAGAAATGGCGTGCACCTGTAAATCTCTGATTTGTGGATCCAATTTTCCAGGTCATTTGGCACAAAAGATCTGCGCAGAAACAAAGATTTTGTAGCAACTCTAGAAACGTAGCAAAGTGTAACCACCCCAACCACCCCAAGAAACAAGTTTTGAAACCTGTTTAGATGATATATGCATTAGAATCACTGCTTCTTACTAGCAAATCTATTAAATACACCAAAAAATATGACAAAATGGTGGGTATCACATTTGTTACGACTGGGCTCACGATGGAAGATGTGAAGACAACACGAGCGAAAATTACAATTTGAATTACAACTTTAAAAACTCACATTTCTCTCTCTGAATGGATGCTTTTTAATCACAAAATGATAGGCTAAGAATTAGACATTTTCATCTAGCTTTTTTCTTTATATGATAATTATATTATATGATAAGAAACGACATGAATAAATACCCTGAGTTTGATATTTTAAGTATGATGGTTTATCAATCAATAGTACATGTTATTCAGGCAAAATGAATAAATCCCAGCTTTGTCAATTTTGACATAAAGCTGCCATGTTCCAATGCAAAATGATGACTTTCACACGATAGTTCACCCAGTTAATATGCAAAAAGGCAGCAAATGCCATTTTTGATATTTTTAAGACAAAGGTACCATCATATAACACAAAATATTGTCTTTCAAATGAAACCTTGCTCATTGCATATCTAATATCTAATATTTAAAGATATGATTAATAGTATTAACACACCTTTGTTCATTCTATTTTTCAGCGGGTTTTAGTTTTGTCAGTTTTGTGTCAGTTTTGGATTCCAACCCTTCATATATTTTTAATAACGTTTTTATTTCAGCAGCATCTTCTCAAATTGACAAAAATGGAGATATTGCATTTTGCAGCAAACCTCTTCATCTCGTGGTTTGAGAACGAGAAGGGCGCCAGGTCATTTTTCAGAAAATCATGTATCAAGTTTTGAAGACCTGTAGAAATCTTTTATATTTCATGAAAATTACAGCAAATTAGACACAATTATTATCTGAATAGTTTGCGTCCCATAGAGGAGGCCCTGATACCTACAAGATGTTATGCAGAACACAATTTAGCCCAAAAGTGACCCAACACCCTTTTCGCTCTCACTGGACGGTATTGAGATGCATAAATCTACATATTGGTGCACATGGCGACAACATTACACAACATCTGATGAATACTTACCAAGTTTTTGTCATCAATCTCTAACATGGCACCATTATAATTTCAAGACTGAAAACATTCTTGCTATACAAATGCTAGAAATCAATTTTGTTTGCCTTGTGGCCCAGTTGGGCAAGTATTCCCAGTAAAATACAAGATTTTTCCAATTCTAGTGGCTCGAAACCTGAATCTGGTGGCCCCAAACAAAGGAATACATTAATAATTCTGTTATATTTGGTTGCCCATTCTTGTATATATTCTTTGTTTACATATACATAAATATTTTCTTCTATTACATTAACCCTAAGAAGGCCGGGGGGGGGGGGGGGGGGGGGGGGGGGGCCATAATGGCCCCCCCCTCCGCGATTTTTGTTATTGCTCCAAAACGCGGTAAGATGACGCCCCGCTGCTTGGTGACATTTTTTTGGGGGTCTTGCGCATATTTCAAAACAAAAATTTCGAAAATCGGACCGACCGTTACGAAGTCACGTGACCTTTTGTCTATGCATGTCAGCCCGAAAATCGCTCAATTTTGTGATTTGTGTACAAAACATATGGAAATATCAGTTTTCGTACAAGGAGGTATATCATTGGTTATTTGGTATTGTTTACATTTAATATGTTTGTTTTGGGGTTAAAAATAGTTGAATTATAGTTATAAATAAAATAAACAACAAAACAATAAAAGAAAAAAAACAAAGAAATACATAAGAAAAAAAAAAAATAGAAAACATAAGGAAGAACCTGGCTCTTCCAAATTTTGTTGTTGTATTATTATTCCAAATGCTCTAAAGAATATATCTAGTGAAAACCAGAGTTTAATTATGAAGAATACATGATTTATGGGTAAAAATATGAATTTTATGACCTTATTTGCATAAATTAACATAAATATGTAAATTAATGAATTTTCAAAAAAATTAAAATTACCATTGTATTCTATACACTTCACTTATCATGCGTGCAAATTTTCACGGCGATAGGGGGGGGGGCCAAAATGGCCCCCCCCCCCCCCCCTAGGCGTAGGAAGACCTCAAATAGCCCGGCCTTTTTAGGGTTAAGTAAATGAGTAGTCTCACATCTTTTATTTCATTCATTAAGTTAATTATTAATTTTTGATTGGGAAAGTGGGCATGCTTGAAAATGTTACAGATATTGAATATTTTGGTCTTCAGAGAGTGTGCATGGTCCACTGAAATATAATTCATCAAATAAATTTGCAAACGGATAGAAGACAATTGATATGCCTGTCTTCAGGGAGGCACTCGTTTGATATAAAGTTAAAGGGATAGTACAGTTTAGGTTTAGAGGGCGCTTCAGGAAATAATTAATTTGTGAGGTAATGAAAAAATAAGTGTAGTTCTTGGGAGGACACGTGCTTTAAAAGATAAAACTTTATTTGATCAAAATTGGTTGAGAAACAGCTGAAATATCAATAAATATATCCGATTGGAATAATTGTGGGATCTACATTTATTCCATGATTTAAGAAAAAAATCCATAAAATGCTTAAACTCTTTCAAAAATTTACCAAAGAGGTTTTCAAAGGTTGCTGATGATCTCTCTATTTAATCATTATTGAAACAAAACATCACAGTCACCATTTTAAAATTTTAAAATGGTTGAAACCAATATGAATTTAGAGAGAGCCCTCTTGTGTTTTGATGCCTCCTTTTTAGATGTTAACAGGCTTTTTACTTAGCCGTCTGTAAGTTTTTCTACCCTTTGGGCATGGTGGAGCTATAACTATTAGTTTTGAATGATATGGTGCAGGTTTTGGTCACTAAAATTCAGTTTGACCAAAACTATACTATCCCTTTAAAGGGACTTAGTAACATTGTCCAAATCCTCAAAATAAAATTTGTATTCTAGCGGTTCCCTCATACCTTGTTGTATTCGTATTAACAATAAAATCATGGGACAGGTTTCGGTTTTTCAAATTTCCCTTTCGTTACAAAGATATGTACGATCAAAGTATTCAGATAAGAAAAACTCCGGGCGAGTTTTTCATCCCTGTACAAAGTGAATGCAGTGAGTTAGTGAATATCACCCAATATCACTTTGCATTTTCGCTCATTACTTGGCCATGCAATGTCCATTTGACTTGAAATTTTCACACAATACCCTGTGGACATATGAGATAACAGCACTATACATTGCATCAACCATTCATCACTTTTTGCACATGCCAACAAAGTTACTAGATCCCTTTAACTAATTTGAGAACATATTTTTTTGATTGAAAACTGCCATCACTTCAGTAAAATGTTCCAATGCACAAATAATTAAAGAATTTATGTACAAATTATATTTCAGTCTTCCTTACCCTTAAGCTCAAGTTGATGTTATTGTCCTATATAAAACGACAATTATTAAAATCAAACAATTATTTGTACGAACAAATAACAAATAACAATTACAATCATGATACAAAACATACGATGGTCCAGACTCTGTATCATGCATCTTAATGGTTTCTATAGTTGCTATTAGCAAACAAGATGGTCGTTATGGCAATTTTGTTGAATAGTTTCTGAATTATTAATCGTGGGATGGGTCTGAAAATGAGTTTAAATGTTATCTGCCTGAAAAGATAGAATTCTCTGATGTGATGTAGCCTGCCTATTCAGAGCATTATACAATAAAATTATAATACCAACCAGTAACTAGTCTAAATAAACACAATCACCAAAAAGAACTGTTTAATTGATTACAGTATGGAATAAAATAATACACTAGTAACAACCACAAATATAGCAGAGAGGAAACACTCATAACAAATAAATATCAAGGATATATTTTTGTAAAATAGAAATAAATATTACACCTAATACATCAACAAACCAAATGTTTTTTTTTAATCAGGAAAGGAAAGCAAGAACTACTAAAACAGGGTTTTACAAAAACACACAGAACCATAAATAATAATTTTAATATCCAAAAGATATGAAACCAGGAGCAAGGGTACGGGTTTAATATCAACATCCAGAAACTCAAGCAAACACCTAAGGTTAAGGGGGTTTTACTAATTTATCCAGCCTTCCCATATATAAATATTGTAGAATAAATCATAGTCATTAATTCACACAAGACAGAAAAATATTAAAATTATAGGGGTAAACTGATAAGACAGAAATTAAGGAACAAGTCTAAGTTGAGGAATACAAATCAAAGTGTGCAGTCTACGTGTATAAAGTACATCCATTATAGCCATATTTTTAAGCAACCTTTCTACTCCTATCCATTTTGAGAAAAATTAAATTGCTTTCATCCCTTAATATTTATCAATTTAATTCTGTTTACATTTTGTGTTCATTTTCGTTCTTTTCCATTCTATTCTCATTCATTTCAATGTATTCCTCCTTTCTTTTGTTCTTTCTCAAACTTTCGTTTATCTGTTGTTCTTTACTTTTCTACTTTCCTTTTCACCCTTTTTCTACCTTTCTTTGCTAATTTCCTACTTCTTATTCTTATTTCTACCTTAATTCCTTCCGTTAACATTCTTCAATCCTCTCTCACTCTTTTTTTTTTCGTCCTTCCCTCTCATTTTCCCTCATTCCTTTTTTATTCCATATTTATTTATTTATTTCCATTTCTCTTTCTTGCTCTTCTATTAGGCAACGAATTATGGTGTCTAGCACCATCTAGTGGTCATGATTTGCCAGTCAAATCTTCTGCCAGTCCTGACATAGTCCAGGTTGGACTGCTGCAGTGAATGTATCTTCCCACTTTCGGCTCTTGCCCACTAGATGGCGACAAACTACACAGATTCCCTCACTGAGAGAGAGAGAGAGAGCCACTTCCAGATTACCAATGTTGGCACATATCTCGCTTGTTAATAGTTATCATGGATTTCTCGCCATTTAGCTGGCTAAAAGCGTCTATAGGGGGAATGTATAGTATAATAGTTCAGCACGGTCTAATCTAGACTAGTTCTGACATAGTGTTCCATGCTATAACTAGCTATACCAAGATGTCATTCAATATATTAAATTCATCAATTTTAAGAAGATTTTGCTTATCACTACGTTTATCTCTAAATAAATAGAACGTTCAAGCCTTCTAAAACGGAACAAAAAATTTAGTGTTTTTTTTTTTGTATCTGGAATTCATTATTATAGTATCATTATGCGTCATTTATTACACTCTGCATTATCTAACCCTTTAGTTTCTCAACTTATCAAAATGAAATTAAAAACTTACATGTACATTGAAAGTAACTAGTAGTTTGCTATTGATAGCATCTATCGTATAGAGAAATAATACTGATTGTAAACACAATTTCATGCATGCATGCAAACGTATACAAACAGTATTAAAACAAGCATATCGCAGAAAGAACTTAAAGGGACTTAGTAACATTGTCCAAATCCTCAAAATAAAATTGTAATTCTAGCGGTTCCTTTATACCTTGTTGTATTCGTATTAACAATAAAATCATGGGACAGCTTTCGGTTTTTCAAATTTCCCTTTCATTACAAAGATATGTATGATTGAAGTATTTAGATAAGAAAATCTCCGGGCGAGATTTTCATCCCTGTACAAAGTGAATGCAGTGAGTTGGTGAATATCACCCAATATCACTTTGCATTTTCGCTCATTACTTGGCCATACATTGTCCATTTGACCTGAAATGTTCACACAATACCCTGAGGACATATGAGATAACAACAGTATACATTGCATCAACCATTCATCAGTTTTTGCACATCTCAACAAAGTTACTAGATCCCTTTAAGTTCTTTGATGTAGTCTTGATATGTTACATGATCAGTTGTTAATGACTTCATGTTAGTTTTGGAATTGAAACGGATATTTATAAAATATAAAAGCTGTTTGAAGTCTTATTACAAGCTAGAACAAAAGCGTTTTTCAAATGAAAAAAAAAACATTTTGTTAAAAAAAAGTTATGTCAACAATTATGGTGTGCGAATTATAACTGCATGTCATGTATGACTATGTAATTTGAATAGGAGAATGTTAATTCATATATATTTTTAAGAGAATATCATATTATTTTTTGCCTTATAATAGCTGTTTTTGTTATGAAATATGTGAGGTGATAGCAAGTTAGTTGTTATGTATTTTAGTTTTTGATTTAGTTTGATTTAGTTTCTTGTAGGTGTGTGTGTGTCTGTGCTTGTGTGTGTGTGTGTGTGTGTGTGTATTAGCATGTTTGTGTGTATGTGCAGCAAAATAAAAAGCTGTCAAGCATGCAACTTAAACAAGCACAACCATTTGGGCTGATATTAATACAATTAAAATAATATTTATGTGTGTGCTTGTGTGGGTATGTATTAGTATGTTTGTGTGTGTGTTTATGTGTACGTGCAGCGAAATACAAAGCTGTCAAGCTGGCAACTCAAACAAGCACAACAATTTGGGCTGATAGTAATAAACTAAAATAATATTCATAGCTCAATACCAAACAAACATGCCAAATTCTACTTGGAAATCAAAGCAGTTCAAAGCAAAACAAAAAAACTATTATTTTGATGAAGCATGCTCATAAAATACCATCAATGATTTTACTGCATGCATAACATGCAAAGAACACTGCATTCTAGGATAAAACATGTCAACACAGTCTAACAAAAATATATACTTTTTTCAAAATAGAGACAGAATTGTCAAGTATTCCATTTCAAATCCAACTGTCAATAATAAACTATATTGAGAAGTCTTCATCCCTTGATACCCTATACTGTGCGTATAAATAAAAAAACGTTACACTTTTGAAAAAATGTTCACAATTACATTTCAAAATGTGTAGAAGATTATTTCATGTCGATAGATGCCCAATAGTCTCTTCTATCAAGTGCAACTAACAAAACACAATTTTGTTCACGCGTGGGTGAGCACTGACCGTTTTTGTCCAGAGTGTGAAAAATGACTTGCGCCAATCTGAATAAGTACTCCCATTCAAACACATTGCTCTTTTGCATAAATTTAGGATTATGATAATATGATAGTCTAGGAATTTTCTGGCATAAAGCAATGAAATCATTAAAATTATGGCAAAGAGCAATTTGTTTGAATGTGAGCACTTATTCGGACTGCTGGTTTAATTTTCCCTCTTCTTTCAATTTGGCGCAAGTCATTTTTCACACTCTGGACAAAAACAGACAGTGTTCGCCCAAGCGTGAACGAAAATTTGTTTTGTTAGTGGCACTTGATAGATGAGACTATTGGGCATCTATCGACATGAAAAAATCTTCTAAATATTTTGAAATGTAATTTTGACAGATTTTTCAAAAGTGTAACGTTTTTTTTGATACGCACTGTATTAGGCCATCTACAAAGTATGTACGCACAAGGGGGGGGGGGGGGGAGGGGGGGAGGGGGTTCACGCTGATGCGTACGCTACATTCAACCACATGCATAAAAAGTGCGTACAGGAGGGGAGGGGGGGGGTCAATTTCGGACAATAATTTGTGTACGTACTTTGTAGATGGCCCCTAAGGATGAGTTGAATTTGGTATACGCTTTCTTTCTATACAAAGCCCATTTTTTTGTTTGGGCAGCGCCCTCAACAGTTAACCTAAAGGACACTCTGATCATTGTACCTCACTTTCTTCATACATCATCATGGATGTATTTTTGCCAAGGGGGGGGGGGGGGGGTCTGTTTCCCCGACTATTTTCCTGATTTTCACCTGACCACCATGAAACAAAGGAAGAAAACAAGTTTCTAACAACTTAGCTATTTGAAAATGGTATGATTTCTAAGATTTGCCTGAAAATGGCATGAGTTTGACCCATATTTACATCATTGTGCCTGTATATGACAAGAGCTTTCCCAAATATATGATTTTGCCAAAATTTGGGGTATTTTTTGTCTACATATTGCTGTTTTTCAAAACTATGGGGGAGGGTGCAGTCCCCCTTGCCCCATCGTGTAAGCCTATGGACATCATTGTCCGTACAGGGTTCAAGTTAGATTGCAGCTTTTGAAATGGAATACTTTGCACAGCAAACAAAAATATTATGTGGTACGTATTTGAATATATTTCAAATAGCAAGAGACTGTGTGGATCAAATAATGAAATCCTACTTCACACAAAGGTTAGATTCACTCTGTGTCCCACAAAAAGAAAGGAAATTAATATTCTTTCTTTTAGTGGGTAGTGTGAAATGATCGTAATATTATAAATCAAGAAATGTTTCTTTGGCTTAAAATTGTCATCAAAGTTAACCTATTCCCTACGAGTTTATGAAATGCCCATAGACTTTGTACACAACCCACTCGGTTCCCGTGGTCAAGGGGTTAAGATTACTTCTTCCTATTCATAATTCCAATACTAAGATCATATACATGTTGTGATAAAAAAGAGGGTAAACTAAAACAGTTTATAGATGAGATATTATAACCGCAAAAATTCCCATTTTTTATATTTTGTCCAATAATGAAAGGTTATAGATATACTTCCCCTTGCTTTATACCACACCATATGATAAAAACAGAAACCTTCTCCACCACATTCCCTTGCTATTTGAGCTTAAAACAAATTATACAAACATTGAATAAATATGTTTTAGGTCAGATTTGGTAGCAAGTTTCAACTTCAAAAAGGTGATAATTTCTCTTTTTGATTTTGCTAGATTTTCTGCTCCTCTTTGTTTTTCAATGAAAGTATTGATTTTATTGATATGATGCACATTTTAATGGTTGGAAAAATTACATTCAGATCATCTTGTATCTCGAAATGATTTGATTTTGTACTGCTTCCCAAATCTGCCCCATTATTTCCGCATGGTAGAAAACTGTGATTCTGACAAAGTTCAAACAGAATACCATTTTAAAACCAGTCCGGAACAATTTGCACAATCAAACTCTTAGGATTCTCTTGATAATTTCTGTTTTAAATCTTCAAAACCACAGTTTTCGATGAAACTCAAGAAAACACACCAGCCAATTTTGCTCTAAAAGCCAGGCTACACAACTGTTTGAATTTCTTCATCACACGTAGCATGGAGCTAATGCTACTTCGATCACTAGCCATGCCATTATTATTTTGTTTAATTTCACTCGCAGCTTATGATAAGTGTTCAAAAAATAAAATATCAATTTTTGGATGGGTGAATGTTTGGTTTGTGGTTGGATTTTTTTCTTTCTTGATGATACATACAGAGTCTGGCTGCGTTGCGTATCGGCTTAGCGAACTCACGGTACCCGCTTCCCCGCTCGACTGAGACTTCATGCGGAAGATTTCTTCCATCTGTGAGTAGAGATGAGGAGAGAGAGGCAGAGAAAGAGAAGGGGGGATAGAAGAGAGAATAGAAAACAAAGAGGATGGATGGATAGAAGGAAGAGTAGAGGATGGAGAGAAAGAATGAAAGGAATAAAGAAAAAAAGAAAGAAAGAAAGAAAGAAAGAAAGAAAGAAAGAAAGAAAGAAAGAAAGAAAGAAGATATTTCAGAAAAAGGGGAAGAGGGGTAGGATAGTGGTGGAGAAAGAGAAGGAGGGTTAGAAGAGGAGAAGGAAGAGGGAATGGAAATAGACAATGGGTAGATAGAAGGAAGAGAAGATGGAGAGAAAGAAAGAAAGAAAGAAAGAAAGAAAACATTAGGAAAAAGGGATGAGGGGAGCAGAGTGGTGGAGTAATTGAAGGAGGAGAGAAGAGGAGAAGGAAACAAAGAGGATGGATAGATAGAAGGAAGAGAGGCGGATGGTGAGAAAGAAAGAAAGAAGAAGATATTACAGAAAAAGAAAAGAGGGGGAGCAGAGTGGTGGAGTAAGTGGAAGGTTACAAGAGAAGAAGGAAGAGGGAATGGCAAACAAAGAGGATGGATAGATAGAAGGAAGAGAAGACGATGGAGAGAAAGATATAAGATATTAGGAAAAGTGGGAAGAGGGGGAGGAGAGTGGTGGAGTACGTGAAGGAGGGTAAGAAGAGAAGAGAGAGGAGAAGAAAGATAAAGAAAAGGCGAGGAGAAAAGGATGGAGAGATAGAAAGAGGAGGAGGACAAAGAGGAAGATATTATATATTCAGGCCAAGCTTATAACATTTATGTGACAACAAACTTTTTTTAGCAAAACTTTAACAAATTATGCAATGTGGAAAGATGGATGCATATATTTATCATAATTAGTCCAATAAGAAAATTAAAAACAGGAATTAAAACTACTACTGATTTTAACCTCCTAATATTTGATTGTTTTTATTTCAAATAGAATGGAAACTAAGATAAGTTTTTTAGATCACGTACCAGAAGAAACTCCTTGCGATCGATGCGCTGGTTCCCATCTCTGTCAAACATCTTGAAGGCTATCTCATAACCAGCTCGAGGTTCTGAAAGGAAAATAACATTTTTTAACAGAATGAAACAATAAGTTGATTGTCAATAATCAATATTTAATCAATAATGATCAAACTTTATGACTGGCATGGCACTATTGACTCCCCAAAAGTGATGGGTCTGTTATCTTCAACTAAGTTTATTACAATCGTTTATATGACAGAATCTGAAATGAAAAGCAAAACAAAATCTAACACAATTTAACAGGAAGGTTAAAGGGTACCACCACCCAAAAATAATATTTTTATTATAGAAAGGTAACATATTTAGTATTCCATTCCTTCAACAAGTTCACAAAAATATGTTTTTAGAAAAAAATATATAATTGGAAAACGCATCACCATTCTCAACCATGCGTTTATGCGGTCTGAATTGCGTAGACTATAGTTATGCAGAGCCGCGAGCGCTCTGTGCAGAGCGAACGAATCATCCGGGATTCTATTGACATACGCGTGAATAGCATTGGCGCACTCGCAAATGGTTGGCCCGTATGGAACCAGGAAATAGCAGTGGTTCCGTAAGTGGTGGAAATTAATTGCTTTATTTATGAATTACACAACCCTTTGCAAAATGTTGGGTATCTATTTGATATCACAAAACGGTACCAAAACATATACTAATGTGTTGTTCTTTGCCTGGTGGTCCCCTTTAACGTTGAATTGTGATCAACAATTACTAAACGATTATCATTGATATCAATTGATGATTGAAACATTTTGTCTGGCGTGACAACACTGTCTAATTTTCCCAAAGTGTTTGATCTATGTTTATCTCCTTCAACTAAATGTTTTTAGAATGTTTACATGATAAGTTCATGCTTCATATACACACCGATAGATCTGTATGCAGTTGCTTTTGTTTGAGGGGGCGATCTATTTACTCATCTTCACCCCCCCTGAATAAAAATCATTTCAGCAAATCTATGGCAGTGTTTAAATCTGAGTTATCAATTTAAAGGGGACCACCAGGCAAAGGACAACACATTATTATATGTTTTGGTACCGTTTTGTGTTATCAAATAGATACCCAACATTTTGCAAAGGGTTGTGTAATTCATAAACAAAGCAATTAATTTCCACCACTTACGGAACCACTGCTATTTCCTGGTTCCATACGGGCCAAGCATTTGCGAGTGCGCCAATGCTTCCACACGTACGTCAATAGATTCCCGGATGATTCATTCGCTCTGCACAGTGCGCTCTGGCTCTGCACGCATATAGTCTACGCAATTCAGACCGCATGAACGCATGGTTGAGAATGGTGATGCGTTTTCCAATTATATATTTTTTTCTGAAAACATATTTTTGTGAACTTGTTGAAGGAATGGAATACTAAAGATGGTACCTTTCTATAATAAGAATATTATTTTTGGGTGGTGGTACCCTTTAAGTGAACATTTTTTACTACAATTAATATTTTTAGAGCTAACTTATAAACATTGTGTTATAAAGTGTATCAATATAATGCATCATATGAATCACAAAACAATGAAGAATTCAGAAAAGATGCTTAAAGGTGGTAGAGAATATAAAACGAAAATGTGGATTGTTCTACCTAACAACAAACAAATTTTGAAGAGGAGCCATTGCAGCAATTAATTATGCCTTTACGTATGCGTTGACGTAAGAAGTTGACTATGACGAAAGTATAACATATTGACCAACTCGAAAAAGTTAATTTTTACTGGACACCACTACTTCGATTACATCAACCAAAATGTGTTAATTACTTGTCCAAACATTAACCGCCTTGTAGCTATAACATTTTGGCTAGACTTTATTTATAGATCTTTTTAAAGAAAAGAGAATATTGCAATAGATCCCCTACGTCACCCAATTTCATTAAAGATTCTTCAGATTTTGTCTCTGTCTACTACTGATGTGTACAGGGTAAGATGAAACAGAACAAATTTAGTAGGAATAAAAAAAGCTATTATGAATTCTAACCAGAACGTCAATGACGTAGCACTCATCCGGCATCTCGCAACATCAAATATGGCAAATTTCATGTGGTACACTTTTCAACTGGTCAAAAAATAAAAATGTGATGCCCTGGAAGGGACATAAAAATTAATTTTAAAAAAATAGAGTGAAAAAAATATAAATTTGACGCCCCAGAAGGGAAATGGGGGAAAACAAAAAAAAATAAATAAAAAAATTTTTAAAAATAAATTTAAAAAATAATAAATAAAAAAAATAAATAAATAATAATAAAAAATAAATAAATAAATAAATAAATAATAAAAATAAATAAATAAATAAATAAATAAATAAATAAATAAAAAAAGTACCATAGTTAATTCATGGAGAAAAATTTCAAAATTCTGTGTAGAAGTTTAGTGTACCAAAGTTAGCTCTACCAGATAAAGCAAACCAAATCAATATCGGTCGAGAAATGAAGGAGAAGCATTTTTTGTGATTTTTGGAATAAATTTGCATAAATTACCATAATTAATTAATGGAGAAAAATTTCAAAATTCTGTGTAGAAGTTTAGTGTACCAAAGCTAGCTCTACCAGATAAAGCAAACCAAATCAAAATCGGTCGAGAAATGAAGGAGAAGAAGCATTTTTTGTGATTTTTGGAATAAATTTGCATAAATTACCATAATTAATGGAGAAAAATTTCAAAATTCTGTGTAGAAGTTTAGTGTACCAAAGTTAGCTCTACCAGATAAAGCAAACCAAATCAAAATCGGTCAAGAAATGAAGGAGAAGAAGCATTTTTGGTGATTTTTGGAATAAATTTGCATAAATTACCATAATTAATTAATGGAGAAAAATTTCAAAATTCTGTGTAGAAGTTTAGTGTACCAAAGTTAGCTCTACCAGATAAAGCAAACCAAATCAAAATCGGTCAAGAAATGAAGGAGAAGAAGCATTTTTTGTGATTTCGAATAAATTTGCATAAATTAGCATATATAATGAATTTCACGATTCTGTGTAGAAGTTTTAAATCCCCCTCCTAGCCCTATCATATGAAACAATCAGAATCAAAATCGGTTGAAAAATAACGAAGAAGAAGCATTTTGAAAACTGTGGACGGACGGACGGACGGACGGAAGGACGGAAGGACGGAAGGACGGACGACGGACGCCACGGCATGGCATAAGCTCATCGGGCCCTTCGGGCCGGATGAGCTAAAAAAACAGACAAATTGTACAGCCCTGTTTTTGAAAAATACACAAAGTGAACTGAGCTTGTAACATTAAGAAATGTCTACCTCTCAATGCAATATTTTTTCTTCACTTTGCAATAAACCTAGGGGGTGTTGGAAAAAGATTTGTGATTAATCACAAAATTGTGTTTAATCGTGTTTAATTGTGTTTAAGTCAGAAAATGCGCCTATCTGATTGGCTCAAGTGCGCATGTTTTCTGACTTGCAGTCAATTGCAACTCTTTATGCAATACCCTTCTGTTCACACTGAGATATTGCACTTCTCACAGAATTAAATCATAGTTCAAATATTCCCCTGTTCAGTGGGTTACTACTAAATGGTTATATTGTTTTTCACCCATGTACATTATATTAAATTAAATATTACCGAAAACAACATTTCATAGAGTATTTTATTAACTTTTGTTGTTATTTTACATTTCGACTCCGAGCAGAACTTTTACCTACATTATACTACACTTTGATTTCTAGGTCATATAACAACGGTAAACAATTGTGACCTTTTCAAGATGTATTCATCCAGTTAACTGGACAGTAGACTGGGCAAGACAGATGCTACTGTGTCACAAGCCAGTGATAATTAGCTGCAAGCGCACTAGACTGGACATCAACAAATCATCAGACAAATGTCAAGGGTTTCTGTGAGAGGCGTAATGTGGTCAGACTAATAGTGGGGCACACCTTATGTATTTCTTTATTTTTATCTGCAGAATTTCCTTTTATGTTCTTAAATTGTTTTTATCAAATCGTGATTGGTTTCCTAAACTAAATGTAAGTTAAGGTTCTTTGACGAGGATGCCCAGGAGGCTATGACCAGAGACCAGGGGAGCAGTGTCGACCCCACCCTGCCTCCTTCCCCTGAAAACCATAAGCAACTGTCCCACCTTTGGCATTAGTTAAACAACTGAGTGCCAAGGTAAATTGAAAAAATCATTTTGACCCAGTTCATTTAGACATGTTAAACCATTCACTGCGAAAACATGGGCCCCGTTGCAGAAAGAGATACAATCGATTGTAAGTTACAATTAATTGTAAGTCAGATCATGTGTTCTAAATGCGCAAATCTGATTGGTTGAAACATGCAGATTTTCTAATTATCTGTAACTAACAATCGTTTGTAGCTCTTTCTGCAACAGGGCCCTTATGTATTTCTTTTTTTTCTCTGCAGAATTTCCTTTTAATTTTCTTAAATCGTTTTATCAAATCATGGGAGGGGAAGGGGGCACGTGCCCCTCCCCCCCCCCCCTTTCCCTATGTGCCCCACCTCCTGTTGCTACACCATTGGCATTAGTTAAACAAATGCGTGCCAAGGTAAATTGAAATAGTCCACTTGGCCCAGTTCATTTACACTAGTTAACCCACTCACTGCGAAAACTTTGTGCACCATGTATTAACCCCTTGACTGCGGGAACGGGGTGGGTTGTGTACAAAGTCTATGGAGATTTCAGAATATCGAAGGGAATGGATTAACTGTATGGGAAATATATAATCTTGTAGGCATTGGGGTTAACATGAAGAGATTAATCCAACATTCATCCACAAATTAATAGAAGCTTGGTTTGAAGTCCAGTGCCTGTACAATTCATTCCACTGTTGTATGTTGTGTTCATTGAAGATCAAATCAGCCATTCTAGTTCCATGATTATCGGGAATCAAGTCAACTATGTCACTATGTCACAAGGGTAAACCAGCGGTATAAGAACAACAATTTATGAGTGGTCCCTGACCAATACATGACTATTTTGAAAATGTATGAGCTATAGTCAGATAGTGTATGGTGAATAGGTGATATGGACCAAAATTGTTATTGTAATGTTGTTTTTCTTTTAATTGAATGATTGAATTGTGCTTCAATACTCTTTCAACTTCTCTCTATGTTTCTTACATATGCGTATTGAGACCAAAATTCAGATCCAGAGTAGATATGAAGAGATCCAAAATATATCTTGCAAATAAAAAAAGAAAAACAACACAAACTAAACATTCTTCTTCTACATGATTGTTCTGTATTCTTCAATTCTGAAGATAGCTGCTGGCATATATGCATTGAGACTTCATTGTAAGACTGCGCGTTATAAGAAAGGATTATTATTATCATCATTATTATTATGTTTTGTGTGCTGGTGCCCGTGTGGACAAGTGCAGTCAACAAAAATCAAATCTTTGGTTCAAGTAAAAAAAAAACAAAAAAACAACAACACACAATTCAACTACAGCTCTACCATAAACTAAACATTACATTTCTGACAATGAATGTGTTACACAGGTTCAATGACACCATGCTCTAGTATCATTGGGTTAAAAAAGTAGCAATAATTGCTCTGTGACAAAATCTCTGCAGATAAATACTCTGGTAAAATAAAAATCTTTTAATTTACTGCCTGTCCAGAAAAGTATGTAATCCATTAACTTTGTAAAATTTAACCAAAATCACTTGGAACTTTCACACTTCTTTTGTACCTTGTTGTTTGGCTTATGGTAACAGAAGAATGAAATGGATTTTTGTCTTTCCCACTGTCTCCCTAATTATGGTGATATTTAAAGGGACTTAGTAACATTGTCCAAATCCTCAAAATACAATTGGAATTCTAGCGGTTCCCTCATACCTTGTTGTATTCGTATTAACAATAAAAGCATGGGACAGTTTTCTTTTTTTCACATTTTCCCTTTCGTTAAAAAGATATTTACGATTGAAGTGTTCAGATGTTAAATAATCCACTGGATCGTCAAAACCATGTACAAAGTGAGTGCAATGAGTTAGTGAATATCACTTTGCATTTTTGCTCATTACTCGGCCATATAACGTCCATTTAACTTAAAATTTGCACCCAACACCCAGTGGGCATATCAGATAACAACAATATACATTGTATCAACCACTCATCACTTTTTGCACATGTCAACAAACTTACTAGATCCCTTTAAGATTAAATTTGAAAGCGTTTAAAGACGCTTTCGGATACTCAATCGTCCATAGTATCCAAATTTGAATTCTTCATGCAAACGATCAGGATAAAATCAGACATTGATTTTGGCTGTTTTCACTGTGTTAACATTATTCTATTTCCATAAAATCTCACATATCATTCTCAAGAATCTCACAATGAAATTGGTATATGATTGACATCTCAAAGATTACTTTGGGGAAATAAAACAAAGTTGATATTTTGACTTACTTGTTAAGATGCAGAGAAGGAAGAGGTACTCCGTGTATGAGATGATTCCTGCATTACAGAAGGGGAGAAATTCATATCATAATAAAATTAATAAGACAAATTTTATATAGCGCTTAATGAAACAAGCCTCTAAGCGCTCTCGAAAAGAAGAATAATAGTATACAGACAACATTTGTAAGAATACCCCAAAACACAGTAATGAATATGTTTAAATGCATCACAGATTTGAAAAATCATTCAAAATATTTTCATTTTTTACACTGAAAAGGGAATGTCTGACTTTCAGGGCCCTCTTACATATAAAGATGTATGATTGAACAGACAATTAATTGTAAATCTTTCATGTTAGGGGTCCGAGATTGGTCCCATAATTACTTGCGCTGGGGTCCAAGTCTATGGAGAATACAAGCTATATATCAACATTTACATGTAATAATCTCAGACCTGTAAACCGGTTCTCTACTAGATTCTGAAAATTCAAATCCCCTACAGGGTCCACCAGGTTCATGTAGGCAAAGGGTTAACATTCAAATCTGATGTAAATGGTCAATTCATGAACTTCTACAAGTTAAAATTATAAATTCAATTTCTACAACTGCATAATCACCAGTATTACTGGCACAGTGCTAATTTTTAAACCCTGCCTAATTTATCTCTATTTTTGCAATATCATCAACACCCATGACAAACTTTTAAAAAATAAGAAAATGGTGTGATATGTTCCATTAAGTGGGAGGCGACCAAACAAATTGGTTACAGGGATCTAGTAACTTTGACATGTTCACAAACTAACTCTGTACACAGATAAAACCCTCCAATGGATACTTTCAATTGAATTCAAACATTTAAAATCATAAATATCATTATTTAAAAAAAAAGGAACAAATGTGAAAAACTTAAACCTGCTCCATGTTGCTATTGGTAATATCAATACAACAGGGTGTACGAGAACTGCTAGAGATTTAAGTAATTTTGGTCATTATTGACGAGGTTACTAGATCCCTTTAAGTGGGAGGCAACCAAACATTGGTTGAGGCTTGATTAAGTACTTCCTGTGTATGGGGACTGCATGGCTTGCTGGCAATGGTATGTGACGTGCAGCTACGTGTATGCCAGATAGGTTGGAAGTCAAGAAACAGAAAAGGGAGACAAAAAACACACATTGGGACTTCAGGCAGTTTGCCCCTAAAATGGACAAAAAACAAGACCCTTAAATGCAAAAATGGAGCCCCCCCCCCCTTAAATGTCAAAAGAGCCCCTAAAAATGTCCTATCCGTGGGCACTAGCTTGCTGGCAATGGTGTGTGACATGCAGCTATGTGTATGCCAGATAGGTTGAGGTCGATCAACAGAGAAGTGAACCAAAAAAATGCAAAAATGGAGGCCCCCCCCCCCCCTCAAATGTCAAAAGAGCCCCTAAAATGTCCTATCCGTGGGCACTAGCTTGCTGGCAATGGTGTGTGACATGCAGCTATGTGTATGCCAGATAGGTTGGAAGTCGATCAACAGTGAAGTGAAAAAACAAAAACAAACACATGGGGACTTGGGGCAGTTTGCCCCCAAAAGAAAGAAAAGAGCCCCCCCCCCCCAAAAAAAAAAAAAAATGTCAAAAAGAACTATCAAAATGTGAAAAAGAGCCCTTTCACCCATTCAAGAGAAAATGATTTTGCTTTAATATATTCTCCATAGACCCCAGCTCGAGCATTTTCGGGGTCAGTCCTAAAAAATATTAAACTGTCAATAGGAGCCCCCCTCTACATGTACATGTATATCCACTCACAACTGAGCTTGGTAAGGAGTATTAACAAACTTTGTGTTTAAAGCAAATGTTCAAGATCTTCAATTAGCCCTACAATTTGTACACGACATTTCTTGATGTGAACCCCCCCCCCCCATAATACACAAAAAAACATCATCAACAAATCATACTACCATGCCAATTTTCTCTTCAGAGTCTATCAGCACCATAATCAATTGCCTTTGTATGTATTGACTATATGGGCATTGTACAATATAGTATAAAACAAGTTAATGAAATGGAAGGATTTAATAAATCCCCCTCTTCCTAAAGGTTGGCAAGTAGATCAATTAGTCATATATATCATACATCAAAGTGATGTAAATACTAGTAGCTTGAATCACCAGTTAGCCTTATATAAAAATGGGAGAGTCAGTGGAATTATGAGAAGTTATGTAATCAGAGACAGACATAGAAAGTTGACTGCTTTTCATAATGAGATACTAGCCTAATGGGGGCGGGGGATTAGACAACAAACACTAATCCAAATCATTCTACGATGATGGCTGATGGCGTGCCACGGTTGAAGGTCAGACGTCGACAGGAGATACGCGACACAACGTAGCAAAACTGGGAACGACCTCGAAAACGCGGATTAAGTCCGAGACAGCACCTGTAATCCTGCGGTGGGTGCGCCAAGCAGGTGTATGATGGGATACTGTGGGGTGACCAGCTAGCGGGAGCTCTCTCCGTAGCCAATCGCGGGGCAGGAAGTGAGGTGGATTATTGGGGCTGGTACGTTACGTGGATGACACAAGCGGCTTGTTTGTAGGGCATGCCACAAGTAATTAGCCAAGCACTTGTCAGAATCCAGCAAACACTCGCCCTGGCTTATTAGTCCCAGTTATTCGGTGCAACATAGCCAAATTAATCCCTTACTAAGCCCACAATGTTGCCTTTACTTCACACATTCGCAGACACCGTGGCGCCAGGGCCTTATATGGTCTTACATGTTCATCGGCCAGTCATTTGCATACAACCCAAATTATCTCCATTGAATAATTATCATTGTTGAACTCTGCTTAAACTCTTGTTTATTATCCCTATTGTTCTTCCTTAATTTATCTGTACTTTAAAAATAATGCAAATGAATGTATTTAAATGGGGAAAGCCAAATTTCATAACTGGGCACACCCTTGTACACTTATGCAATTAAAATACATCCACTCACTACAGATGGGAAATATTATACCACAGGCAGAGAACGGGAAAGGAAGGTACTTTTTATAATTTCAGGTCTCATACACTTTTATAGCAATCCTATTTTCTTAACATTAGTATCTTTATTTTTATTGAAGAAATCTGCCATGTTATATACACAATACTCATTAATGAGTATATTAAAGATTATAAAATAACAATCAATCAATCAGTCAGTGAGTCAGTGAGTGAGTCAGTGAGTCAGTGAGTGAGTGAGTGAGTGAGTGAGTGAGTGAGTGAGTGAGTGAGTGAGTCAGTCAGTCAGTCAGTCAGTCAGTCAGTCAGTCAGTCAGTCAGTCAGTCAGTCAGTCAGTCAGTCAGTCAGTCAGTCAGTCAGTCAGTCAGTCAGTCAGTCAGTCAGTCAGTCAGTCAGTCAGTCAGTCAGTCTGTCAGTCTGTCAGTCAGTCAGTCAGTCAGTCAGTCAGTCAGTCAGTCAGTCAGTCAGTCCGTACATCGATCCATCCATCCATCCATCCATCCATGTTTCCACCCATCCATCCACTCATACCTTTATCCATGATGGACCTGAATAGATTGTTGGTAGCTTTCTTCTTGTTGGGTGTGTTCTTCAGCATCTGATTCACCTGGGCCTCGGTCAGTTTGAACCGACCAATACGAGCTGCATATTAAAAAAAGAAAAAGAAAAAAAGAGACAATTGTTTAAATAATTAATAACTTCATGGATAACATTTCACCTAATTACAAGAACAAGACAGAAGCTGGGGAAGGAAAGAAGCGCTGTGAGTAACACCATGTTAGGTTCCCATTTTTGCAAATTTTTACCAAGTCAGTGCCTGATAAATCGCACTTTACTGCCCGTCATACCTTCGAGCACGGGAGCCATCCACGTGCCATTGTTAGTGTGCATTCAGCTGTGTGCCGAGAGCATGGGCATAGTTGCTCGATACTATTACGGGCAGTAAGTCTCATTTATCAGACACTGCCTTGGTAAAAATTGACAAAAATGGGAACCTGACATGGTCTCACTCAAAGCGCCCTAAAACAAAAACTATGCGTCCAAAATTACTGTTCTTGGTATCGTTGTTCATTGGAAAAGACCCTATCCAATAGACATAATCATTTTGTTACTTTATTTTGTGAAGTGCCCCATTCTGTTTTTTGGGGGCCACCCTGTATTGGGTTGTCTACAAGGCTCCCAGACTTTGAACACGATTATTTCAGAGGTACAAAAATTGACTTAGTGCCCTTCTCTTTTTCAACAATTACAACGTGAAGTGGGGTAGGTCACAATGTTTCAGGGCAAGGCCAGGTCATGCTCATTCTGTTAATCCCTTGCATACAGAAATCTTGTGCATCATGTACAAGGTTTATGCGAAGTTCACCATCCAGGAGGAAATCAATCAAATATGGTGGACAAAGAGATATGAATCTAATGATTCATATCGGCGCCAAATTGAGCATATACATTATATACTGGCTCGGTCCATCACTTCCCATCAACTTCCAGTATAGTTCCGACAAAATATTTTGTATCGATACAACTTCTTTTCTTGACAACTTCTAGTAGTTTGCTGGTGACTAAGTGTGAGTTTCGGGAGGGATCTCTATTGCCACCCATCCCTCACTTCCGTGGGTGCTGTCCTGAACGATTAGCCACCATGGCTAAGTGGTCATTCCCTGGAGGCAAGATGGGTGAATGGGAGCCCTGTAAAGCCTGCCTTGAGGGGGAGAGGCTTACGGAATGATCACAAACTGGCAAAATATTCATCTAAAAAATAATTGAACATAAAGACTGATCTAAACTCACGTGAGGGACTCACTTGTGACTGGGCTCGTATTTTTCTAATTATTTTGTTAATTTACTGTTGCCATGTGGGTGTTAATATCTAACCTTATTAATATGATTGTATCAATTTGTAATATCAAGTAATACAATTATTTAAGTCAAAACATGTGGCGGAGTGCGTTTATTTTTTTCTTCAAACTAATACAATTTGTTATATTCACAAACAAGATAACCCTAGCCATTACCATGCACTTTTTATTGCTGACTTTATATGGGGCTGAAAACTACAAGATTAGGAAAACAGTTAAGAATTTTGGAACTGCATGGAAGAACTGTTTTCTGTTAATTACTTGCATAATACAAACAACCGCAGGTGATTGAATTGAAAGATAAGATATTATAATTTGTTTATATTAATATCATGGAATTATTAGCCCATGAAAATGTATTTATTTTGACCTGCTTTTTTGAAGAAAAAACAAGATGGATCTTCGACTGTGCGCATTCGAAAATGATGGCTCCGCCATTTGCATGATTTTCATATCAAGCCCAAATTAACATGCACTGAATTGATTCTTAAAACTACAATTTTGTGGTACTCTGTAAACCGGATATTTAGATATTTGGACTGGATATGGTCCCTATGTTTATTTAGTGAGCTCCCGTTTCAAGAAGAAGAAGATCACATTGATGATATTGAAATTGATAAGGAAAATTTGGTTAACTCAGA
The DNA here is from genome assembly GCA_037951105.1 of Echinarachnius parma. NCBI lineage: Eukaryota > Metazoa > Echinodermata > Echinoidea > Clypeasteroida > Echinarachniidae > Echinarachnius > Echinarachnius parma. The sequence goes on from JBAMJV010000052.1 coordinate 121,820, forward strand.
GGCCAATTTCGATGCTGTGTGTAGTGAACAATCAATATCCGGTATAAGCATTGCTGATCTAAATGTTTGTTCGTTGTTGAAAAAAATATTGATGAGATAAGATTACTCTTGGATGAAGCAAAAATAAATATTTTGACGATGTGTGAGACTTGCCTAGATGATTCTGTGTCAGATAATGAAATATATATTGATGGATACAATACTGTTCGGAACGATAGAAACAGAAATGGAGGTGGTGTTATTATGTATATACGTAACACAGTGGATTTCAAGATTCTTAATGAATTGATATCAGAACCACGATTTAGAAATTATTTGTATTCAAGTTAATTTGTACAAACAGAAACCTTTTATATTAATGTCTTGGTACAGGCCACCGGACTCCAGTATAAGTATTTTTGATAACTTAGAAAATATTCTGCAAGACATTGAAACCCATTTATGTGATTTTGTTTTGGTTGGTGATTTAAACTGCGATTTATAACACAAACCTCCATCAAACAATACTAATCAGTTGTGTAGAGTGGCAGATGAATACGGTTTGACACAATGTGTAAAGACAGCGATGAGGGTAAGACTTGAAACTAGATTAGCTTTGGTTTTAAAAGATATCATATCATTTTCCCCCTTGAACTGTAACTATGTTTGAATAATAATCACGTTTCCCATAAAGCAGTAATTGTTTAATGACAACTTTTGGGATCTTTCAGACTTGTATGTTTATTTTATTGTTCTGCAATTTTGTTTTGTTTTATAATAAGTTTCTTTATTGTATTTTAATGTAAGTTTAATTTTGTATTTCTGTTTTAAAAATATTTCATTTTGTTTAATTTGTTTTTCTGTATTATTTTGTGTATGAATACGGAATTGCTGAAAAACAGCCTGACGGCTAATAGCGAGTTTTTTTATTTCCTTGTTTAAATAAATAAAACAAACAAACAAACAAACAAACAGATATCGCAATTACAAGCTATCTTTGCAAATATAATGAGTCCTGACCTTTGACCTAATGACCCAAAAATCTTATGCAGAATGCATTGTAACTAGCGCACATCAAGTGATTGAATGTGAGTGGGTCCAATGACCAGGGTATAAATATAACTTTAAAGCCCATAAAGATAATGATCAATCATGCAATATTAATCCAAGTATATTATTACCAGGGAAGTAATACAAATAATAATAACTATATATAATTTATAATGCACGCACAGCCGTAATCAGACACTCATGACACACAATTATCATTATAACCCCTGGTCATCTGCACAAATATCGTGAGCACTTTCTCAACTCTTCTGGGAGCATACTTGCCACAAGATAACAGACTCAAAGTTGGAAATGATAGTAAATATGAATATATTCATAATTTCATCTGATTTTATTTCAGATGTGAAAGTCCCCTAAAGGAGGAGTGAAGTTGAGGCCAGGGGGGAAGGGTAATAAAAGAGAAAACAGTAGGATGGAGGAAACCGTTGTAAAATGCCAGAGGATCAATTTGAGGGTGAATTTCACACTTCGCACCCTCCTCGGGGATCGCGCAACTGGCTGCAATTACGACCACACATTGTCATCTGCAATGATGTGTCCAAACTCGTTCTATCAAACACATGTATTTTGGAAATGATCCCCGAAGATGTAATTAATTTCATATTGGAGTGCCTCTTGTTGTAATGACTGTATCACTAACATGTCACAATCAATCAGTGCATCTTCCTAAAGATGTACTTAAACATGTATATAGTTTAAAGTATGAGGGAGTGGAACGAGAAAACCATATTAATATAATGATAACAAATTATAAGTAGACACGATTATTTGACCGACTCATGCTGTATGTAGATTGCTCATTGTTCAAGAACAGAAGAACAATTAGGTACAAAATGATATATACTTGCAGTTGAGCACTCTACGATTAGTTGCAGTATAGAGAACCGAAGCTGTGACGTTATGAACCCGAGGAATATAAAACTGATATCCTATTGAAATAAAATTCATTCGGATGGGCATATCTCAGCCAATACTTAACATATTTGATTGATTTTCAAATTTTGAACATTATTTTTGATGCTCTTTCGAAAAATGAAGTTCAAATTTCGAAATTCTAAAAATATGTTTTTGATGACGTCACACTTCACCACTCTATATAACCACAATACTTACAAAATGATATATATGAATAAATTAGAATGTTTCTTAACCCTGTAACGACTGGTGGTCAAGATACTTTGGCCACATTGAGAATCTGGTTTGCCTGAAGTTTATATTTGGTGGATCCAAGCCAGTGGGCCAATATTATTAATTTGAGTGAGCCCTACATCAGTTTCAACAAGGTAAAAGATGGGTGTGAGGCAGGGGTAAGGGATGATGATTTTATTTAACTCTATTTTATTGTTCAGTAAAATGAAAATCCCTCTTTCACGTGGTTACAAAATAGAAACTTACAATTTAAACAAACATAACAAATAGATTATATCCTTTCATTTTAGCCTTTTGGCAAAGAATCTGACATGATTGATAGAAAGCTAAGGAACCCAATTGATTTTAATTTCATAACACAGTTGTAACATACTTACAAATACAGAATCAAAACTACTTATGAATCAACATCAAATTATCTTTTCTACAAAATGATTCTATAGCTTTCCTCGAAATGCGTTCAATTGAAGGGTTGGAGGAAGTAGAGGGATAAACGCAAAAAGTTTGGAATATCCGGGAAGTATGAATGGCAGATCTCATTATCTCCTCCAGTCCAAGAAAATTAGCCAAACAACAATAGGAAGTACTCTCATCTTGCCACTAATAAAAGACTAGGGACACCAAATTATCACCCCTCTTTAGAATTCCGAAGACGAAACAAGCTTCCAGATTGGACTGGGTGGTAAATTCAACAGATGAAATTAGTTTCAAGATATGACTTCCGTCTGGTGAATACACGTATCACAGATGAAATGAGTTTTCATATTTGAGGAAACTGACAATTGGGATGTGACTGGTTCAAAACCTGCCACTTCCAATCAATCGGCCATCCTAAAGAGCTCCCCAATTCACGGTCGTAAAAAGTCAGCATTTTTTTTTAAAACGTAAACATCATGGGCGTGACCATTAATGATCGCACGTACAGTAGATGTCATTTTTGTACCGTAATTTTAGCAAGTTTTATGAAGGGGAAGGGTGATGATATATATTTTTAACCTGAAATGTTAAATTTGATTTGATTTTTTTTTCTTCACTTTAACGTCTATACGGTACATCAATTTCTTCACTATTCTGATGAATGAGGCATTTGAGGGTTATTTGCTTTAAGCACTAAATAAATGTGTTGTATCATTATTTTCATAATGATATAACAAAATATACAAATATTCAGCTTGAATAGATGTATCCAAATATATTTTTAAAAGACAGCAGCAAACAGGTCAACCCATTCAATACTGTTTCAAGTGTTTTGGGGTCCAGTTCTGAACAGGTTAACTACATGTACTTCAGAGATACATGGCATCTCCTCCATGGTGCAGAGTGACTAAGCAAGATTTGCGGAGGGAGGGCTATTCCAGCTAAGGCGGTGTGTATCTCTCCCCGATCTGCCCTTAAATCCTTCCCCAGGGGCCGCTCATTAGACCCTGGCTCCTGACTACGTGAGCTTCCAGCATACACACCCAATTAGCACATCTTTCACGGTTTCTGCGATTCTTTCCGAAAAATAAGCCTGTGGAGAGTTGTGACTTTACACCCGTGACCTTACCAAAAATAAATGAAAAGGAGTTGAAGTTTTTAACAGTTACCATTACGTCCCCTGGCTCCTGACTACGTGAGCTTCAAGCATACACACACAATTAGCACATCTGTCACGGTTTCTGCGATTCTTTCCGAAAAATAAGCTTGAATGGGTGGAGAGTTATGACTTTACACCTGTGACCTTGCCAAAAATAAACAAGAAGGGGTTAAAGGTTCAACAGGTACCATCACGGTTCAATGGCTCCTGACTATGTGAGCTTCCAGCATTCACACCCAATTAGCAGATCTTTCTTAGTTTCAGCAATTCTTTCCAAAAATTAGCTTGAATTAGTTGAATATGTGGAGAATTGTGACTTTATACCTGTGACCTTGCCAAAAATAAACGAAAAGGAGTTAAAGGTTTTAACAGCTACCATCACGTGCCCCTGGCTCCCGACTCAGTGAACTTCCAGCATATATACCTAATTAGCACATCTTTCACGGTTTTTGCGATTTTGTTCTGAAAATAGGCTTGAATCTGTGGCGATTTGCGACTTACACCAGTGACCTTGCCAAAAATATACCCCAAAAGGGTTTAAAGGTTTAAACAGTTACCATCATGTGCCTCGCAGAAACAAAATGTTAGAAAAACACCGTGATACAGGGGCATTTCATTCGTGCAACAGGCCAAGAAGTATGAAATTAATTATTTAATTTGCAGCCGGAAACGTAGACATATATCGAAGTAGGCATCTTGTGACAATCATCACCATTCAGTTTCAAAATATGAATTTGATATTGTTAAAACTAGTAAGGCATGGGGGTTTGCTTTATAGCTTGAAGTGATGATATATTTATTGTTCGTATATATAGAAAAGAGATGATTAAATGAAGAAATAAGATCAAATGGAGATTGGTTCGTCGGTGAACCGATCCGGGAGAAGGGGTGGGGAGAAGGAGGAAGGAAGCGTTCCAACCAATACCAGATCAACGACTTCACGGGAAGGAAGCAATCACAGAGACAAATTTGTCGGCTGCCGAATATAACGCGAAGACCGCTACTAAAAACAGTATTGTCATCCTCTGACAACTTAGTCAACAGCAGGCTGCAATCGAGTGATTCCTACGATCTTTACTTTACGAGAATCATATAAGGATGCACGATGACTTTCATATTTTACCAGCTCGGTGTTTTTGTCGTTGACCAATGACTGACTCTGCGGCTGTCAGCTTCGATTACTCTGAGCTCCTAAACGGCCATCCCTTGGTGGCTCTTAAGGAGGGTGTGAGCGCAGTCTCCAGACTAGGGCTAGAATTGGATGCAAATTGGTTCCACGCCAGGCTTTGTTCATCATTTACAATATTGTGAAATACAACAACTATTCCAAGCCTATTTTTTTCTCTACTAGCCCAGGACTCCACACTTACTTTTCTTTCAGTGGCCCAGTCGGGCCAGTCGAGCCCTGACTAGCCCATTCTGGCACGTAAACTCATCAACATACAAATTCTGCTTGCCAAGACAGAAAACACACTTGACCGCTTCCTTCAAGATGATATTTACATGTAGGAATTATATTTGGTCTCGGAGTTGAAAAGAAATTTGCCCGATTGCCCTATTTTACTTGCCCCTAATCAAGTTTTCTTTGTCCCAGCTAGGAAATCAGACACGTGCTAGAGAGGAGCCCAGCCATAGAGTCAATACTTGGTTCCCCTGGTTCCCATGTTAAATGTGTTAAAAAAAACAATGCAGAGTTACATTCTTTTAAAAGTTGTCAACTAGGGATACATTTTTAGATACCGTCTAAAACTAGATACGGTCTAAAACCGTCTAAAACTATATAATGACCACATAGAAGTTACAAGAAAACTGGCCACTGTAGACCTCTATAAACAGGTTTCAATACATTATTTTTTTCTCCAGGGGAATTTTCTTGGAGGCCATTATAGGCAGGTTGGCAGCTATAAACAGGTCTCTCTAAAGACAGTTTTGAGTGTAATAGAGGCTAACCTAGCAAACCCTAGTTGGTAACATGTTTTATATGTCTATATGCCATGATGGACTACCACTCCTATATTCTGTAATAATAATAATAATGATTATTTACTAATTCGCAGGCTCAAACGGAAATAAATACTTTCCTATTTAACCTGCCGTGTGTTAGAACTATGTTAGTACACATATAATCTTTATTACCTTTTGGGGAGCACCGAACTTCAGCGACGAGCACTAGACGGCCGTAGCATGTCTTTGTATGGCATGTCATGTTGCATACCGGAGGACTTACCAGAGTCCAGGTAGGCATCAGGGGAAGTAACCCCTGTCAAGACCTGTGTTCTAATCAAGAAAACTATGTTATTATTATGACATGCGATCAACTATGTGTGTACACACCTTATATCCATCATACCATGATTATTCGTTAATGAGTATTATGCCACCTCATGCATCGCATCACCGGCGTCACGCTCCAAGTGAACAAACGCATAATAAAATAAACAAATCGAATTCATGAATCATGTCAGTGATGTCCAATTTATTACAAAAGTAAATGCGTGCCGAAGAATGACACCGTAAAGCAAAACAAGACAACATCAATACATTAACAATGTATTGAAGAACATATAAGTTATGTCTATCAATCCCAATTGACAGAACTGAACCATAACCTCCTCTTAACTCACCCATCATTATATCATGAATCATTAATAATACATTTAAAATGTATTAATTTATTTATTTTTTAAACGGCGTCTAGCTCGCTCATCGTAGAATAAGGTCAATGGCGTCTCACGCCCACGTACTCAACGTGTATAACTCCCGGGGAGCGCTCAAGCATGAGCGCCTCCTCATTTACATACATTCCAACCCACTTTAGGGACCAATAGGAAATTATATTATTTACTAATTCGCAGGCTCAAACGGAAATAAATACTTTCCTATTTAACCTGCCGTGTGTTAGAACTATGTTAGTACACATATAATCTTTATTACCTTTTGGGGAGCACCGAACTTCAGCGACGAGCACTATACGCTCCTGCCTCCCCACGTCAAGTCGTTAAAGAACGGGAAGAACTGTGCGCAACATCAACTAAACAATACTGCCCTCTGAAACCTATACAAGGCTTCACAGTAATAAGTCACATTTATCAATTTAATTCAAACAATGCATATTCTCCGCCTCTACACAGGAAACAAATCTAAATAAACTACCCATTTTCAAAGCTGTTCTACAACTATCTCATTGAACCCACCAACGCCCATATCCAAACATACGCCTTTACTATAAAAAGGAGACCATCACAACACATTGAGTGAGAATATTCATCTATCCATATTCTCTTTTCCTACAAATCTGCATGGATTCAAATTTCATTCTCGGGGTCCCTCAAACATAACACCCCACAAATAATCGGCCCTAAAAGGGCAAAACATGCAATATAACAAACAAAACGTCCTTCAACAGAGGCTCCTTAGCCTATAAGGAAAGTCAATATTACTAACATATGACTACTGTATATACAGCCTCTAACCGTGCCTTAACATCAACGATCCATCGCGTCCCAAGTAAAAACGACAATGTCATTAGAGGGATTCCTTGCCATACATGTCCTTTAATGAATCAGAAACCCACCTCCCGTGTCTCTTAAACAGACGGTCCGGGACACCGATCTCTGCTGCCGCTGTCGCGCCCCCGGCGCTCAGGCTATGCAGCCTTAACAATTTAGAATTCTCCCCTATCGCCTCTAGGGTTTCCTCAAAAATGTCTCTACATCTCGAGTACGACAATTTACCCTTCCTCAATTTATACGATTGTACCGACTTACAAAAAGAAAGGGGTCTAAAAACAAACTCTTCCGAGGACATATCACCAATGCCTGCACTGCTCAAATACCTGTTGAGCATACGGACTGGGCAGGTAACCTTCCCTGTGGAAGCTATGACCACCCATGCCCCTTCTCTGAACTGATCCGTCTTACTCCTTTCAAGAAATATCTTCATATGGGATGAACAAACTTCAACGTCCATGAGCTTAATGTTAATCTTTTCATAAAACCTAAGGAATCATGCGTACGCGACCAAAAACATAGAGCATGTTCTCAAATCCTTCATACTGTCAGTATTAAGACGTGTCACCATTCTCCAAAGTATATCCGGCATAACCGATTCCTTCCTCACTACCGGACGTGCCAAAATCCTCTTCATCCCGTCCGACAACAATCTCAAAAACTACGACTAACACGGATTCCTGTCACCCAGAAAACGGTTAAAACAATCAAAATACCATTTCAACGCAAAAAACGCAGTCTCCATTCTGCTATATGGCGCATGTGCCTTCGCTGAACATAAATATCATGTACCTTGCCAACTCTTCCGGGCTATCCATGGACTGTGACCCTCTGGGTCTGTCACACCATTTCCTCCAGACATCGACTGCCCCCTGTGCGTCTTCACCCTACTTCCCGCCCTTGATGCATCCAGCACCCTCTGCAGCGAAGCTTCAAACTGGACAGTATAATGCAGGGAACAAAGCATATGAAAACCAACCTCCTGTGAGGAAGTAAAACCACTTCTGTCGTACCACAAGACCAGTGTGCAGGTATCACATTCTGAAGCTCCAGTGAGCATAGAATCTCCCAGGCAGGACAACCGCAAACTTCTCAAAGTTTCAATGCCAGTGCATTTGATTCAATATACCATGCCCTCCACAGTGATACAGTCTCCGTCCAAGTCCTGTCATGCATAATAACACCCTCACCAGCGTATAAAACAATAACAATGTTTACCATCAATCCGCATGATGACCGGCCTATCTAGAGCCCAACCTAACGCAAAGAACCCCACTCTTATACCGGTCCGAACCAAAAACAGAGCTTCTCTTCCGCCCCTGTACCAAAATATAGATAGAGTCTAAACACATCTCTCGTTTAACCATGCTTTAAAACATACTTACATGTAACTTAAAAAAGATCAAGGGCCAAAATGGGGTCGACGGCCATATGCCGGGACCACCAAAGTAGCAACAGCGCTACAAGCTTAACATGTTTAACAGCCTGCCCAACCAATTCAACCCGAGGCACAAGACACTTATTGTGGCCTTCCCATGATGCCGAAAAAGCATCAACCAAAAATGTCTTCGAACACAAAAACTTAGAATTAAAGATTGGTAACCTGTATTACAATCGTCAGCAAACCTGTCCACCGTGTGCAGCCCCCACACCTAAAAAATGTCATCGAAACTCCCCAATCGACCTGTCTACTGAGACAGTCCGCCCTTACGCGGGATCCACTGAACGTGTAACTCAATATCCTGCCCCGCACAATAGTCAACTACCCCAATGCTCATATGCTGTAAATCTTCCTCGATCATACAACCCTATCTCAAAATAGCCTCTACCCCAGTGTTATCAGTGAGCACCTTGACTGTTTGGGCCTTCAGATCATGACCAAATGCCGTAATTGCCAGTGCAACGGCCTTCAATTCTCTCCAAGTGGAGCTTTACCTTGTTCCGCCTCGGACCAGGTATAACGGAACTCGATCCCTCCGCACTCTGCCGACCAGGCTCCGCACCCGACATGGTTGGCATCCGAAAAGACAAGCGCCTGCGGCAAAGAGTATCGAAAAACATGTCTTAGATTCAACCTCTCAACGTTTTCTTTCCAGAAAAACAATTCCTCTATCACTTTGCCCCGGGGAGCCAAACTAAATCTCCTGTCCCAGTGGTCGCTCTCAGCAATAATCATGCTAGAGAACCGAGTTCTCAACTGAACCATGTGTCCCAGGACAGGAGGAGTGATATTACCTTCCCCACAAAGCACTCTAATTTCCTGAGTGTATGAAAGATCTATAATAATACTTTCAACACATGACATTATGTCCTCCACCCATCATCATCACGTCTTACCCTCAAAGCACCCTCCTTGGCATCCCAGGACAGACCCAACCACTCGATTTCCTGAGTGAGGGACCACACCGAATTCTCCACATTGGGGACCAATTCCGCAAGGAGCAAATCTGATTTTACCGACTTAGCAACCCGGTCACATTCCAAAAAGGAAGGCGCCCGAAACCAACCATCATCTAACAACACTACCACAAAGGCATCTTGCTCCTCTAATGCTTGACCAACGGCCTCATCGTCTTAATACAAATATATGGGGCCGTCGACAGGCCAAATGGCAACACTCTAAAAGAAAAGTATCTAACATTGCCGTCGAATTCCCAACTAAAGCAAAGGTACTTGCAGTGCCCTTCAAAAATATCTATATAATGAAACCTGACTTAAAGTCAAACGAAACCATATAGTCTCCTTGCTGAAAATATTCCAGCGCTACTTCCCAATCCTCGAAGCATACTTTCTGTTTCCAAACATACTCATTTATATAGCGCAAACCCAAAATCAATCGCTTCTTACCAGAGCTTTAAACTAATACAGAGAGAGGGTTATCATACTCAAGTACACTAAAAAGCTCACTAACTAAAATCTTCTTTATTAAATCTAGCACAGCCTCGGTAACAAAGACTGGATTGTCTCTGGCCGACTTATTGTTCTTAAAAACCGCCGGAGGCGGCGTAAACAAAAAGGGAATTCCATATCCCGAATCGATCACCCCCAATATTTCGTCTGGGACCCCAATCTCGCGCCAAAAGGCAATATTAGCCTTCATCCTGCCACGAACTATGGGTTCTGTTGGGCCTTGCTCGCACTCATAAAAATTAGACAAATCGAACTCGACTTCGTACCGTTCGACCACACCTCCAGTGGCTCCGTGCGCTCCACTATCCCCGATGTGGTATCCCCCCTCTCCTGAAGGCCCTACGTGAGACCAACTCCTCCTACAATACAATCAAACGGGGCTTAAAGCCCAAGTCCAGTCTCGGGGAAAGTAGCCGAATACATCAATATTAATCAATATTATTAAATATATATTTAAATAGGGCTTGTATATAAAATCCGAACCTCATCATTATCCGCCTGGCATGGCTGGGGGAGATATAGCCCGTATATAGCGAACACCGCGTATACACAGTCCTCGTGGTCGTTATACACGTAGCGTATGTAATCTCACAAATATATAAATTAGTAGTCTCCTGGCCAAATTTAAATAATCCTATATTAGTACAATTATATTCTTTCACATAATAGCGGAAAACGTAACACTATGCCTCATCACAATAATCTATAGGCCTACACCACGTCTGTCGGTCGCCACCCCCGGAAACGCCATACCAGTTCTGTCATGTGTAAAATACTTTGTAAGTTACACATGACACCGCACACTCCGTGGTGCCTTTGTTCTATACCGCTAGCGTCCGGTCGCAACCAATAACACATTATCAACTGAATCAAGGTGAATTCGCCAACACCACTCGGACAATCAATTGCCCCGCCGAGCGAAATTCTATAATTATTCTGATTCTGTATGCTATACACATACTGTATAGGTGGTGGAGCCGGTGGGAGACGCCCAGAACTCCAGGAACCGCTAACAAGAAAAAACAAAATCAAGGATCATAACATCAAAAGAGGGTATAAAATGTTGTCGCACGAACACCAAATATCACATATAACATTGAGTAAAAGTCCACATCAGGACTACCACTGTAATAACATACCCTTGTGCAGGTGCACCTGGGGAAAGCAAGGCACATAACGGCCAAATTAAGCCGAGCAAATCCACATGTCATACACACTTGCACGATCGACATACATATCATGTTCCCACTATGGTCCTCATAAACCAGAAACATCATCCACACAACCAAAGGCGAAAAAGGCAAGCTCTATCCTACCTTCATCCAAAGTGCTGCTAGAAGCTGGAGCCATCCTTGCCCTTGCCTCCAACGTTGGACTGGCAATTCCTGCGCCAGTGGCTCGGCTTGCCCTAAATCCTCGTCTAATTCCTTACCCTCACTATATCAGAGACGCTCTCTACCGTAAAATTAACAAAATGCAGATGCTCTCCAGCACCGCCCGCGTCAGTCGCCATGATAGAACAAACGACCAATATACACGGGAAAATCCATCAAACGAAGAACATCTTGCACTATATCAAAACAACGTGCAAATCGAAGTGCAGGTTTAAAAACGGCGCGCGATATTAAACGGCGTCTAGCTCGCTCATCGTAGAATAAGGTCAATGGCGTCTCACGCCCACGTACTCAACGTGTATAACTCCCGGGGAGCGCTCAAGCATGAGCGCCTCCTCATTTACATACATTCCAACCCACTTTAGGGACCAATAGGAAATTATATAGTATGACAATTTTTATAGCACAGAGCTCTACTTTAAATAAATACTCTACTGCGCTTCGAAATATTATTATTACCTGTACCCGTTATTGGACTGAATAAAATACTACTCTTATCCTCCAAAGTATGGACGTGTTTGCATCTCTTAGTCTAGTCCTCCCAACATTTCACAAACATTAAACTTGTTGCTTGTACCTCCCTATCATCCAAAATCGACTTAGTATGAAACGAAGTAAGCTGGGTTCCAGTAACAAAGAGAAACAGAGCAGTGACATGATGATGAGGACGATTTCAGTAAAAGTCATCAAAAAAAGCAAAATGGTAGTGAGATGTTGTTCAACAATTTTCGTTTCAATGGAGGCTCCTGGTGAATGGGGCGTGCACTTCCGGATAAAAGCATGAATTTTGGCACACAAATAATTTAGACCTTCACTTTCAAGAAAATTGATGGAAGCAATTTAGCATGTGACATTCTTGGCCACCATCTTCAACTTCAAAATGGCCGCCATTTCACATAAGAGTATTAAGATGTGCATTATAACGTTGCATACAATCATGACAAATAAAATACCTCATACAATGTCAACGTTTGTACATGTACGTCAAACCCCATGACAATATGATCGGACCAAGTCACTGGATTACACAATTTGGCAAACCGCACAACATGATGATAAACACGATCTTAAAAGATTTCCTTAATCAGTCACTTTAACCGAAAAGGGTTAGCCTTAGAAGCATAATTGTTACAACAATTAAATGCCATTTTACAGCCTCTCCAATTTCAAGAGGTTGAAACTAATTATGACACACTAATTGTAAGAACTGACCAACCCCTTTGGCTTTGAGAATCCCTTGGGGTCACCTTTTGGCCACATTCAGTTATAAAGATACAGTCAAACCTGTCTTAGTGGACACCTGTATATACAGCAGCCAACCTACCTACAGTAGCAACTCAAAGTGTTTCCTTGCAGGACAAACAATGTTGTTAGAAAACCTGTCTATAGAGGTCACCTGGTAACAGTTGCCACTTTTACTGTATTTTAATAATTGGATCATTCTGAGAAGTTATTTGTGAGTTTTTATTCGTTTGAAAGCCATGTGACAGTACCTTAAATTTGACTTTTAAATGAGTCTCCTTTTGCTCTACAAATAATTTGAATAATGTAATTTCAAAAGATGTTTTTGTCTTCATGTTGAAAAGTTACAAAACTTACTCTTGAATTTTCTTTGTGATTTATCCTCAGTCATAAATCTTTTACAAGTCCACACACACACACACACACACAAACAAACAAACAAACAAACTTTCAAGGGCTGCACCAAAGTGACATACACACTCTCGCATAAAACAAACATGTATTCATGTTCACCAAAAGATACCCCAAAAAAATCTGATACACAAACAAAAGAAAATATAAAAACTGTTGACTCATGGTAAAACTAGAAGCATCTTCTTAAACTTGTAAAATAAATTGTGTTTAGTCATAATGATGTCCAACATGACCACTGTGTCTAGCAATTCATCAAGTTATCCTTAGCTGATTCAAAAATTGTAATGGCTAAAACCTTCTTTAGGTGATTTATCATCCGTGGAATATAATTCTTACGATGGCGATGACAATGAGTTTCAAGTTCTCAAGCTCCGTTTGGTTTGTTGCGGGAGGGCATGACTAAATGGTTGTCTGCCACCCCCAATTAAGGGCGAATCCTAACTGGCCGTTCCCCCCGAGACCCAAGGAAGAGGGTGTCTCCCTTTCCGCGAGCTGGCCACATCTCTACCCAGGTCTGATCATATCGTCGTTTGAGAAAGAGAAGGGCGCAAAGTCACTTTTTGTGCTTTTGAGATATTTGTGTTCAAAGTTGGGGAGTCTTGTAGAAATCCAATGTAGCTCTCTTTTAATTTAGATAACTATTCAACAAATTAGAAATGATAATTATCTGAAAATTTGGCATCACATAGATAAGGTTCCGACCTACAGCCATTTAGAATATGGGCAATTCCACGAAAAAGTGGACATGAACTCAAAAAAACAATTGGCTCTATTTCAAATCCTATTGATTTTTTCTGGATTATTTTTCCATACAACATGATCCTATGATTATATCTTTCAGTTCACATGATTTTTTTAATTCTCGGGTGTCTCCTTATAGGAGAAACGGAAACCATACATGAAACTCCACACATGGGACTACCCTGTGCAAATTTCAGGAAAATCCTTATATTTTCCAAATTTTCTGGTATTTTTATTATTTAAGGCACCAAATTTGATGACTGATAATCAAAGTACCTTTTCAGATTAAAATTTCAGTCTTTTGAGTGCTCTAAAGTATATTTTTTAATTAATCAAATCCTCCGGACAAACTGTAATGTCCGTGACGCTCAAAAATGTAATGTCCGTGACGCAACGTTTTGTTGTCTAGATCACATATACCTGACCCGTTTCGCAAAATCCAACTTGGATTCAATTCATCATTGCCTTGTCTGTAATTGAATACCTACATTTTGTAAATCACCTTTGTGAAGTCTCAGAACTCACAGATTTTTGCAAAGATGTATATGGATGCAAAAAGTCATGTCCAAAAAATGTAATGTCCGTGACGGCGCACATTTTGCAGAATTACTCAGTAACGAATTGGATAAATGTTCTGAAACTTTTTTTGCATACTTAACCAGGCTATTGCTTTGTAATCAAAATAAAAGTTAGACATTAGGTAGAGGTATGAATTAGTAGTGGCATTGGAAAGTCATGAAAATACTGTCTGTTTGTAATGTCCGTGATACTGGAGTTGCCCATATGGTATGCAGAACTATATTTAGTGCAAAATTGACCCAACACCCTTTTCACTCTGACACAGCCAACGATATAAGAATGACAAGTTTTTCTTGCTTCTTAAAGGGCAAGTTCATGCGTTCTTAGATGACAATCAGTTCAAGTGTAGGTCAAAATAAGAAGTGTCATAGATTTGCTGAAATTTCAATTGTTCATTGGGAAGGGACTGAATGGTTAGATGATTTTAATTTTTAACTGTTACTAAGTAAAAAGGGCAAGGCCATTGATTTGCAGAACTTTCAATTGTTCGGGGGATGGGGTGAATGAATAGATCATCTTCTTCAACAATTTTAGTTTCCATTTTTTAAGGCTTTCTCATTTTCTGTTATATTTTATTGTTTTGTTTGTTAAAATAGTATTCACAAAATGATTGTAATCTCATTGAGGATCATGTCAAACTTCTGCCAAGATATACCGTGGATAAGAAAATTCATTTGACTTCTGTATTAATAAAAAGCTTGACAAATTGCTGTGTAAGCTAATGATTTCAGATTTGGTCAATATACAGTGCAGTGTGTTTAAATAGTCCCAACTTGTCACCTTTATCACCAGGTTTCCATGAACAAAAAAAAAGCAAGAAATGAATGAAACAAACAAATCAACTTTTAGAGATAAACACTTGAGTAAAATTAGCAAGTGTCAGTCGTAATCAATCATCAGAGCCTAACCAGCCCTCCCCTAGCACAAAGGGTGCAACGAGTAGACACAGAGGAGCACAGGGTGTGTGTCTTTCCCCTCTCGTACGACCGGACCTGTGCGCGGCCAAAAAGAAGTAATTAATTACGACTCTTGCCTCTTTCACATCTGAAGTTTTAATTTTTTCCAGAAATGGTCAAGTAATTCAAAACAATTCTTGCCCCTTTCACATCTGAATACTAAAATTAAGCCATTTCAGAAATGGTCAAGTAATTAATCACGATTATTGCCTCTTTCACATCTGAAGTGTGGCCATTTCAGAAATGGTCAAGTAATTGATTACAATTCTCGCCTCTTTCACATCTGAAGTTTGGCCATTTTTAGAAATGGTCAAGTTATAAATTATTATTCTTTACTCATTCATGTCTGAAGTTTGGCCATTTTAGAAATTGTCAAGTAATTAATTACAAATCTTGCCTCTTTCACATCTGAAGACTGAACTTAAACCATTTCAGAAATGGTCACATAATTATTTACAAATCTTGACTCTTTCACATCTGAAGTCTGGCCATTTCAGAAATGGTCAAGTAATTCAAAACAATTATTGCCTCTTTCACATCTAAATAATGAAATTAAGCCATCTCAGAAATGGTCAAGTAATTAATTACAATTCTTGCTTCTTCACATCTGAGGTGCGGCAATTTCAGAAATGGACTTCTGCAGAGAATGCACGTCGTACAGAAATCAAATCATCTTCAATATATTAACAAGTCTCCAACTAGAGTTAGCTGGGTCTTAAGCATTAGGTACCCACTAAGTTAACCCTAGTTAGCTGGTAAAAGATCTTATGTTTAATTCTTAACCACATCATCCAAAATAGCTTAGCCTTGCAAGGAACTATAAGCTAGCGGGCTTTTATGAATATGGGTCCAGGTTCCTCTAGGCAATGTGTTAATATGAATACAAATGAATAAAATTTGCAACCAGATGTGAACTGGGTCTGTGCAGAATGCAAGAGGGAGGACACGGAGTTGGTTGCCGTGTGCCTTTCAACTTCCTGGGTTGCGGTGGGCGTAGCTCATAGATTTGCTTTAATCTGTTCACTCCCTTTGTTTTTCTTTTCTTTTTTGAGCGTCGAGGGGTCTAGGGAGCTGCAGAAGAAAAGCTTGTCTTAAGATAGTATAAATATAGGAAGTAAGGAGAAAAAATAATTCCTCACCCTTCTTGTTTGGCATCAAGAAATCGATGGGTGTAGAAGAAAGATTATCTTTTTAAGATATTAAATGTATTGGAAATTAGTGAAAACAAGTCATCCTCCTTTATTTTGTTGTCAAGGAGTCTAGGATTAAATACATTAGAAGTGAGGGATAACAATTTACCCTTCTCTTTTGTGCCGTCAATTTGTCTAGGTGGCCTGCCAAATAAAGACATTCTCAAGAAATTGAATATGTTATGAATTGAGGGAAAACAATTAACCTAATATATATTTGTGGGGGGAGGGGGTGGTGAGGAGTGGGGGGGGGGGGGGCTGGTTGGATTTGGGGGGTCTAAATGAAGACAATTTTCTCAAGATATTAAATACAATAAGGGACAACTTTCACCCTTTTGGGGCATCAAGGGGTCTACCAGATAGACAAATTGTTAGGATGTTATATATGAAGTGAGGAAGGGGGGGGGGGATGTTTAAAAAAAAAGAAGATGTTATCAAGATATGAAATAATCATAGGAACTGAGGGAAAACCCAAAATAAATTAAGATCCATGTTTCCATATTTTATCAATTCCTATTTGTATACTTCATATCAAATTATTTCTTTCAATAACTTTGTAATGATACGTGTGGTTTACGGGTACACCATGTGAGATGGGTGGATTGGTAAGCCCTGAAAAGGACTATGGTAGTCCTAGAAAGGACTGTTGGTGTAGTTCTGAAAAGAACTGTTGGTATTCTTTCTAGGAGAGTTCTAAAAAGAACTGTTGGTAGTCCTAGAAAGGACTGTTGATAGTCCTAGAAAGGACTGTTGGTAGTCCTATAAAGGACTGTTGGGATAGTCCTGAAAAAGACTGTTGGTATTCTTTCTAGGAGAGTCCTAAAAAGGACAATTGGTAGTCCTAGAAAGGACTGTTGTTAGTCCTAGAAAGGACTGTTGGGATAGTCCTGAAAAGGACTGTTGGTATTCTTTCTAGGAGAGTCCTAAAAAGGACAGTTGGTAGTCCTAGAAAGGACTGTTGATAGTCCTAGAAAGGACTGTTGGTATTGCGAGGAGAGGGTGGATGGTAGGAGGGACTCGACGTTTCGAATAGGTTGACTATCCGTCGTCACGGTGTGTGTGGGCTTCCTGTAGACTTGGTGGGCGGGTTTACCGGATGGCGTTCTAGTAACGAGGACGTCGAGGAAGGGGATGCTGTTGTGTTCTTCGGTTTCCATGGTGAATTTGATGCTCGGGTGTTGCTGGTTGATGTGGGTGAGGAAGGTGTCCAAGTCGCCTCTGCTGTGTGGCCAGATGACAAATGTGTCGTGGCCAGATGGTAAATGTGTCGTCTACAGGAAGCCCACACACACCGACAGATACCTACACTACAGATCATTCCACCATCCAGCAGTTATTCAGTCAGTACCCAACACCCTCATCCGCCGAGCCCACCAACTCAGCGATGCCGACCATCTACAACAGGAAATCAAGCACGTCACCACCGCCCTCACTGATATCAACAAATACCCAAGAAACAAGATCAAGACCAGCATTCCAACCAGCAGGCCCGTCGCCGACACCACAACTGAAGAAGACCAACCAATAGCTACACCACCGACACAAACAGTTGTTCTACCATATATCGGACCAGCCTCACACAAGATTCAACGCATTCTTCAGACAGCAGACATCAAAGTTCGTCATAGCTCATCCAACAAGCTCCACTCGGCACTCCACACTCACAAGGACAGGCATCCACTTCACAAGAAAGCAGGAGTCTACAGAATACCATGCGAATGCAGTCAAGTCTACATTGGGGAAACGGGCAGAAATCTGGAAACACGACTAAAGGAACACAAGACCAGCTACAGACTCAGCGATTGGGACAAGTCAGCCATCGTCAAGCACGCACAACAGCACGAACACGTCATTCAATGGGACGACACCAAGCTCATCACCACCATCAAACATTGGAACACACGCCGCATCCGAGAAGCCATCGAAATTCACCGCCACAACACAGTACCTCAAGATACAGGATTATACATCAGCGACATCTGGAAACCACTCATCAACAAGGACACAAATAGACCGCCGACACAGTCTACACAGCCAGCCACACATCACCCACCGCCACCCACAGAGGAAACCGAGCAGCCTAGCGCCACTCAAATCCGCAACCAGCACACCGAAATACAACAGCCAGTCAGTCAGCCAACCGTACACCACCCGCCGCTACCCGCAGAAGAGCCTGGCGTCACCCGCCTCCGCGACCAGCGAGCCGAGAGGTTACAGCGCCGCCAGCGTCAACAGCCAGCCAGCCAGCCAGTCGAACATCAACCGCCGCCACCCGCAGAGCAGCCTTGCGTCACCCACGTCCGCGACCAGCGAGCCGAGAGATTACAGCGCCGCCAGCGTCCACAGCCAGCCAGCCAGCCAGCCGAGCATCAAACGCCGCCACCCGCAGAGCAGCCTTGCGTCACCCACGTCCGCACCCAGCGAGCCGAGAGACTACAGCGCCGCCAGCGTCGGCAGCACACACAACGCGTCGCCGATAGCGCTCCTAATCGATAGTACGTCACCCGCGTCCGCAACCCGTAGCCTTATAGCCGCGCACGCCAACAGATCCCCACTCCTGACGACGGATAGTCAACCTATTCGAAACGTCGAGTCCCTCCTACCATCCACCCTCTCCTCGCAATACCAACAGTCCTTTCTAGGACTATCAACAGTCCTTTCTAGGACTACCAACTGTCCTTTTTAGGACTCTCCTAGAAAGAATACCAACAGTCCTTTTCAGGACTATCCCAACAGTCCTTTCTAGGACTAACAACAGTCCTTTCTAGGACTAACAACAGTCCTTTCTAGGACTACCAATTGTCCTTTTTAGGACTCTCCTAGAAAGAATACCAACAGTCTTTTTCAGGACTATCCCAACAGTCCTTTATAGGACTACCAACAGTCCTTTCTAGGACTATCAACAGTCCTTTCTAGGACTACCAACAGTTCTTTTTAGAACTCTCCTAGAAAGAATACCAACAGTTCTTTTCAGAACTACACCGACAGTCCTTTCTAGGACTACCATAGTCCTTTTCAGGGCTTACCAATCCACCCATCTCACATGGTGTACCCGTAAACCACACGTATTATATACACCACCATGGAAACCGATACTTACAAGCAACATTTAACTTTGTAATGCTTCTTTTCCAAAATTGGTGGAGTTTATTTTTCATGTTTACACCAACCCTGGTCGGATAAAACTCTCTGTAAATGTCTCTAAAATAAATAATTTGTCATACTTACCTCTTGTACCTCTTAAAAATGCATTTTCATTTTGTTAACTATCTCAACCAGCAACTTCCATACTAGTTAGGTCCAACTTAGAGTCAAGTTGACCTTTGAATCTTTGCGAAAAACTCCACTGGAGTAGTAGTACCATGGTGTTATTCTAATCCTGATTTTGTACATTTACTTGTAAATACTACAGTATCATTTCACTCTACAAAATCATTGTGCTGTAATTAAATTGCCTTGAAACTAAGAACATCCGAGAACCACAGAACACACGAGAACCTATAGGCTAAACTAACAAGAGAGATGAAACTCAGAACAACCCTTGTTTAATTAAATCAACAAATTATTATGGAAAATCCCACAAGAATAGGCTACATAAACAAGAGATATGGAACTTAGAACACCCCTTATATAATTGAATCAACAAATTATTATGAACCAAAATGAAACACAAGAATAGGCTCAATTAACGAGAGGGATCTGGAATTGAGGTGATTCAAATGTCACAGCCCTTCAAGTGTCAGCGAGAGGTCGTTAATAAATGAATAACAGACAACTGATCCCTACAGGAACAATAACCAGAGGGACTGACCAACCCATGAAACAAGCAAACAAACAGACAAACAAACAACTGATCCCTACAGGAACAGTAACCAGAGGGACTGACCAACCCATGAAACAAACAAACAGACAGACAAACAAACAACTGATCCCTACAGGAACAATAACCAGAGGGACTGACCAACCCATGAAACAAACAAACAGACAAACAACAGACAACTAATCCGTACAGGAACAGTAACCAGAGGGACTGACCAACCCATGAAACAAACAAACGGACAAACAGACAGACGAACAAACACAGACAAGTGATCCCTACAGGAACAATAACCAGAGTGACTGACCAACCCATGAAACAAACAAACAAACAGACAAACAACAGATAACTAATCCGTACAGGAACAGTAACCAGAGGGACTGACCAACCCATGAAACAAACAAACGGACAAACAGACAGACAAACAAACAACAGACAAGTGATCCTAATACAGGAACAGTAACCAGAGGGACTGACCAACCCATGAAACAAACAAACAGACCAGCAGACACTTAAATATAAATAAGTTGCCTTGACACACATGTATGCAAACACGCACGCACACTCACGCATGCATGCACTAACACACACACACACATACAAATGTATATATCATACATACACATACAAACAATCATAATTTGAGGAGGAGTTAATTGCTTTTAAAAAACAGAGTCTTGTTTTTGTGGGCTTTCCCTCTTTTGCCCATTTCTGGATCTTCCGTTTTGGTTGAAATCGGCTCCTCCCTCTACCTAACGTCAACGTTGGACATCCCCAGATATAGCTCTAGAGGAAGCGGTCGAGTAACCACGAGACTGCTGGGGCAATTAAACTGAAATCTGGGAGAAGTCGTAATGAAATGAATATAGCTTTTCCCCCTCTTTTAGTTCCTAATGGAATGGATAACTTACCCCCTATATTTGTTTGAAATGAAATGAATAGTTTTACCAACAATCATTAGGTCACCAAAAGGACACTGCCTTTGAGAGATATTTGAGAGATATGAATTATCATATGATCCTCTGTTATCGTTTTTTATTTGACCTTGAGCAAAGGCTGGAACAAAAGTTATGACTTTTTTAAAGTGGTACAAATTATGATTTCTATTTAAGTACTAGCCTGTAGTCATAACTGTGAAGTTGTATGAAATATACATGGACAAGTGACATTTATTCAGTTCATGAAATCCAATAAAATCCTTCCCGGCTTATAATTATTGCTAATTACTTGACTTAAGATATGAGCTATCATATGCATAACATAACAATTAAGGTAAGGTATTAAAGAGGATTCCGATATTACTTTTCTTTTACATAATGATCAATCAGGCAACAGGGCAAGTGCTAGTGTCGAGCTCTGTATATACTTTTGATTTTTTGTGGGGGTGGCTAAGTAATACATGGATGTACAAATTGTCTTAAAAGCAGCAAAATATAAGGTTGTTAAAATGAAAATTGAGAATAGGGCTTGTATAATTGCGTAAAACAAACATGTATGGTGCATAGCTCACATACATGTCACTGTTCATCAGTCAGATAGTGACCTCAAACAACCTTCACATTGTCAAAACCTTTTTGCCCTCAATTTTCACCTAATTGTTGTTCCCTTTTGAGCACCTTTTAAAATCGGAAAATTAAACGAGATTTAAATGAAATTTAGATTGAAGTTTAATTATGATTCTACGAAGTATAGGCCTAATATGAGGAATCAGGTAGGACGCACATCTGTTGCGGCCGAAATAGCACCACATTTTTGTAGACAATAGGTTTTCTATTGATATGCAAATGAGCTCTCGCTCCCCCGTGTATATATACGCCGCGGTTTCGCGACAACGCCATTTTTCAAAGAAAAGGCTCGCCCAAATCCACAAGGGTACGGGTCTTATTACGCCATACACGTGATAGAGTATACGAATCCCTGGCACTCAAAGTGTAAAGAATCTTCGATAAGTTTTACACCCCAGTCAATCCGACGGATAGTAGGGCGGGTACCTGATTCCTCATATTAGGCCTATACTTCGTAGAATCATAATTAAACTTCAATCTAAATTTCATTTAAATCTCGTTTAATTTTCCGATTCTACTTCGTATGGCCTAATGAATCGGAATCAGGTAGGACCTTCAAAGCCAGAGTTGGGGAGCTAATACTACGCACGACAGTAACCAGAACTGTCGTGCCCGATAGACGAGTCACGCGGACGGCCAAATCAAATCCATTCTAAATCAGTGCCCGTAAGAATACAGGTACCGTACATCAATAATATAGCTTGCACTAATACAGTCATGATGTCCGCGCAAACATATTCCACGAACGGACAAACGCGACGCGTGCCGTGCGTCCGCGTGATCCTGCATACCTGTACAGTAATCTCGGGATCGAATAATACGATCCTCGGAATAAGGAGCTAGACCTCCAAATAAAAAAAAAAGCTTTATCATCGAAATTGAGCCAATGTATTTCTCTTCCTCTGGTTGTTATCAATCACTGGAGTCGAGAGTGAGGGAGAGTCTAAACTCAAATATAGAACTACGAGATCCAAGTACGTACACGTGTACCAAATAACCTTTATATTCCAATAAGGAAAAAAGACAGTATGATTCAACAATTCCGAATGTTCACGATCCCAACGGAACATGCAGTGCCACTGCACACGGAATCCATACTATTATTTATGTGAGAAAAGCAGTGTTATTCTGCATTATAATGATTTTATCCGTACCATCAGTGACAATCACCACTTAACGTTTGGAAGGCCCTAATTTCAGCAAAAGCTCTTTCAGGCGGTTTCTCCGCCTGTCCGTAAGGATTGATTAATCCACTTTATACATCTATATCCTCCGACGACCACAGCCCGAGCATACGGAATCAGTCATGAACGGGATAAGACAATAATGCCACTGACCCAAAACGTATAGTATATTACATATTACAAATGAACGCAATATCACAAAGCGTTCGCCACACAATAGGGCGGCACGATAACAAACGCATCGTTGACTATCAAGGCGACAAGATTGGCGCCGTACTACCATGCTGCAATTGGATCCAAACATTGTGCAATTAACCTTATGCCATCGACCTACTGATCGTGCTGATGGCCTATGCTGATGCATACCGATGGGGCTTAAATTAAAATGCAGATAATGCTAACATACCGGCGCCCAATATGAAAGTCGTACCGGCGGTCCGAATTACCAATTTCGAAAAAAAAACAACAACAACGAAAGTCACTCGAGGTTTTTCCAAGTGTGTTGCTTCTAAAGTACCTTATACAAAGGTACACACGACCGTTATATACCAAAGCGGTCTTAATCAAGAGTGTATAATCAATAACCTGTGCCATCCGACCCGGAACGAGCCCAGCGATCACTCAAAACAAACTAACGTAAGATATTGTAGTAACCCCGAGATAAACCAGTATCCGAAAGCTACACCTGTCACGTGTAATGCGTCAACCATGCCAAGGAAATCGAATGTATACGCTTCCTTTGCAAAAACAATTCGAAAAGTATTCAAACCAGCTTCTGTCCGCACGTACGACTGACCAATGCTGAAACGCACATTGACACATGATTGTGCAGTACTTCTAAAGAATGGATCATAAGGCGCTAGTTCCGATATGAACACGCCCCAAACAAATTACGTAGGCGTAACGACTAGGGCATTGAGTCACGATAATGCCATATACTATATATAATAGATCGATCACCTGGCGTCAAAAACGCCAATCAATAGATCACGGCAAATAACCTAGTTCCGCAAATTGATTCGCACGAACGACTGCCGAATCTCCGTCAACGTCAGTATGAATAAAATACTGCAACACTCAATTCATTGTAGCGGGACGATAACACACAACCGTCAACACAGATACGTGTCGGCATTGCCGTGCCTAAACAGAACGCATTGTTCAGATCCGACTGTCAATTGTCGCAACCTATGATATAGGGGCAACAAAGTATGTTCACACCTTGAACATTGTTCACTCATGTCCACTTTGTATCGCTATAGAAGTGAACGATACTGTAGTCATGCAGAACGAATAATGATGTGTTCTCAAACTAAAATATCCACCTACTCGGATATACATCCTTTCAAATTGGAACACATAACAGGGCGAAGCAACACGAACAAAAGGAGTGGTATGGTGATAATCTTCTCGCCTGATGAACTACCCTGGAGTGCGACAACAATAAGACAAATGCGGGTGGAATGTGTCGTGCTTAGCACGCCATCGCTTCATCACAAGGTTAAGTCAGACGGGTCCACCATTGTGTCTTGCCACTATAACATGAGCTCTCAGCCGTACTGGGACTGTCTTCAGAGAGGTATCCTATCCGGAACCACTTAGACAGCTTTACTTTGCATTGTTTGGTAATGAAAAACGTCCGGTTTATCCTTGACAATGGCTTGCCTAATTCTGGCAAAGTCAAAAAGGCATAAGAATAGTGCGTAATTCCACTAAGACATGAGAACAATTTACATGATGCGATAAAAGGGGAGGACCCCTGTACTCATATCGTGAAACTAGGCACGCGATGACCGGAGATAAAACTGTACACCTTCACACAATACAACTGCACGAACATCAAGACCGCACAGACCGGGCCGGGAGCTTTTGCATTCACACTAAGAGGCGCCCCATTGATAACACTCAATAGCAAGTATCCATGGCTACGTGCGCCAAAAAGCGAGCAATATACTGACACGCGCCCAGGGCGGGGCATTGGCTCACAGCCAAACGCCCTTGTATTGTAATTCCTCTTACAATTTAGACGAGCAAAAATAACCGTCTTCAAGCCAAACAAATGACCCGTCATAATCCGCGTGGACATACCACGATCCGCCCAAATAAAGGCTCCTTGAAATGGTCGACATGTCAACAAATGACTAATCAGAGGATGGAGCGTCGTTAAGCTGAACGACGGTAACGATGATAGCACCAAATTAAATCTTGGTGCATAAAATGAATACTGAACCGCATACCAAATCACCTAATAACTTGTGGTGGTCATATACCGCATTTCCCATGACAGTAATGTTTAAACGAAAACATGATAATCAAGATGGCGGCTGGGCTAAAATTCAGGTTCGGGTATAATCAGATACCTTTCAGCACGTATACATGCCAGTATAGTCATATCGTTTTAAAACCCCGACAGCCAAGCTGGCTGGTAGGCTAAAATTCAGTTTCCGATACCGAAAACACTGGCGCCCGGCAAATAGGGCAAAACTGATATCCTGTGCCCATTCAAAGGTCGACACCATGATTGGTGCGCCCTGCATCTCACGGTATACACAAGTCGACAGAACTAGCCGTAAAATGGTCAGCGCAAATGCGTCAAACTGTAAATATTAAGTACATGGCCGTTCTAAAATACATCCATTACACCACCATGTGTAAGTTGGGCATAGCCAGTATATAAAATAAGGCACTATGTAGTTTCATTATCGGTTCTAGAATAACCAATTCCAATCAGGCACAAATGGCCATAATGTAGTATGATCATCCACGACCATTCCCAATCCGTATAGACTCGAACGGTCTCTATCTCACGACTGCAGCGGCCACTTGCCGCGAGTATACCGTGGATATGGGCCCCGGTTCATAGAACCATCTGATTACACATCGACCAAGTGGGGTTGTAACATGGCATGTAACATCATGTAACATCAAATACATTACCATTATTCCTTTCGGTCGATAACTATGGTGTGTGGGATAAAAATCACACCGAATGAAAGAGCCCATTCGAGTCCACATGCATGTACATGTATATAACATCGCCTTATTTCAGGCCGGGATATATCTCAGATAACCCTCATCTAGTAGCCATTCCATGGCTTCTCATACCAATATACAGCCTAGGCTAATACAGTAGCCGGCTCAATCGAAAGTGGCCCAAAGCGGCTTCATGGCTCTACCTCAAAGGGAGCTGTGTACATGCTGGCCTTAATAACAATAAGGTAGATGCTCATGCCGGCCCCATCTCCATCCAAGCTCCTGGTGTCTCGATCGGCTAAGGCCCCGTACTCCGGTTCCAGCAGCGGGTAGACCTATCATCAGAGGTGGGTAAATCCAGCACCCAGCGACGGGTAGATCCAGCATCAGCGACGGGTAGATCCAGGCATCATCAGCTGGTGTATTCGATGGCCGATTTTGACGTACAGATTCTCACCTGGTCCCCTGACGGGGCATACAGGTAGCGGTTGGCCGTCTCTCCCCGGCCGCCTGATGGCAAAATAGGGAGCTTCAGCTGATAGTAAACCTGGTCCCCTCGCGGGGCATACAGGCCTATCCACCCGGTCGCCTGACGGCGCATTAGGGTGTGCTGGTAGGTATGCGGTGAAAGTGTAACTTCAAGCCGGCGTATAATTATGTTAGCTAGTAGTAGAAAAGGCTTGAGTTGAAGACGAGGATTCACCCAGACGAGCGTGTAGAATAATCGGTGCTACTCGGCTACACACAAATATACAATGGCGTTGTCGCGAAACCGCGGCGTATATATACACGGGGGAGCGAGAGCTCATTTGCATATCAATAGAAAACCTATTGTCTACAAAAATGTGGTGCTATTTCGGCCGCAACAGATGTGCGTCCTACCTGATTCCGATTCATTAGGCCATACGAAGTAGAATTGAAAACGCACTTCCCTTTCAGGCTTTTCTTCTTCTCAATTGATACGGATGTCTACGAAATAAAAGCAGGATTCTACCGCAAATAATTTGATTACCCGAATAACTGTTAGAATTTGAATAAGACCAATTGTCTGGGAAGAACGAGGGAAGGAGATGGAGGATTAACTTACCTGCGAGAATATCAATATCTCGCCGATAATAAGACCCCTGAAATCGGAAACTTCCTTCTTCGTTAATATATTATAAACAAAAATAACCTTTATATTCGTAGTTCTTATTTTGACCATAATTATACACAGTAAGGGGGCAAGAAAAATCAGCTGACAGGCAATATGACCCTTGAAATCGGAAACTTCCCTCGTCGTTAAAAAATCGCAATAATAACTTTCATTTTCCTACTTCTCATATGGACCATCATACAGATATAAAAGGCTAGGGGCAAACCAAAGTCAAATTTAAATATACTTTTAAAAATTCAAGTTAAATGGACGTTATATGGCCGAGTAATGAACAAAAATGCAAAGTGATATTCACCAACTCATTGCACTCTCTTTGTACACGATTTTGACGATCCAGTGGATAATTTTACATCTGAACACTTCAATCGTAAATATCTTTTTAACGAAAGGGAAATTTAAAAAACCGAAACCTGTCCCATGCTTTTATTGTTAATAAGAATACAATAAGATATAATGGAACCGCTACAATTCCAATTGGATTTTAAAGGATTTGGACAATGTTACCAAGTCCCTTTAAAGGGAACAAGAAAATGGTCACTGCAGACAGGTGACCTCTAAAGACAGGCTCCACAACATTGTTTTTCTTTGCAGGGATCACTCTTATGGCTACTACTATAGACAAGTTGGTTGATATAGACAGGTGACCATTAGGACAGTTTTTTTTATTGTATATGGAAGAAACAAAAAAACTTTCACCATAATGCATAACTATATACTTGTACCAGTTTTGTTCTAATCTGTGATTCAGAAAAAAAACAATGTTCCTTTAAAACGGGTACAACAGAAACAATACGTTTCAAATTACAAACAATAGTACTGTTACAATTAAAACAAAAAGGGTGATATTTTGGGCAGCCAGGTTGTGAGAGGGATTGTTATGAGCAGTTGTTCATAAACAGTCTAGGGCTGTCATTTAAATACCTAGTCTAATTTCACTTCCTACAATCAATTAATTCTAATTCTATTTCTGATCATATCGAATTTGTAGAACACATACATGTACAAATGGCAGTTGGTGACAGCACGCATTTAGAGCAATTAAAGGTATAGTTGAGTTTTGGTATAGAGGGTGCTGCACGAAGTTGTTGATGATCTCTCTATTTAATCATTAATTTAACAAAACATCACATATATGCACAATTTTTAAAATAAAAAATGGTTGAAACCAACAAGTTTTTAGAGAGCGCCCTCTTTAATTTTATTGGCTCTTTTCGAATAATTAAAGGCTTTTTACTTAGTCGTTAGTAATTTTATATACCTTTCGAGCATGGTGAAGTTATAACTATTAGTTCGTGCAGGTTTTGGTTACTCAAATTCAGTTTGACCAAAAATGTACTCTCTATACCAAAACTCAACTATCCCTTTAAAGAAAGCTCTAATCATTTCTAGAAATTGTTTATTGGTCATTTCCTAGTACCAACAACCCCCTTTCCATATTTGGGATTGATTTGGTGTTGAAAGCATGATCAGCGATATATCGTTAGTTGAGAAAGCAAAGGGCGCTAATCACTTTTTGTATTTTGAAGATAATTATGATTATTAAAGTTGGGGAGACTTGTAGAAACACACTTTAGCTCTCTTTTATTTGTGATAAATATTCCCCAATTAAAATAATTAAAAGAGAGTATGCAGAACTCAAATAAGTCAAAATGTACTTAACGTCCTTCTCACTCTCACTCAACGATATGCGATCAAGGGATGTACGGGCCACAGTGTAATAGTGTGCTGGTCAAAGTGATTGAGCAGAGAACAGCTAATGTATCGTGAGAAAATTAGTCATAATATGGCCAAATATGACATGTGGGCATCATACAATTTATGAAATATCTTCTAGGCCATGACATCAAGAAGTAGAAGGACTTCTTGATAATAATACAGTATCAGCTCTTTAAAAAATGATGATGAAATAAAAACTTTGTCCACAACTACACTGGAGATGACTGGGAAATGTGAACTGCTGCCCTCTTTGTCCACCCAGGAGTAGTAACTAGTAAATACAAGCCACGTGGAGATTGCCAGGAGGGAAATTGTTTTTGATATTCTTGCAGATAGAATACTGACAGACTATTCAAGAAACCGTTTTGAAGATATGGTTATGTATTCAGTTGTCTATTCATCTGAGTGCATTGTTTATTCTGAGAAGTATGTTTTTATTTTGGCTTGGCCTCCTTTGAAGAAAAAACAGCTTGTAACTGACAAGCGCAATCCATCCAATGAGTGGGGAATAAATGAATGAATGTATAAATAAATAAACAAATAAGTAAATAAGTTAATAAGTAAATACTATCATTAATTAATGAATAAGTAAGTGAATACATGAATATATAAATTGATCAATACATAGATATGTACATAAATACATTCACAAATGAATAGATAAATAAATAAATACAAAAATAAATAAATAAATAAATCACTGCTAACAGTAACAGTCAATACGCAATTTCCTTTTTTATACAGTAAAGAGTAAAATAGTTTTTTTGCTGATTGATTCTAGGAAAAGGTTGGTTTCTATTAACAACCTGCATTATCGATCAAAGTATATGATAGCTTTTCCATTCATGTCTATAATTCGCAAGACATGTTGCAGTTTATACACACCATTGTACTCGACGCATTATTACTCTGCGTGTTGACAGGCTGAATGATTTAATACATTTTTACATACTTCACAATATTCAACAAAAATTAACCAATCAAAGACTGTTTGACTTTGGTATTTACATGATTTTCTACATAGATCACAGCCTGCGTTATCTGGGACAAAATTTCCAATAAATTAACTCCTTGAATGCCAATGTCACACATTTGCACTATAGGCCTACAATACACACAAATGCAATAGAGCTGTAAAATCCCTGGGACTCAAAGTTTTATAGAATTAAACAATATAAACAATATAAACAAAACCCACCTTGAAGGCATTGATTATGTTTCTCAACAAGTTATTGTAAGGGGTGCATTATTCAACAGGCTGCTTAAAATCACATTCTTTATTATTTGTTTACTTCATTTTGTTTCTTCTTTCGGGACTATTTTTGTTGGCATAACATTTTATTCCATTTTATTCCATCTCTCCATACGTGTATGTGTTTACAAAAAATTGTTTTGATTGGTTTAGTTTATTGCAAATTAGGCTGAAACGACCGTCATTTCCTTTGATGTCAACAAAAATGTTCCATAAGTCCCTAGAGACTTCAGTCCAACCAAGTAAGAATAATAACTGTTGCAACGTTTGTAATATCGTACAAGCTACAACCGGAAATTGAGCCTTTTGAACACTGCTAATTTTCAAACTACTAAAGTCGCAAACGAACCATTCAGGCACTTGCAGATTGACTGTATTTTTTTTTCAATCAAGCATGAACTAGTAAAATACTCACAAATTTTAAAATGATAAATGCAGACTGGAGCCCTTGTACAAAGTGCAAAAAATGATGTGAAATATTAAAAGAGGCACTTACCATCATTTGCAAAAGTTTAAGACCACCTGGGAATTTGTGGGTATTTCAATAATTTGGAATGGATTCTTTTGTCTCATTGAATGATTACATAACATGTTTACTACAGTGGTCATGGAAACAATGTCAAAGAGCAGTTCAAGTGTGATACAAAGGTTATGCGTTGAAAATATGTCTGAAAAATAAATATGTTTAACTTTGTTTTTTCTTTGAGTTATTGCATTTTGGAAGGGTGGTCTTAAACTTTTGCAAATGATGGTAATGTCTGCAGTAGTATATCATCCTAGATCATAAATACTGTCAATAAATGCACAGACACAGGGGGAAAAATGAGAATCCCCCAATAAAGTATGAAGAAAGTGACATGTGCTATAGCAGATTTAAAGTGATCCATAAACTTCATGAACTTTTTCTAAAAAGTGATATTTGAAACATCAATCATATACCCATATCATTGTAAGATTCCTCTGTATGAAGCAGCGAAAAAATTAATATTTTTTATTTTGGGGGCTCCTTTTCGTGGGCTACTTTTCCAACTTTCGGGGGCTACTTTTATCATCTCGGGGGCTACAAATTTCCGGGCTCTTTTTCGAATTTCAGGGGCTACTATTAAGCTTTAATGCTGTAAGTGATCATCTTATAAGCATTTGATCACGATCCAAACAGAAAATCCCCCCAAAAAAATCCCCAACATTTTTTGGGGGCTCTTTTGGGCATTTCGGGGGCGAATTCGCCCGCCGCCCCTGTGTATTTTGTTCGCTGGTATGAAGTGAGATACATGTGAGTTTCAGAGAAAAAGAACAATATTCACGCTAGTCACAGTGAAAATGAGAAGAAGATTTATATTAAATTTGATCACCTCCTGCCTACTGATTTTTACCACAATAAAACAAGTTCTTGGCATAATTGTCATTAGATAATGAATAAGACAAATCATCAGACAACCAACAAGGTACAGGCCAACATATTACACGAACAAAATTAAAGAACATTTTCGCTATTTGTCGTCCAACAATGAACCTTTAACCAAAAATCTTGAATGGCTCATATTTATTTTGATAAGGTATAGATTTAATAATAAAACTGATACAGTGATGAATATGATGTTGTCTGGATATTGTTTATTTATTTTTGCCATTCTTTTTCAGCTATTTCAGGAGGAAAGAGTACAGTGAACACAAAGTGTCAAGGTCATATGACTAGCATGGTGTTCTGTCATCTAATATTACATGCTATATGGGTTGGAATTTAATTTGTATTCCTTCAAAATTTACCCTTGTGCCTTTTAAAATTAATATTCATGTAATTTTCTTTCAAAACAGTATTACATTATTGCACAGAGAGACCTATATGGATGAAATATAAAGATCATTATTAATGGTTTCCTTGGTGTCCACATTCAACCGCCTGTCTGCCCAAAATATGAATTTAGAATTATGCTATTTGCAAGAAGAATTAAGTGATTTTGGTTAAATTTGACAAAGTTAATGGATCACTTTAAATGAAATACACCTGTAAGATACCACACCTCTGTACCTTTAATCTTGCAAGGTGGGTGAGGTGATCAAGGAGGACCAAATCTAGGCCAGGTCTTTCAGTGGGTCCTGGCTTAGCAGATCAAACCAACCCAGGTTGTTTTATTTTCACAGATTACCACCACCGCTGAGATCTCTCTCCATCTATCACAAGGTAGGAAGGGGATATTGCAGGTTGTATACAGTCTATACCCCTGCTTCAACACTGCACACGTCAAACACAAGGGTTTGGGGAAGTTATTCAATAATTACAGGTATAGGTATGCAGGTTGTAGTCTATCCCTGCTTCCACACTTCACATGTCAAACCAAAGATCTTGGGGAAGTTATAATTCAATAATTGAAGGTATAGGTATGCAGAATGTACGTCTAACCCTGCTTCCACACTACAAATGAAAACCACAAGATCTTGGAGAAGTTATTCATAGGCCATCCATAAATGATGTCTACTGCACACTCCTTTATACCCCTTTGAAAAACAGCTTGTAAATGAAAAGAGCAATCTATCTATCCCATGAGTGGAGATTAAAGTCATGCCTGTAAAGTGTCCAAATCCACGAAAATTACTGGAGCTTCCTCGTTTCTCTTCTACCGTGTTGTTTAGCTTATGGTAAGAGAAGAATAAAATAGGGTTTGATTTTTTCAAATGTCCCTTTAGTATGAAGATAATTATCATTGAAAATCATTATTTGAAAAGCGTTAATCAACGCAATTGAAAAAAAGTACAATTGTTGTAGCTAAACCCGTCCGCATTGCAGCACGCGTGGGAACATTCCGGAGATTGAACTTTAAACCCAGCAAGAAAAAATACTACGTCTGTAATCATACACGGGTGCGAATATCTCAAACGGCTGATTATTACTGTGACAAATGTATGGCAGACCATCAGTATTCGGTGATAAAATATGAACTCAATATTCGTTTTTTTCACTAGGTAAACAGTGTTCGTTTTCTTTCAAACTTTCACAAATCTTTCAATTGTATTTTACAATGATATTGATGTAGGATTGAAGTCTCAAATGTCATTTTGTGCAATATCTGACACTTTACAGGTATCACTTTAAACAAATTTTAAAAAATATATTAATAAATATATGCTACACACTCCCTGCACTCCTAGATTTATTGTTGACCCAAATATAAACAGATCAATACCAAGCTCATCAGATAACAACTTTAATCATGAACTTTCATCAGGATGTCAGATCATTATGTTCCTTTCTAAATGGCAAACTACATGTACCACAACAATGTACTATTACAAGTCCATTCAGACATACATGTACATGCAGTCTAAAAAATTCATGAAAATTAGATCTGGAGGTTTTGAGAATAATGCGGAAGCCCTGGACTCTTGAGGTTAAATGTGAACACAGGGACACCCAGATCATGGACAGTCCAGGTGAAGAGCAATTCCAAGCTCATTAGAGAACAACTTTGGCCAGGAACTGCTCCAAAAATTTGTTTAGAATAAAATGTCAGGCTCAGCTGATCTAAACATAAATAAACCGAATTATGTTCCTCTGTAAAAGGACAAGCTACCTCCAAAATGTACTTTTAAAGGTCCATTCACTCTTTTTGATGAGTGGAAATTGAATGCACATGACCATACAGTTCAATATCATGTTTTCTCAATTAAAAAAAAAAAAATTATATACCATTCCTTTATTTAAGTCACTCTGTTGTCAACTTGTCTATTTCATTACTGACAGTTCTAACATTCTTAGCAGTTTTCAGCGTGTTTTTAAGATTCTTAATGTTTTCTACAAGTTTTGAAGAAATCCCCCCCAGTACCATAAAACCTCGTAAGTAACCTAAATGTAACATTTACAACTAGTTGCAACAAAATATTAAAGAAATCTCTATAAAAGTAAATCTCTATTGATCTACATAGTATGGTGTCCAAATTATAATTTTCCTACATTGGTTTGACCCGAGTTCAACCAAGGAGCAGGGGGTGTTTCACAAAGATCCTAAGTTGAACTTAACTCTAAGTTGGACTTAAAAAGTATGGAAAGCCACTAGTTTCTTTGAAAAATTGTTGCAAATGTCCTCTTTCAAACGCATACAATATTGATTAAAATCATCAATATTTTCTATCATCAAGGAGATTTCATGTTATTGGTGCATCATTTATGAAAAGTCTTACATTCTAGTTTGTTTGGCTTTTGAATATTTTGTATTCCAAGGCTACAAATAGCTTTCCATAATAGTTAGGTCCAACTTAGAGTTAGGTTCAACTTAGAATCTTTGTGAAACACCCCCCAGGAGAGCACAAGAACTGTTGAATGACCCTGTCCTTTGCTCTTGGAAAGTTTGAACTTGAAGTCATCTGAAATTCATTAAAGCCCCTTTCTCTTTTTGTTGTTGTGGTTGTCCA
Organism: Echinarachnius parma; assembly: GCA_037951105.1. Classification (NCBI taxonomy): domain Eukaryota; kingdom Metazoa; phylum Echinodermata; class Echinoidea; order Clypeasteroida; family Echinarachniidae; genus Echinarachnius; species Echinarachnius parma. Next base: position 156,600 of record JBAMJV010000052.1, read on the forward strand.
CTCTCACACTAGCAGTGACCGGCCAGTTATTCTTAGCCATTAACTTAAATGGGACCGAAAGGCCAAAGTTTAATGGCCATCCCAAACTAAAGCTTGTCTCCCTTTTTCTCTTGGTTTCTTTAGTTCGTTCTTTGGATCTGTCTACCAATGAATAACAGATTGGTGACCTGACCGCACCCCCTCCCACCCTCCTGGTTTCAGGGAAAGGGTGTTGAGGATTGAGCAGATGTAGGTCGCAGAGGCATGAACTCTATACATTTTAACCAGTTCACTTCGAGATTATGAAATCCCCCATAGACTTTGTACACAACCCAACTAGTTCCTGTAGTCAAGGGGTTAACATATATTCACAACTGGATTCTGTCCACTGTTTGGCTACCATAACATTTAACCCATTCCCTTTGAGATTCTGAAATCCCCATAGACTTTGTACATAGCCCACCAGGTTCCCGTAAGCAACTGGTTAAGTTAAAGATGAATAACAGTTTTGGGAAAGTTACAGAAAACATTTATAATTGATCAATATTGTTGAATAAGTATCTAAAAAGGGCTTGTGTGGTAAAATCCGAACCTAACGATGCATTAAATGCAGAAATATCGGAAGAAATCCAATACCCACCCGTGAAATGTATAAATCCACCGCCCGTTCGCACATGTCCGCGCCGCTAGCGCTGGACTGGAGATATCGACAAGCTGGGGACAAGCCCGTATAGCGAACGCACGCAGTCAATAATGCACATAGCGTATGCGCGATTCCGAGTTGGCGATATCTATCCGCAACAGATCAATTTATAATTTTGCAAATATATCAATTAGTAGGCGGTTTCTTGGCCAAATTTGTATAATCCCATATTAGTAAAACTATATATTATTTATGGTTGGTAATAAGAGCGTACATTTCATTTTTAGGGGGTGGGGCGTTTCCCACTACTGTCATTCACCTTTAACATTTTTTTTCCATACATGACATCGTTCTAAAGGGTTAACCCGCTCAGAACGGACTGATTTTGCTACAACACGTATTCTCCATAGACCAAAGCCCAAATATTTTCGGGACCAGTCCTGAACGGGTTAATCAAACTTAAAGTATTTTAAAAATTGATTTTAATCTTAAAAATAAAACAAACTTTAACTTAAATGGTCTCAATAATGGGCATCTCATCGATGAGGCTCTAACCTTCAAGATGGCAGTCACTCAATAGCCAAAAATTGACTTCCCTCTCTTCTCACTCTCATCTGACCAGCCAAAATATTCAACAGAATTTAGTACAGGAGCCAAGGCCACAATATGTCTCAAGAAACTACACTTACAACTACAAAGTAAAAATTTATATTGTAAAAGTTTAAGCATTTTCTCAATAAAAATGGAATAAGGTCACAAATGTGGTAATTTTAACCCGTTCCCTTCGAGTTTGTGAAAATCCTCATAGACATTGTACACAACCTACCTGGTTCCTGTAGTCAAGGGGTTAATATGAAAACTAGGAAATACAGGACACTAGGGTTCTTGGTTTCAGAGCTTTTAACAGAATCAATCTTTAAATAGGGGGTTAAAACTTATGATAATACATGTACATAGGTGTGAACTATAAAATACTTGTACTCTTCACCTGAAAGTTGCAGACTTCTAATCACCCTCACTGCCACCGCAAGGAACAAATTAATATTGTGAAAGTGTATAAAAGCATTTCTCATTAAAAATTGAATAAGGTCACAAATATGGTCATTTATAAGAACTGAATTATACTGTAAACTGGTTCCTGGTATCAGAGCCTTTAACTGAATCAGTCTAGCTGTGAGTGACCCTTAGGGGGTTATGATAATACATGTACATAGGTGTACGCTATAATTATTTTCACCTGAGACTTACAGGCACCTAATCACTTTCACATCAAGAGTGGGGGGAAAAAGTGTCTGTGAACTAAATAAATAAATAAATGAATAAACTTGGTTTGGAATAATGTGGAACAACCAGCACTGAATTTTCTTAGCCCCTTGGCTGCAGGAACCGGGAGGGCTGTGTACAAAGTCTATGGAGATTTCAGAATCTCGAAGGGAAGAGGTTAAAATGAATCAAGTGATATAACTTCAGAAACATTCCATATTTGGAACTTTATTATGAGAGGGGCGTTGTATACCCAGGCATAGGCATTTGATCTGGGCTTCTCCAAATGAACAAAACCACTTTAGAAACATTCCATATTTGGAACCTCGATGCGAAAGGGGGTAGTTGCCAGCCCAGGTCTCGAGCCTAGGCATCTGTCATTATGGTCTCAAGTCCAAGCCACAACACAGTGGGCAGCCGTAATAATGACAAGACTTTTGGGCAATGGAGGGTGGGTTTGGGGGCCAATGTTAACACCTACTGCTCCAAATAGAAACCCAGACTGATTCAAGCCATCTGAAGTTGTCTTGATGTAACAAATTTGATTGAACCAGCTAAAAGCTATTTGATTGACCTGGGGGTGTTTCACAAAGATTATAAGTTGAACTTAACGCTAAGTTGGGCCTAACTATTATGGAAAGCCATGTGTAGCCTTAGCATACATTTTAGACTTATCATAAATGTTGCATCAAGAACTTGAAATGACCTTGATAATACAAAATATTAATGCTTTTGAATCAACATTGTATGCCTTTGAAAAATAACTTTTAGAGCAATTTTTAAAGAAACTAATGGCTTTCCATAATTTTTAGGTCCAACTTAGAGTTCAGTTCAACTTTATAGGATCTTTGTGAAACACCCCCAGGCCCCAAGCTGGTGAGTGGTGCATGTACCTAGGACGCAGTCCTAAATGGGCTAACCCTTTCCAGACCATTTGATCTTGGTATAACTTTCATTCTCCATAGACCCCTGCCTGAGTATTCTCAAAACCAGTCTTGAGTGATTTAACCTGTTAATGATTTTTTGAATTTGGTATATTATCCCGTTCACTTTGAGATTCTGAAATCCCCATAGACTTTGTACATAGCCCACCCAATTCCCGTAAGGTCCAACATTCATTGTCCATAGAACCCAGCCCGAGTAGTTTGTATTGGGGGACCAGTCCAAGATGGGTTAAAATGCAGAACTTCCATTTTCTTGGGAGTTTCATTTTGCTACAAAGTATACCATGCATTCTCCTTAGACCCCGGCCCAAGTATATTGGGAACCAATCTTGATCAGGTTATTAAATCTAGTTTATTTTTTTTAATAGATTTTGAAAGTCCAGTCGTATGAAGTATGTTGCAGCTTGATACAATTAGGAAAGAAGAAAAAGTGAAAGTGTGTCAATCCCTTTCTTTCGAAAAGTGTAACAAATATATCAAGAGCAGACTAATTCTTAGGATAAACCTACTAATACTATGGATCAGGGGCACTTTGACTTGGCAGAAACATATGGGCTGCATTATCAGCTATCGCTTGCATTTTTGTCGCAACTTTGTAGATGAAATTCTAACACTTTGAGTGACCACTTGCTGCACTTTTTAATCTATAAACAGGGGGGTGTTTCACACAGATCCTAAATTAAATCTAACTCTAAGTTGGACTTAAAGATTATGGAAAGCCGTCAGTTTCTTCGGAAAATTGTTGTAAAAGTAACTTTTTAAAGGCATAAAATGTTGATTCAATGCATTAAATATTTTCTATTATCAAGGAGATTTCATGTTCTTGATGTAACATTTATAAAATATGTGCCTTTTCGCTTTTGAATATGTTTTAATCCAAGGCTACGGATGGCTTTCCAGAATAGTTTAGTCCAACTAAAAATTAAGTTCAACTTAGGATCTTTGTGAAATTCCATTTGTGTTTATTCCAATATAGGGGCAACTGATAAGAAATAAACAATTCAATTCTTTTTAATGTGCAAAGAAATATGGACTCGCTGAACCTGAGACCTTCTGATTGCTAGACCGGTGCTCCAACCACAGAGCTACAGTAGAAGGTGGTACCCAGGAACCCTTTTCAATAAATGTAACTTGTAACTAAAAAAATAATCCATTTGCTGTCACCCTTTGTCTTAAAGGGATAGTTCAGCTCTGGTCAAAATGAATTTTAGAAACCAAAACTTGCACCATACAATTATAAACTAATAATTATAATTCCACCATGCCCGAAAAGGCAGAAAAACTTACAAACAGCTACCTAATTCATTGATATTTCAGCCATTTCCCAACCTATTTCGATCAAACAATGTTTAATCTGCCTTTAAAATTGTGTGCTCTTTTTAAATTTTATACTTAGTTTTGAATTACTACACAAAACAATTGTTTCTTGAAGCGCCCTCTATACCAAAACTAAACTATCTCTTTAAGTGAGCGTTTTATGCTCAACAAATGCGAAAGGGGATCATTTGTTAATCCTATTTTCCTGTTTAGAGAACGGCAAGTCCAAATTTTACTTCCAAGTTCCAACATAATGTCAATGTTGACAGGATTTTGGCACGAAAAGGCAAACTAATGATGAAGGAAAATACAAATTTTTAATAGAATAATAGACAGAGGTATCAGGAATTATGAACAGGATGACTAGATGATAACAATAATAATGGGTTCGATTTTGACAGCGCTTTCACTTTTAGACTGATTTACAACATGTGGTAAAGACATTTCTAACAGGCTATTACCAAAAAGGCACAAAGAGTAAAATTGATTGTAGGAAATAATATGAATGTAATTCAGTGATTGTCTAGCACGCCTTTCAGATGGACCACATTTTATCTGAAAGGTTTCAGCGGGTGAAAGTCAGATGAAAAGAGAAATTAATTTCTCCTGCTAAAGCGCAGGAGCATCTGGTCATTCTATCAGTGTCACTCTCATGAAACACTACGTTTGAAAGGGAATGGAGAAATTCATTGGAATAACAGGAATTAAATGGGTGATTAAGTAACAAGAAATAATAATTATAATAGATATTTATAGAGTGCAAATCGCCACAGAGCCTGACTAAGCGCTATTATTTTATGCCGGTCAACGGCTACACACTGCATTCATTCCTGCACACAAAGTGTACATTTTCCACTCCCTGGGGAGTATTCCAGCCAATCGCCTGTTAGGCAGACACACTGTGCTAAGGAACCACGTTCCCATCCTTCCAGGTCTCCATTTATACACCTGGGTAGAGAGCAGCAATAGTGGATTGTCTTGCTGAAGGACAAACGCAGCGGGCAATTCACTGGATTCAAAGTCGTGATCCTGCTCATTGGAGAGCACTCGCTCTACCAATCTTGCCATACCACATCCACGGTCAGCTATATTGACCAATGACCTTGCACACCAAGTTGAAGCTCCACTGCCATGACTACTGGAAGATCAAAAATGGGGTTTGTAACTTCACGCTCATTTAACCCCTCTTTAAAAACCTGTTCCCTACTAGACTTTGAAATCCCTATTGAGTTAATGCAGGGTTCACCACGTTCTCATAGGCTAAGGGTTAATGCAATCGATGCCTGCAAGAATTATTTCTGTATTTCGCTCGCGTCACATCGTTTTGAAGTCAGTCTAAAAACAGTATTACAAATGAAACAAGTCCGGGAGGGTGTTTCACAAAGATTCAAAGTTGAACTCAACTCTAAGTTGGACTTAACAAGTATGGAAAGCCATTTGTAGCCTAGGAATAAAACATATTCAGAAGCAAAAATACAAGTATTTAAAACTTCAAACAAAAATGTATATCAAATATTTCTAGGCTCCTTGATAAAACCCAAATTAACTAATTTCATCAAACTTATATGCATTTTCAAAAGAACAGTTTCAAAAATTGTACAAAGAAACTAATGGCTTTCCATAATAGTTAGGTCCAACTTAGAGTTAAGTTCAACTTTGAATCTTTGTGAAACACCCCCCAGGAAGGAGAAAGGGGCTTAGGAATTGGGGCAAAGGATCAGATGGGATGCTAATTCTATGTGGCATCATGCGATAAGATAACGGCAACATGTAATTATCTTGAAATAACAACGTGAAATAAACTTTAACCTGTTCCCTACTGGATTTTGCAACCCCTTACAAAGAGATAATACACAGTACAGCAGATAACAGTAGACAATGGGTTAAGTTCAAAATAGTAAGTTGATCGTGATGACAATTTTTTGAGGGGAAATAAATTTGTCTGTCAGAAGTGCTCAGTTAACCTGTTCTCTACTAGATTTTGCATAGAGTTAAATGCAGGATCAACCACGTACCTGAAAGCAATGGGTTAACAACGTCTTCAAATCTGCTTACTTGCACAAAACCTGGTGGGAAGGCATGTATAGGTCATGAATAAGCTCTGTTTGCAAAATGTTAGTCATGTTTATATCACCAACACATAATTTGGTTTGAATGCTATTTTTAACACATAATTTGTGTTGAATGTATAATGTTAGTTGTTGCGTTGTATTGGAGGATCTAAGTAACTTGAAGTACCATGCAGATGACTGCCATTCAAGTATCCAACCTACACAATGCTCTTCTTCATATACCTTCCCATCGAGATTCTGAAATCCAACATGGCCCATCAGGTTCTCATTATATGCAACAGATTAATTAAGTAATTAAGCATTGCATTATTTTGCACATACCAATCAGTAAACATCAAAAGAACTGTGTCACATGGAGTTGAAATTCTGGCTTGGAAAGAGTTAATCTTTTTTCTGAAGAAGTTTTCTGTCAGGTGAATGGCTGTCTTGGAAAGCAAATTGCTGGTTGAGAAAGAGAAGTGCTCCAAGTCACTTTTTGTACTCAATAATAATTTGTTAAACTTTGAAAGCCATGTATAGAAATTAAATGGAGATTTCTTTCATATTTGATGGACATTCCCATTATTAGACATATTCATTATCTGAAAATTTGGCATCACACAGTGGAGGCTCCGACCTACATGTATAAGATGGTATAAAGCGTGACTCAACTTAGTCCAAAATTAACTTCCCTACCAGAAAGAACACAGTGTACCACAGTGTGAATACATTATGTTTAACAGTGTGGACCACAGTGTGAACACACTATGTAAACTGTCTTAAATTGGAGCATTCACGGTGTGAACACTCATCACACTGTGAACACAATGTGAAATTGCTGATACACAGTGTGAGCACAATATTTTACACACTGTGAATGCAGGCAATATCACACTGTGGTGACAGTGCACTCACAGTGTGTTCACAGTGTGAGTTGGTTTTCCCACTGTTAAAACGCCTCAACTGTGGTCAACGCTGTAAAACACTGTGTGATCACACTGTGTTCACACTGTGGCACACTGTGTTCTTTCCGGTAGTGTCAACCCCCTTCTCACTCTCACCCAACAAAATTGTTTTAAAATAGGTTAACCCATTCAATGCAGTTTGATAGTGGTATAAACACACTCTTGGTAGTCTATCATTTTGGAGACCAGTCGTACATGGGTTAAACACAGATCAATCCACTTGCAGAACTCATCATTCCCCTCATTCGTTGATGAAATTACGCGATGAACTTCCACTTTTGGGGTCTCGGAGAGAGGAAGCAAGCCCACGGTAGGTCCTCTCGAAATTGGCCTCTTCCTATCACCACGGTAACCAAGCAATTGCCAAGCGTGGACTGGCCAAGAACCGAAACAAGAAAAAAAAAATTTTCTCTAGTATCTTCGAGAGTTAAGGCTTCCTGATATTAAAACAGAATGGGGGAAAAAAGAAGAAATCACGGCGTTGTAAACTGGGTGAGAGGGGGAAATAGGCTAAGAGGGGGACGTTTTGATGTGTTTCACAATCACAACTCAATCTTTTCTTTTTCACTTTTTCTCATTTCTCATTCTCTATCAGTGTTCAACACTTGTTTTTTGCCCAAATCCTTGCAAAATATCTAGCGTACACATTTTGTATATTGACCATGGACACATGGATACTTATATAGTTGTTAACTGATTGTGGAAACAAACAGGAATTAATATTTGGATGAATAAAAATGTCGTTGGAATGAGTGCCTGGATATCAGAAAGGCTAATCTGATTTGGGTGAGTTTGTGCTAGTTCTGTCCTATATCTAACAATATTTTCCAACTATCTATGAACTTGCATTTATTGACTAATGTATATCCTCATGCATGTCACCATTAGTGGAAAATTCCAACTAATACAACATGTGCATGATTGCATGCTATAGACAATACTCAAGTGTATTAGCCATAACCAATGTATGTCACCAAACACACAGGAAATCTAGGACCCTCCAAGAGTTAAAACCAGGGGAAAGGGGCAATTCTACTCCCGAAATGCCCAAAAGAGCCCCAAAAAGAGCCTCTGAAAATGTGTGAACCTGCAGTATCAGCCCTTGAAATAGTTTTGGTGCTTGGGACCCAGACCAGACCTGGGCCCCATAACATAAAGATTCACGATTAATGGTACGATTGATTAATTGATTGTATGATAAATTAATTGGTCGTACGATTGATCGTACGACCAATTAATCAATCGTACAATCAATTGATTGATCGTACGATTAATCGTGAATCTTTATGTTACGGGGCTCAGGTACGGTAAAGATGCAACTTTTGTTGCAATGATAGAAATTGGATGTGAAACAGCAAACATCTCCTTAAGGGCTGTCAGATGTCTATGACAAGATAAACCACCTTATTTATCTGCTCCCTACTAGATTTGGCAATCCCCAAAGAGTAAATACAGGGCACACCAGGTTCCTGTAGGCCAAAGCAGTGTCATGGGTTCTGTATCAACATAAAGATGTACAATTGAATGATCGATCGCGCATTACATTTTTTTGATCTTACAATTTATTGTACAGTCAATTGATTATTCATACAATTATAGCGTGAATCATTTATATAGTCGAAAGTCTCCCAGGGAGACTTTCAATCATGAATATCTTTATAACGAAAGAAACATTTTGAAAACCAAAACCTGTTCAATGCTTCTATTGGTAATATAAATACGATGAAGTATGTGCAAACCTCTGGAGTTCTACTAAAGTAAGTTTGTTGATTTTGACAATGTTACTAGATCCCTTAGTTGTATGATCAATCGAGTATTATGATTAATGAATTGATTGTACAATCAATATGACCTTACAATCAGTTTATTGATCTCACGATCTTGCGATGAATTGATTAATGGTGCAATTAATAGTTAATCTTTTTGTTTATACAGGCCACTAAATGGCATAAGACATGCATGTCAATAAATTGTACAGCTCTTCATAATTGAGCACGAGTCTTTTTGCCGCACTGCAAGATGTGGTCCATCATCTGGGTCTCTCCGCAGCCATGGAGAGTATCTTCTTCATGGGCATAGCCCCATCTTGCCATGTTGGCCTTACACCGCCCATCTTGCCCAGGGTGGGATGAGTGTATAGATCATCCCCCATGACAATAGGTTTCACTAACAAATCTATGCCAGTCATTTCTAATGTAATATTGTACAGGTCTCATTCTTGCTCATGAATCACATATGTACAAATTATAATTGATTATTTGATAGTACGTTTCAACTTATCAACTGTTTAATGTGCTTTACAACCTCTCCAGTTCAATATCTCTCTCTACATGTAATAGTAGCCATAGCAGACATTTACATTGCGCAATCTATCTAAGGTCGACTTTCTATTCTGGGGGGGGGGGGGGGGGGGGGGCAGCGAATATATATAAAAAGAAAGAGAAAATCAAATAATTGCGCTCATTAGAAGATTAATCCCTATTTGGTGACATGAATGTCAACGTTGGGTGGATATAATGGAGCGTGACACTGAGTGGAAACAGACTTTGCCGGGCAGGACGAATCTGCCACAGATCTCCGGACACGAAAAGAGGGGGATATATCAACGCCCGATACTTTTGGACAAAAAAACAAACAGTGTGAAGTTTAATGAAGTTTAATGGCAACGATTCCACAAACAATGAAATCCCTAAGGGGGAAGCGAATGAGGCAGGACGCATTTGACTCTGAGTAATTCTAACCGTTCTCTCCGAACCGACGTGTCTGTGGACAAGATCTGGGCTAGAAAACAGGAAGCATTTGAGGAAATTTGCGAAAAAAATTGGACAAAAGATGATAAGAGAGTAAATTTGCGATAATGGGTTAATGGTAATATACATTATTATTGCTCAAGTTACATTCAGGCAAACATGGCAACATTTAAATACAGGGAGCATCTTTGGTATACTGACTGACTGAATAACATATTATTGCTCAAGTTACATTCGGGCAAACATGGCAACATTTAAATACAGGTAGCATCTTTGGTATACTGACTGACTGAATGACATACATGTATTATTGCTCAAGTGACATTCCGGCAAACGTGGCAACATTAATACAGGGAGCATCTTTGGTATACTGACTGACTGAATGACATATTATTGCTCAAGTTACATTCCGGCAAACAAACGTGGCAACATTACAGGGAGCATCTTTGGTATACTGACTGACTGACTTGAGTTCAATTTGATTTATGAAGCATGAAGTACATGAAATCACTGGTAGATGTACATGTAGGCAACCCTCGAAATTAACTTTTTTTTGTTGGTGGCCCGGTCGGGCCAGTAGAATTAGTATTTTTCCAAATTTGGTGGCCCGAAACCAAAATCTACTGGCCCGAAAAAAAATAAGGAAAAACAAAAGTAAAATTAATACAATAACCATATTGATAGTTTCACAGGCCTACTAGGCAATACTTTTTTTCATTCCCCTTTGTTCCATTGTAAGATGAATTAAATAAACATGAATTAGGATGAATGTGTGTTTCATGTCTTTTTATTCATTGTCTTGAACATCAACAAATCACAGCGCTACACACGAGTGACAATTACACTTCAACTTTGGAATGCTTAAATACCACTAGTCTAGCACTCATCAACATACATTTTCTCACGTAAAAAATGAGTGGTTAGTACAAAAATTGCACATTTATTGGGTAGTTGTATGAATATTCATGAGTAGCATATCATATTTATGATGCTCATTAGATATGCAAAATATGCAAATAACTGAAATGACTTTTTAATATGAAATTTTTGTTTACAACAACTGGTTAGAAAATGAGTATGGCTGCTCAAGAATGTATGAGTATTCATCAGCAGCAGTATTACTATAACTTGCTCAATTTACTTGAAACTTTTTAACTAACTAATATTTTGTATGTGAGAAAAGGGTATAACTTGCTGAATGCTACATTTAAAAGCAAGCTCTTGTCATGCCATAGACAAAACTAAACATGACTACTGGGTATCTGCTGGCCCAGTCGGGCCACCAAATATTTTTTTTACTGGCCCGGCGGCAATTTTTAGTGGCCCCGGGCCAATGCTAATTTCGAGGGTTGATGTAGGTCTATGCACAAAACCCTGAGCAATATGTATAATATTCTTTTTATGTTTTGTATTTCATTTGTCGGGCTTTAAAAAGTATTTGAAAAGTATTCATGGGGGGCTTTAAAAAAGTATTTAACAACTGCGATAATTATTGGACCTGGTGCCAAAAAAACATCTTGAAGAAGCCAAACCTGGAAATGATAAACAAAATTAAGAAAAAAGTTGACTTTAAGGTCAATGCAGTATGCTGAACCATCCTTTCATTTTTCCATTTCTTACAGCACATAGAGACATATGTGATGTGTGGGTTATACAATTAATATGACATTATTATTATTATTATTATTAATGCAGTATCTGTGGTATTGCTGGGTTATTACCCTTTTTGTACAGGGTTGTTGTTACTGAAGTATAATACTGAAGTATAACAACTTGTGTAGCAACACAAAGCTGAGAATTTGTAGAATTCAGAAATACCAAATAATAATAATATGTTCGATTTACATAGCACCTAATATGAAACAAGATCATCTCTATAAAGCACTTTACACTATTATTACCCCGGTTATAGGATACAATGCAAACCAGCACACATTGTGTGCACCATCTCCACTCCCTAGGGAGCATTCCTTCCAAGAGGCTCATGGGCATTGAGAAGATCCTTCACATAAAGGCTTTGACCACCAAGCGGATCGCAGTTTTACACCAGTTGTAACCCATAACATGTTAACCCATTCAGGACTAATTGATTTTGCTATAACATGTATTTTCCATAGACCCTAGCCCAGGTATTTTGGGACCAGTCCTGAATGGGTTAACCCATTCAAGGTGCCCAGCCTACAAGGTCTGCTTCCTTGGGTCACCTCAACCATAATTAGTAAAAAATATTTGTTTTCGTATGTGATTTTATATAATTGGTTGATGTAAATATTAAATGAATAGAATTAAATTGATCCTGTTCATAGACTTTATGCAGAGCTACCAACATTGAAATTCAACAATCAGGAAGATTTAGGGAAATTTCATCAGGAATCAGGGAGATATCACATGCATACAACCCAATGACAATAATGTTTAGATAATCATGGAGATTGATTGATGGGATGAAATACGATGCAGTAATCTTGGTCTATTTTTAGGGAGTCTCCTGCGAAATCAGGGAGACTTGGCAGCTCTGCTATTATGATGATGATGTAACATGTATACTCAACAGACCCCAGCGAGAGCAAATATATTCTGTTGCAGTCCCAAACATAGTTTTTGAAGTTTATTTATTTTTTTATTTTTTTTACAGAGCAGGTTAAATGTCTGACCTTCAACTTCAACATTACCGCCCACCAGTTGCGATCTGGAACATTTCACCACTGTTATAACTCAGCTTTGCATTAAACAAACACATCGTCGTGACAATGACCCCGTTGCTAACCCAAACCACATTTGGCACGTGCTATTACTATGGGATTCCCCCATGTCTGGTGGTTAATTAGTTAAATTTTCCCTCAAAAAATATCATGGTGGGGTGGGCACACGTATGAAATACACCGTGATAGCACATTCTAGATCTAATTGGGGCCTTGGCATTTCCCTTCAACATTTCCCATCAAAGTGGGGAGTATTTTCTTGGTTTCGACATGTAAAGGACTTCTGAGATAAAAATGTTGAGAATTAATTTCTGGGAGCACATTATCCTAACATTTTCCCATCAACTATTTAATGCAATCGAGGTGACGTTTTTTGATACCATGATGACATGCCTGAGAAATATTTGCAAGGAAGGGGGGAGGGCAGGGTGTATGTTAGTAATTTTCAATCAATATGGAGATTGATATTGAGGTGTTTGAAGCTGTTTGAGAATTAACTGACATCCTAAGCTTTTCCAAAAATGTATCCAATCAAATTTGAGAGAGGGAAACATGTGTATTTTTGGGGTGATTATTGCTTTTCTGTTTTTCCACCACAATGTTACATTCAAATCTTTTTTCCTGTTGTGTATGTGCAGTGGTGTAGCGTGGGTGGACTGATTGGGGGGGGGGGGGCACGCAAATCAATGGGGCGGGGGCACAACTTATGTACTTCTTTGTTTTGTCAACAAATTTCTCCTTATGTTTTCTATTGGTTTTCTTCTTCAAATTATTGGGGGCCCTGGTTTTGAAACTTCTATTCATGAACAATTCAATTAAAATGATCTACAAAGTTTTGCATAATATATCAAAATAATTTTATAAAACATTATCAAAGAACATTAGAATGAATAAAAATATCAAAAGAAGCCAAGAAACCAACAATAATATGTACTGTATTTGATTCATACAAACGAGTGCAACAATATTATGAGCATTTGATAATTGGTGATAATTCATTTTTCCTAAGTTAAAATTTATTCAGATTGTAAGAAAAATTATACAAAATATTAAAACAGTGGAAAACCCTGATACTAATGAAACAAATATACTTGATGGATGGTTGGTAGTACTACAGAATATGTTGCAAGAATAAGCAGTAAGTCAGAAGAGAACAATATATATCCAAGCACTGGAATTTAATCTGATAATTTTTGTACTCATTATTGACAAATCAAATGCATATCCAATCGCTCTACTTGCATCAAATCAAAATGGCTGAGATATTTTTGCAATCTTTCCCTGCAAAACAAAACTGAGCCCCTTTCTTGGAAAAAAAGGAGGAGAAAGCATCGCTGAAATCAATGAGATATTAGAAAACTCCTTGTATATTTATATACAGGATAGATGAAGCATGTCAACTGGAACTTTGATTAAACGTCGGACTTGATGATATTAGGATCAGACAATGGGTGTAATAGGGTGCGTGCCAGGGTCCCTGGGGGTCTGCAACCCTCCACCAATCGATGGTGACAGCTCCCTTAATGAGGCACAAGCCAGCAACGTTGGGGGATCCCAGGGGGGTCCCAGGGGGGTCCTAGGGGGGTCCTGGGGTGTTGGCACCTGGGCCCCGGTGTTTGCACCGTCGGTGTCAAGATTCTCACCCGGCATGCTGGGTAGCGCGCCCGGGGCTTTGGCGCCAGGACAGTGTGCTGCTCCCATTAATTCCTCATCAGGCTACCGTGGAAACTACCCTGGACACCGCAAACTGGCCCTCATCAATGCTAATTTTCGTGAACTTAACGGCTCGCAAAATGTGGGGGAGACAATACGTGTGTGATGGAAGTCAACCCATTGCCTACACTAACCTGGCGGGCATCTCACAAAGTGGATGGCGATTTCAGAATTTTGAATGGAACGTGTTAACCAATCACCTCAGAAGTCAAGTCTTGGGAGCACAGTGAATTACCCTATGGGAAATAACAGTACCTAGGCAGGAAAGGGTTAACCTGTTTGCCAAGAGATTCCGAACTCCCCAAAGACTTTGTACATAGCCCACCAGGTTCCCATAGGCAAGGGCCAAGCTCCCCCACGAAAATATGGGTGAAAATAAATTTGTGGGTGATTAGAGTAAGTTAGGAGGAGCAATGTCAAGGGCTCTGGGTTGAAAAACACAAAGGGACGTAGGAATGCGGTTGGAAAAGGTTGTCCTGTGGTCAATGGGCACTGGGGTCAATGCCACACGTACTCTCTCGGAAGGAAAATTGAACTGGCACTACGTTATAAGAAAATCATGATGATGATGATGATGATGATGAGGGGGACAATAAAGACGGGAAAAAGGGAAGATGAAAAAAATGATTGCGAAGGCGGTGAAAAAGAAAATAAGGAGCTGATAATGAAGAGGTGATGAGGATGAGGATGATGTTGATGATGTTGATGATGATGATGATGATGATGATGATGATGATGATGATGATGATGACGATGATGATAAAGAAGAATATGATGATGATAGTGATGATGATCACTTTGGTTGATTCCTCACCCCTATCCCTAAGTTGATTCTTATCCTCTGGGTTTTTTGTCAGGTTCATAAACGGCTTCTGACTAGCATAAGCGGTGTAAAGAGCTTCTAGGTTAGTGTTTTTTTGCTCCTATTCATTTATTTGTAAACTATTTATGTTTGAATAGTTTGAATAACAAGGGATTTAGACAGAATAAGTACATGTACAATAACAAGAAGCATGATAACAAATACAGTGTCTTAGTGGCCGCCTGTCCATGTAGCCAATCTGCCTATAGTAGCCACCAGAAGTGACCCCGAACAGTCAAACCTGTCTCAGCAGCCACCTGTCCATAGCAGCCAATCTGCCTGTAGTGGCCACCAAAGGTATTCCTGCAGACAATACCAATGTTAGGCAACCTGTATAGAGATGAACCTGTCTACAGTGGCCACTTTCCTTTTATCATACTTGCCAACATTTGAATTTTGGAAACAGGGACAAAATTGGCCGGCGGTCCAAAGTCGCAGCATAATTGCACAAGTGTGCGGGAAGTGCACATTGCAAGCACAAAGTCCATTGCGACAGGGGTCCAGGCCTTGACGTTTTTGAGTATTAAATGCATTCTCGACCCAAATTCTTTCAAAATTACTAGGTAAGATTTGGTCAGATTTATGTTTAAATGTGGTCTCTATACATTTAATAAAGTAAAGTTTTCAACAAAAAAATAAAATAAAATAAAAAATAAAAATGTTTACTTAAAAATCGGGACGTCCCGATTTTACACTTCTAAAACATTTTTAAAATGGGACAATTCCGATAAAAACGGGACAGTTGGCAAGTATGTTTTATCCTATTCCCCTAGGTGGTCACCAGTTTCTATGAATTCTAAAGTTTGCCATATAGATTGGACTCCTTGACTGGTGTAACTTATGCGATAATGAATATCTGCAAAATATATCCAAGCTTTGTATCATAACCCATGTTTTCTTTACATCTGTAATTCAAATTTAAAATTCACTGCGACAACTGCAATGGTGAAAGGTGATTAATCCCTTGGGTGTGTTCACTTGGCAATGGGGGGCGCACGCTCATTCATAACTTGGAGCTGCTACAAATCTGACTGCTAATTATATTAGTGACACATAACCACACTTGAATTGGATTGGGTGGGACCACTGTAGATTATTCCAATTATATATTATGTTTTATTGCCATCTGTAAGAAGTGTAAGGTCATTCAGGTACATGTGTTAAATTGAAGTCAGATATGTTTTACAATTGCATGTTCTGGGCCCATACATTCATACCACCAGACAATGTTTGTTCACTTCTAAGTCTGTATTAGTTGTTAAAGGGATAGTTGAGTTTTGGTAGAGAGGGCGCTAGACTACTTTTTTGTTGTTGGAGGTAATGAAAAACTGAGTGTAAAATTTGAAAGAGCATAATATTTAAATAATAAAATCATCTTTGTTTGATCAAAATCGGTTCAGAGAAGGCTGAAATATCCATAAATATAACAATTTGTAATAAAGCTGGGGCCCCAGGATTAGAGAATTTTTAACCAGCCGTTGAAATTCGTTTTAAAATGATTCCTCTTTTCAAAAATGTTCAAATGAGGTTTTTAGATAGTTGTTGATTATATCTCTATCTAATCACTACTTAAACAAAACATCACATGCACAGTATGTTATTTAAAATGATTTAAACAAATGCATTTTTTGAAAGCGCCCTCTTTAGTTTAAACAGCTCTTTTTGAATGATAACAGGCTTTTTACTTAGTTGTTTGTAATTGTTGTATTCCTTTTGAGCATGATGGAGTTATAATTATTAGTTTGTAATGTAATGGTGCATGTTTTGGTTACTAAAATTCAGTTTGACTAAAACTATACTCTCTCTACCAGAACTCAACTATCCCTTTAAGCCCAAGTATTACTAATAGCAACATAAAGTTTTCGCTAACTCTGGTTTAATACCTGGGTAAGCATTTATTACTTCCTTCACTGGCAACTAAGGGAATTTCTTATTGCATTTATTTCACCGTATTATCGAAACAGTCTTAGAAGAAAACTATAACTGTTTTTGTTTGTAGTACATGCCATGGTCCACACGGTGTGGCTACATTGTCATAAAAGGCAACCAAATTCTCACTGGAAAAGGTACTCGGGGAAAATGATAGCATTTTACCGTCATGTATGTAATGAAAATACAATATGCATGGGATAAATTATGTGTAAACTGTAAAAGCACAAGAGAAGGACTGTCAAGTCATGCTTGTTTTGTATCTATACTGAGTTTGGAGAGCTCTCGAAAATACAAATTAACAAGTCAGCGTTAATTCTACCCTCAACTGACACAATAATCCAATTGGCCAACAATCGGTCCAACAATCGGACCACCACTTGCAGTGATTAACTTTATAAAAATCCTCCCTTTCGGCACTTGTCTGGGACTAAATGTAGCCTTTTCACTTCATTACAACCAATACAAGACAAATAGATGCTCTTTCTTTGCATAGTTTTGGGCTAAAAGCTGGCTAATAATGCTGCAAGAATGGCGGAACAAGACAGTCTCTGTAAAGCTGTTTATCTTGCATTGTTGCAGTGGTGTCTGTATGATCCACCGCCACACATACAGTGGCACCAAACGTCAGCTTAAACACCCTCTTCAGATTCAAAAGAACATTTCACTTCTATGTGCATCATTTGTTCTACTCAAAAGATCATTTGTTATCTAGATTGTATACATGTACAATGTACCTCAAAAGAGCATTTACTTTTAATTGTATTACTTTGTCTGGCTAAAAATAAAAACCGCCTTTTGATACTTTTGTCTACTCTTGGTGTGAGCGGCTTTTAACAAAATTAATAACATCAGCTTAAACACCCACTTGAAATTCAAAACATATTTACAATATAGGATGCACTTTTAATTGTATTACTTTCCTACATACAATATAGGATGTACTTTTAATTAATTACTGTCCCACTTAAAAGAAACCTTTCTGTTACTACCCTCAGTACAAGCGGCTTCTTTAAAAGAAAAATCAAAGCACTTTAACACCCACTTGAAATTCAAAAGATATTTACAATAAAGAATGTACTTTTAATTGTATTATTTTCCTACTCAAGAGAAACCCTTCTTTAACTACTTTGTCTACCTTCAGTATGAAAGACTTCTTTAAAATAGAAAGACATCAGATAATTATAAACACCCACTTGAAAATGAAAGAATATTTACTTACAATTGTAGCACTTTACTTCTCTTTCACAAAAGAGCATCTAATTTCAATTGTACTACCCCTTTTCTACTCAACTGACCATCCACTTTCAGTTGTTTTCTGCCGTGTCTACATTTATTTTGAGTGGATTCTTTTTAATAATCATATTGCTAATACTTAAACCCCATATTGAGAAGAACACTTCATTTGTAGTTAAGTATCTCGCTGAAAAAGAACATCTAGTTTTCATTGCAACGCCTTTACTCCGAACAGTGCACCTTCTTTCAATTTACAACTTCAAATTTGTGTCTTCCTCAAAACAAATTATATACATTTTGAAATGGTTAAGTCTATCTGCTTCATTTTCCTGATTACATTGGCTTTACAAAACTTGAAATTCAAAAGGAAATATCAACTTTTCATTTTAGGCAATTATAGGCAGCATTGTTATTTTAAATCATCAAATGTAACTGACCCATTTGAAGAATATCTGGTATTCAAACTCTTGAGCATGGCAGAGCATGCATACACCTTCCTTAGTTATTCACTGCTTGTTGAGCTCACTAACCAAATCATTTGAAATAGACTTAGCACGAAACTAGGCTGGCAGACTTGGATTGATTTGGGCCCAGTTGACTAGGGCTAGCTGGTCCTGTGTCATGGTCTAGTCCTTGGACCCTGGTACTTTGAGGGTTAAATTTATCTCTTTGGATTTCATGTGTCATGGCTGGGTCATAGGAGTGGTCATAGTCATACCACTAATTGAGATCAATTAATTAGGGGTTGTATCTCTATCTCTGACATTAATTGACATCTTGTTTGCTCATTCAAACCAATACTAGCACTCAGGAGATCTTTTAATTGGCCATTTGTATACATGCGGTTACACAATAGTTTTAAGATAACCAGCAAGAGACAATGAGAGAACAACTATGAAGAAGACAGAGAGAGAGAGAAAGAGAGAATGGAGTAAAATAAGAAAGGGTGTACAACCAATTGTTATTGAAATAAATTGTAACTGAAACCAATTGAAATGCAAACATTGATTGTTTATAGAAATGAACCTTCTCTAAAGGTAAAATGTATGCTTAATAACAGTACATTTGTATTGAAAGTATCATGAATAAATGTAGGTAAGATTTTGTTTATGAACAAATACTGAAATAATGAATGAATTAATTAATTGGTAATAAGCTAATAAACTAATACAAGTTAATTACAGCTTGAATAACAATGTGCACATTATGTTCCATATATATACTTACTATGTATTTGACTATGGCACTGTATGATGTATAAGAACTCATGCCGTGATTACTCCATATGAATCATACATATTTTTCGAGGAACTAAGTTGGGAATTAAAGGAAATAAATGAGGCAGAGAAAGAGAGCTATCTATGATCTTAACCCATTCAGGACTGGTCTTGAGAACACTTGGGCTTGAGGGGAATGTATGCTAAGCCAAAAATCAAACCCTCATCAATAAGTTACATTAAACCTGTTCCCAACTAGATTTGCAATCCCTATCAAACTAAGGAAAGATTAACCCATGCAAGACTGGTGTTCAGTTACTCAGGCTTGTGCCTAGATGGAGAATGCATATTATACCAATACCAACATCAAACCATCTCCAATGCATTAAGGTAAACAACATTCATCTCCCAAAGTAATTGTCACTATGACTTGTGCCAAAGCTAACACTGATTATTATTTGTTTATGTTTTGGTAACTGTGACACCGCAGCTTTTTATTTCTTTTAGTCCCGATAACTGCGACTATTAATCATTCAGACATCACACCAATGAGCTAAACCAACGAATGGGCCAGTCAAAATAAACATCTTTAATGACGTGGTTCTCTTTAATCGTTCCCCAAAAGACGAACGTCAGAAAAGTAAAATTAATGGCAAGCAATTTTCCAAGAATTTATAAATAGCAATGTATACAAAAGAAACTGGAAATTCAATTGTTTTTCCTTTTTTTGTTGTTTAGGTTGGCAAGCCAAAGAATTATAAACAAATTTTAACAAGAAAATTGCAGCTTTACTAGGCTGCCCGAGTTCGTTCAAAGTTAAAGTAGTAGAAGAACATAATAACTGTATCCAGTCTGTATGCAGATACAAGTACAAGGCCTTTTTAAGGAAAATTTTAAAACACTGGAACAGTTTTAATATTTCTTAAATGGTAAGCTTTGGCAGTTTCTACAGAATTCCTACAGAATTGATGTGCTGTACAACAACAGACTCCCAATCTCCCATAGACAACGGGAAATTGTTTTATTACAAGCAAATCATAACATTGAATTTGTGGAAAATCTATAAAAAACTAAAAATACTTGGTGAAGAGCCAACCTCCCCCCAAAAAATGTATGCCTACTTCTTTCACATCAGAGGAAGATCGCAGAGATTTATAATTCGAGACTTTCTCCTTTTTTCCATATAAACTGCTGCTTATGCGAATGCTTAACCTTTTCCCTGCCAGTACACGAGTATATATATCACGGGAAATAGCCACTAGAAAGAGGAGAAATAGGTGATGTAATTCTTCTGCTGAAGAGCAGGAGAAATTCTCTTGCTATCAGTGTGACTGTTTCAAAGTAAGACAGCATAAAGAAAACCGGTTTATGCCAGTATAAAGTCACATGACCTATCATGTTGCATCATGTGAGTAGCGTAGTGACCCAAGAAGGAGAGGGAAAACAAATACAAAGGATGCGACCTGAATTAGCAGGAATACACACCATGGAATATCTTATATATTGTTTATTGTAATCATTACCAAGCAATATATGTTTTTATAATCATTTTCATATATTGCAAAACTATATGTTGGTCTGTGTTGCAAAAAAAAATGTGACTGGCAGTGGCTTTCACTGGCTTAAAAGACATTACATTGCATTTTACCTGTCTAGACATCAATGCAGGAATACATTTTTAATTTTAGGGACTACTTTTCCAATCTGATGGATATCCAGAAATTTTGCACATATTACCCTATGGTAATTTTAGGGGCTACCTACTGATTTCAGGGGGCTATTTTGAAAATTAGGGGGCAAAATCGCCCTCAGCCCCCGTATATTTCCTACCCTGCTGGACATACATGTAGCAATTATTCTACAGTAATCTGAAAAGTGCTTGTTTGAATACAGTAGTCACAAGAAATATGTCATAGAGAGTTTTAAAGGGACATTCCCTCTTTTGCAAGCCAAATTTCAAAAGTTGCGAGGTTATTGTCTTATATGAAAGAAAATGTCATTTAATAGCATGCCTGAAAAAATTAGGGCTTGAAATCTCTTTTTCGTGGAGTTATAGACCTAAAACTAATAAACCGTCGTCCAACAAACAATTGTGCATTATACGTATATTCACCCAGTGAGGAAGTTCGTACAGAGATTCCAAGAAGTACCACAACGCTATGCGTGACCCCTACAGTACGTGACTCGCGCTAGCTATGTGACCCGCACACACATACGAATAGCATGACCGCACACTAGGCAAAATAACCAAACCTCGCTTAAACTGACTACATGTAATTACATATTCTTCATTTTTGAGATTTTTGTCCATGACATACCTTTACAAATGTCGGCTTCACAATACCTTTGCAAGAATAAGTACAATATAGCTGTAATATTATGCTAAATCAGTTAAACTCTTTTATTGACCGATATATAGTCTGATGGAGGGACGCATTCGTTTTTCATTCATAGAATCCAAATTTTAGGGCTGTTCGATCTGATTTTTTTTGTGTGTGTTTCATTCATCCCCATCCGTCAACTGGAAACTTTTCAGACGTTTTGTCAAAGAGGGACTGTCCCTTTAACATGGCAGGCAAACATTTACATATTGCTTGCGACAGATCTGTGTTTTGAAATATGCCAGAAGATGTGTTTCAGAGAATGCAAGTAACATCATTTTAGTTTGTATGTCAAACAAGGCAATTGTGGCAGAAAGAAAATGACATATTTCCAACATGATTCTGTGGTAAACTAGATGTGCTTGTGGTTTCGTCACAAGAAATAATGTACGTCATAGAAAGTTTTTACACAGCCGGCAAAAACTGAATGATTATGTGTTGTTTGCGGCTGATCTGCGTTTCAAAGAATGCAACTAGTCGTGTTTCGAAGAACATCATTTTACATGTCAAAGAAAACAATTGTGGAGGGTGTGTTGTGTGCGACTGATCTGTGTTTTCAAAGAATGCGAGTAGCAGAATGTTATTTTGTATGTCTGCATGTCAAACAAGACAATTGCAGCGGAGAGGAGCTGAGATACGGCTTGCGGGTTAGGGGTTAGGCAAGCGTTGCCAGGGTAGGCCGAGGATGATTGAGTGAAGATGTATTGATACTGGTGCTAGAGTTTACCAGCACATTAATTCTTGCACTCATCTCTGACAAACGAGACAAACACCCTATTCACATCTTGAGAAAACATTCAGAAATACTGCCAATTGATTGTGATTACAATCAAAGTGTTCCTGGAATGCTTTGGGGTTTCATGGGAACGTCCAGCATTCAAGGGTCTTTGTGGCTCAATGGTAGAGCACTGGTCTAGCAATCCGGAGGTCTCGGGTTCAATTCCCGGCAAAGCCTATTTTTCTTTGCTCATTTTTAATCATTTAATCATAAATAAATTTGTAATAAGGGAGACATTTCAAAAATCTCAACCTATTTCTTTCTTCTGTTTAAACCATGAACCAAACCAAAAAGATATAAGAGTGAGAACGCTCCAAGTGATTTTGGTTGAATTTGACAAAGTTAATGGATCACTTTAACATTTTCATTGGCTAGGCAAGGAATCTGCAAGACCAATAAATTAACCCACTACCTACAAGAACCTAGTGGGACCTGTATTAACCCATTCACTTTGAGATTCTGAAATCCCCATAGGCTTTTGTACATAGCCCACCTGGTTCTCGTAAGCAACAGGTTAACTCTATGGGGATTGCAAAATCAAATAGGGAACAGGATTATGAAGTTATTGGGTCTTGCAGGTCTCTTGATCAACAATATTATGATTTAGCCGATATAAAAGAGCAAAAGTGTTATTATTGTTTGGGCTAACGTTCCAATCCAGTGTGGTGGAGGAGGGTTCTAGTCTACATGAGGGAAAGGGGGGGGGGGGGGTTAGGGGGATGGGGGAGGTCTATATGTATACTGTCGTTGGTCTCAGGGGGAACAAATACAATTTATTTGTCAGGGGCTTTTTATCAAGCTTGCCTGCATGACAATTTACGGGGGCTCTTTTATTATTTTCGGGGGGGGGGGGGGGGGGGGGGGGGCTCTGTGTTGCGTTTCAGGGGCTAAATCGCTGCAGTTTCGTGTATTTTTTCACTGGGAAAGGGGGGGGGGGGGGAGGTATATGTGTACTGTCATTGGTCTCATTTGTGAGATTTATGTTGCCGGCAGATGGATGGTAGCGATGACGACTGCGTTCATGCGTGACGCAAACAGAGAGCGGCAAATTGCATGGTAGACAAAGATATAAAGAAATGGAAAGCGGCACATTGGTAGACAAAGATTTAGAGATCTAGGAAGGTTGGCAAATTGTTTGACAATGATTCAAAGAAACAGAAAGTGGCAAATTGGTAGGGAAAGATTTTGAGAAACGGAAAATGAAAATTGATTGACAAAGATTTAGGAAACAGAAAGCCACAAATTGGTAGACAATGATTTCAAGAAACGGAAAGTGGCAAATTAGTAGACAAAAATTTGTAGTTTAGATTAAACCCATTAGTTTGACAAATATTTGAGATCTACATTGAATAAAAACACATCTCCTTTTCATACAAGTTTTTAAAAAAAAGATCAACCCATAGTATTTGGTATAATAAAACGCTAAAATATATGTATTTTAATAAGTACTATAACATATTTATAAATAAGGATAACTCATGAAAAATCAGAATTTTCTCTGTTATATGAAAATAAAATATCACACATGATTGAGAATCTAGTAACAATATTCTTCAAATCTTGACAAAAATAATAATAGTTTTGCAGAACTACTACATTGATCAGGATAATGCATGGTAATCCTTACAAATATTCTATTTTCAGCTGCACATTCTAACATGAACCAACAAATCTACTTATTTCATCTCATCCTTGATAAACTAAGACTTTCATCCTTTTCCATCATACAATTTAATTTGTTTGTATTATTCTACTAAGACCCAATTCCATTCTCCTGCCTTCATTAAAATGCATTAGTTGCCATCAACATAGTCTTAGGAGGCAGGCGGCGGCTGCAGACCCCCAGTAGATTTGCAAACGGCCATATTCAGTCAAAAAGCACCAAACATTCAGGCCAAAGCATGTCATATTTGGGCAAACTCATATCATATCCGGGCAAAATTATATCATATTTGGGCAAACTCATATCATATTTGGGCAAAAGTATGTCATATTTGGGCAATCTCATATCAAATTTGGGGAAATTCATATCCTATTTGGGCAAAAGCATATCAAATTTGGGCAATCTCATATCATATTTGGGCAAAAGTATGTCATATTTGGGCAAACTCATATCAAATTTGGGGAAATGTCATATTCGGGCAAAATTATATCGTGTTTGGGCAAATTCATATAATTTTCGGGCAAAAACATGTCATATCCAGGCAAAATCATATCATATTTGGGCAAAAGCATGTCATATTTGGGCAAACTCATAACAAATTCGGGCAAACTCATATCAAATTTGGTGAAATTCATATCATATTTGGGCAAAAGCATGTCATATTCGGGCAAAATCATATCGTGTTTGGGCAACTCATATCATATTTGGGCAAAATCATATCGTGTTTGGGCAAACTCATATCATATTTGGGCAAAAGCATGTCATATTCGGGCACAATCATATCATGTTTGGGCAAATTTCATATCATATACGGGCAAAAACATGTCATATCCGGGCAAAATTATATCATATTTGGGCGAAAGCATGTCATATTCTGGGAAGTTATACAATTGCGTTAAATTGTGATAACCTTTTTTTTCTCGCTTCCCGGGTAAAAATGGGGAGATGGTATTCCGCGCAAAAAACCTCAGTCCCCCAGGAAAAAATGTGCTCCTTCACCAACGGCTGTCGATACAGCCCAGTTACTATATAAACATTCATGGAAAGATCCCACTTGAAAGCCTGTAAGAGCATGGTTTATTGAAGATATTTCTCTTTCCAGACAATTATGAAGAGGAAAATAATCAATCCTCATTTGCAAATTCAATTAACCTGCATTACTTGTGATAAACTAGAACTCAAATGAGTTATACCATATTTATAGAAAATATGAACATAAATAAACAATCCATAAAAAAACTTGTATAATTTATAAAAACATGCATGAAATGCTCTACTTAATATGACATGAAAATCTAACTGAAATTGTAAATGTCCATGAAATCACTTTGTTTTTGTATTTCAATCAAACAAGAAACAGTTTGGAAATAGAGAAATTGCTTATCAATATAGACATCTTTCATCTTTTCATCATGCAGATTCAGTTTATGAGGTAGTGCCATGGCAACTACATTTATTGCACAAATGTTATTGTTTCATGTATTTCATAGAAGTGGTTGATAAATCAAACTTTTGTCCAAGGCTGGAGACTCTCAATATTTTAAAGGGTTATTTTAAATTACTTTTCAATAATCTATTAATTAACAAATAAAATCATGATATTAATCAAACGAACAAAACATTTCCAACAGAAACAGCTTTTTAAAATTTCATTTAAAAGGCTACTTCCGGTTAGCTCAACAAAAAATTAGTTTTCCATGAGGTCTATATTCTTTACCTTTATATCATAATTAACACAAAAATGCAATGTTATATAAGACAGGCAAGTGGCATTTTCCTTGTTTAAGCGGGTTTATTTCCCTGTCACTACGCAACCATCTTAATTGGCATTCCACGGGCCCACGCAATGACATACTCAAAAGGCGTCGTAACCGTCATCGACCCCTCAAAAAGGTGAGGGTGGGAATTAAAAATCGATGAGTGTATCTTTGCCCAGACTATTAAGTAAATTGTGGTCCATTGTCTAGGTCTCAGTAGGGTGTGATTTGGGGCAGGCGCCTCAAAGCTCATCGCACATACTTGCTAAGCACTCTTCAAGAGCCCCTATACCAGAGACAATTGGAAACAATCGGTGGTGCGGTGTTGTTTTAAATTGAACGGACGGACTACACATCCACGGGGCCGGTCATTATGGGGAAATATATACCAAAATAAAAGCTTAGGAGTAACAAGTCTAGCGTTGCAATGGTTAGGGTAGTGGGTAATGATTAAGGCACTTTCGGTTTCATTCAGTCCTTTAAGAGATTGTTCTAAAATTAAGCTTTGTGAATGAAGAGGTGAAAGTACATGTATGTGCAAGTGAAGTGTAACATATATTTCTTTTTATATATATTTTTTTTTTTTTTTGGGGGGGGGGGGGGTTGCATGTTGAAGGCTGTAATACAATAAAAACAAATAAGCAATCTTGCAACAAAAACAATTACCTATAATAACATGTTAACAAATTTTGTATTGAAAATTTTGAAAATCAGAATTTAAACAAAAGTGTTTAAAAGTGACAAATTAACCACAAATTGAACTAATATTTCAATAGAGTTTGCGGTCTTAAAAATATGGTAGCCTAGTAAAGTTGACATTAACAAAATCTGTTTATAAGGAGGCGCAATTAGTTAATGAGTCTTAATCGAAATCCAATTATTATTCATTACATAAAATGCTAATTGGCTGAAATGCTCCCCAGGGAGTAGAAAACATGCACTTTGTTTGCTGGATTGAATGCAGAATGTATCTGATGACCGGGATAATAATATAATTGTAAAGTGCTTAGAGATGATTATCAATCGTGATAGGCGCTACATAAATCGAGGATACTTTTATTATTATTATTATACAAATTATTCTACACATTTTTGGATAACTTTCACCACTTTGAAAGTCATGACGGGTGATTGCGCGCATGTACACCGTACATCAAAGGGTATATTGAAAGTCATTAAGTCATTAGCGCCAAACGCTGGCAGAATGTTGAAATAGAGGGTGTATCATTTCACTCTAATTATGCTAACAAAACATCAAATGCATGATGCCGGGGATGCCGCCATTTATTTTGCATCAAAGCGCGTCAAGCACTCTATTTACTCCCATCATACCATCTTGAGTCATCTGCAAACAATAGTCGGTTCAGGTAGGAGAGGGAGTAGGAGGGACAACGGTGCACAGAGAGTTTGTTTTACAAGTTATGGTGAAAGTTTGGTCAATTCGGCTTATAAGTTTAGAGAGAGAGATGGGTGAACAGACAGTTTGTTTTACAAGTTATGGAGAAAGTTTGCTCAATTTGTCTTAGAAGTTTATAGATAGATGCCTTTGTTGGCTAGCTCCATTTATTTTCTCTTTCCTTTTTAGGAGCTTTCACACTACATTAGATGCTACCCCCAGACAACGTTTTATGTTTGATGTCACCCTAAGCTATTTCTCACCAAATCTTTTTCTTGTGGCGGCTATTTCAGACACTTAAAACTGTTGACAGAACTAATTGGTGGGCTATTCTCCTGGCACGGATCTTTGTTACAAGATACAGCTCTGTATCTCTGTAAATTAAAGGGATCTAGTAACATTGTCAAAATCCACAAAACTTATTTAATCGAACTCTCTCACATACCTCGTTGTATTGTAGTAGCAATTGTAGTAGCAATAGAAGCATGGAATTGGTTTTGGTTTTCTGAATTTCTCTTTCGTTATAAAGATATTTATGGTTGAACTGTTTGGGATTTGAAAGTCTCCCTGGGTAAATTTCAACTGCAATTTCGAGTTATTGCAATGAGTAAGCAAATATCACTTCGCATTTTGGATAATTATTTTGGTCGTATGACATTCATCCATGGAATTTCTGAACATCACTCAGTGAACACTGAACATATCAGATCACAGAAATACACATTGTATCAACCCTGCTTCAGTTTTGCACATGTCAACAAAGTTACTAGATCCCTTTAAGATAAATAAATGGGCTGCTAAGATGGTACAACAGTGGGTGATGATGCTGTTTGTAGATTCTGTAGAAAGAAGTCTATTTTGGACCCAACACAATAGGAAGAGTGCATGCGATACCGGGTATCGTTGTAAACAGTCAAACCCCAGCAATGTTGTGATTGCGTGCTAGCTCGGCTCGCATGGCTGACGGACAAACAGAGAGGGCAACCCATGACGAGAAACACAACATACTTTCACTTTGAGCCTCTTTTAAGTTTTTGTTTTTCATTATTTGTTTTCTCTTAGAACTGTTTATCCTCTAAATGTCACTTTCTGTTTATAGCACAGGCAACAAACAAATGTAATAAGAGTTAAACAAAATAAGCACATTTATATCAACACAGTGTAGACATGTTGCTGCAAGAATAGAACCTGCTGGCAAAGTCAAACATACATGTATCTTGAAGATATTGGCTCCTACATCCAAAGTTAAAACAAACTTGCCTGAGTGGGCAATTCAAATAACATTTGTAATATCAAATAATAAAAACGGTCATTTATATAGTGCTATTCCCGCGAGGACCATAGCGCTTTACACAATTATTATTACCCTGGTCAACGGATACCACTGCAATCATTCCTGCACACACAAAGTGCACAATTTCAACTCCCTAGGGAGTATTCCAGCCAGTCACCTGTTCGGCGCACACAGTGCTAAGGAACCACGTCCCCATCATTCCAAGTCCCCATTTATACACCTGGGTTGAGAGTAGCAAATGTGAATAAAAACGCGATGGGCATACTCCGGGTTCAAACTCGGGACCTGCCGATTGGAAGGCACGCGCTCTTTCAATCTTGCCTCACCAAGTCCATGTAATGTCTTGTCTTTGATTTGTGACCATTCAATTCTAGCTTTGTGCCACCAATAATAAAAATATTCTTGATTTGACTTGCCAGAGTGAGCCACAAGGAATGAAAGTCACCTCTACCACTGTCTTTGCATGAAAACCTAACATTTTTAACTACTGGATTTAATGTTATTTGCCCAGAAGATTTGTCATACACACAAATGTCAAAGTCAAACAAATAAAACTAGTCTCAAAGCATAATAAATCTGAAAAGTTTGTTAAGTTTGTAAAGTTTGCTTGCGATATGATATGTGGTTCGTATACCATCGGGTGAGAAGGGCTTTAAAGGGATCTAGTAACTTTGTTGAAATGTGCAAAAATTATGAAGGGTTGATTGATAAAATGTGAATTTCTGTCATCTTATATGTCCACTGAGAGATCCATAGTAAATGGTCGCCACACGACCACGTAATGAGCGAAAAAGCAAAGTGATATTCACTAACTGATTGCACTGACTTAGCACACAGTTGAAAGTCCCCACTAGAGAAATTCAAATCCACACACTTAAAAAGAGAGAGCTATGTACATTTAGTTTCTACAGGGCTAAGTTCAAAACGTGACTTAGCGCCGTTCTCTTTCTCAACTGACGATATATTCTTGGCTCTCGTACATTCGAGAGGATGCTTTATATAAACAGTGGTCTAGCTGCCACATCTATTGTCAAATGTAGACTACAAAGACCCTGGCAGGTATCCACATTGGTCTAAAATGCATCATAAATTAAAGCATCCGTCCATATCGAATATCAAAACCTGCCAGTGTGTTTATACATCGATGGGCTTCTGTTGATACCCTCAGATGGGTGAACAAACTATGGGGATCTGTGCCCCGTTTCATGAAGCTTCTGCAATTATTGTTGTAAGTGTCCAATTATGGTAACTACCATGGCAACAGCTGAAATGCTGCATTCTGGTTGTCTATTGACATTTATAGTTACAACAATTGGACACTAATTACAACAATTGCAAAAGTTTTCTGAAATGGGCCCCTGTTCTTGTTACTATTAAGTGAACCATATTGTTTTGTTAAAAGCAGACTCGGCAGCCTGGCTAGAATGCTCCATAGGGAGTTGCTGCATATCAATAGCGCATGCATTCAATAGATGACTGTTGAATAAACTTTTATTGAAAGAGGCTTAAAATCATAATATAAGGGGAAACGATTATGGTAGTGCTTGCAAGAGGGTAAACAATTTCTGGCAAAGTTGGGGAAGTGAAATTTTAATTTTTGATATTTTTGATGACTAGAAAATAGACATTAACTCTTTGAATGCCAAGCTCGCATTTTTGCAAGTTACAATACACACAAATGCCATAGAGCATTAAAATCCCTGGCATGTTAAGAGTTAATCAAAGCAAATTAAAAATCTGGCATTCATAAATCAAATCACTATATTAATGTCAAACTTACGTCTTGGTTTTGCATCGGTCACAGACTCCAAGAAATCCTGCGGCGTCATGTAGATCTGCCCGTTGTACTCGCACGACGCAAAGGACTGGAACTGGTATTCCTTGTCAGACAGTGGGTACAGGGAAAGATCCTCTGCCTATGAAAATGATTAGAATAAGATGATAAAATCTAAATTAAAATCACTATAAACTTTTAGTGTAAAGATCTTATTCATACTCTGTCCTCTGCCTGTGATAATGAGTACAGTAAAATGCAGAACAATTAAATCAAGTAAATTCACTCCCCACATTTTTTGTTTATACAAAGGCCTGTAATAAAATTAAGAAATAATAAAATGAAGTAAGTTCACCACCCACCCCCCCCCCCCCCCCAAACAAAGAAAAAACAAAAACAAACAAAAAGAAAAGGTAAAGTAATGATTGGCACTCCATGTCTGAGATCAGGTACAGGAAAATAGGTATGGTACACATTTGTATAAAATTCATATAATCCCAGTTATATTCATTTTTTTTTATCCATCCTATATATGTAAAACAAAGGAAATATTGTTCAGAATGTAAAGTACATAAAGAAAGAAGGACAACTATGAATGCACTTCTATAACAAACAAAACTGATGAAGCGCTGTCTAAATTATCCATCAAAACGAAAACAAAAAGAAATCTTAACCCAATCTTGCATGCACGTCAAACCCCATTACCGATATCGTTCTACAAAACAATTCATTTTGGAATGTAAATTTAGATTCCTGCTGATCGACCATTAATATCCAATTTGTTTTGGGGGTTAAAGTATGGAGCTTAAACTATTCTCCCTCTGGCATAGAATGTAAGCTTATACCTCATCCCTTTTTTTTGCTTTACGATTCCGATCGCATCATCTCACGCTCCAAGAAATTGACTGAAAAAGAAAGAGGAAGGAGCAGGAAAAACAAACAAACACCTTCCGAAAAATGTCATCTCCCATTTGGCACCATAGTTTCCATTTTGAAATCATCATTTATGATTGGACAAGATTTATGGGGAGATATTAGTGCACTTTGATAGTTCCACCCATTCATTCTGTCCTAGGGCAACTCCTCCCCCCCCCCCCCCCCCTTCTCCCCTGTGGTAGAGCATGAGGGCATTGGGACAGGGGTATGTGCCCCTTAATAATTTGATAAAAAACAATAACAAACATAAGGGGAAATGCTTTACAAAATAAAGCTATGCATAGAGAGTGCTTACAATAATTTGCAAGCCCCCCCCTATTAGTCAGACCACGCTACCCCCCCCCCCCCCCCCCTCCCCTCCAATTTGATGTGTGGTTGTGATATTGGACTGAAATTAGTCGGCAAGCTCAAAACCAACTAACTGCAGACATGCCTGGAAAATGACCGCTGCTTATTTTCATAAGTAAATGACCTGGAAATATCATGACAGTACAGAAGGAGAAGGAAAAAATTCCACTAGAATTAATCACAAATGTTTATATTAGGGCATTTGGACTTCTGATATAGGAGCCTACTGTGAACGTGCAAAAGAAAAATGTATGTTCCTTTTCAAAGAAATATGAACTGATCTACTTCAACAAAATTATTCCAATATGTTGAACCTGTGAATGGATCGCACGCCCTTTTAAAATAGTCAACTATAATATGAATTAAGGGTTTCTAAAATATCCAATAAAATTAATTTTCCAAATGCAGCTAATAATTATTAGGGGGAAATGAGAGCAGAAAAGGGGACAGATGATTCAAACCATTGAAGAAAATATGATTTGGAAACCCAATTGCGAGTATTTTCAGGACCAGTCCTGGGTTAAAATGGGTTAAAATGGTCGAAATCTTACCACCTCTTATAACTAGATAATACCGCAGACTGCATTATAAACAATACTAGTCTAGTACTGACCATTGTGTGTACAAAGGCAAAGTACTAGAACACTGCCATGACGTGTGCTTTGTAAGAACAAATTATCTTTATTAACATCATTATTTTTCTTCAGATCTCATAAGTTGATGCTATTTTCAGATTTTATGGCATTTTACAAAGTGAACTGTGAGTCATGGCTCTCCATTGAGCAATGACCCACATTTTGTAGGTTAACAAAATAATAAGTTTGAGTTATCTTCCCCACTAATCCAGCAAATGACTTGTGTTTGTCCACTCAAGTTCAGAAACAGCTCTCTTGTGTGACTAATACAATATATGATAAACTGTCAAGTTGACAGATTTAGGAAAAATAATTGTCCCAAATATTGTTCTTGGGTTTGTGTGCCTGACAACTTTTTATTTAAATGATCATAACACTTTGTAACTTTTACAGATTTGATTTAATAAAATATAGTTGTCACTCACTTTCTATTCCTACAAATGTAAATAAGAAAGACAAAATTTGCAGATTTGGATGCTTGTTCAACCATTAGCTGACCATTAATTATTCAAAATAATATAGATACATGTACGTTTCTCTTATAATTTCACGCTTATCTTTCTTGGGTCTCTTTTTTTAACCCATTCCCTTCCAGTTCCTGAAATCCCCATAGACTTTGTACAAAACCCACCTGGTTTCCATAGTCAAGGGGTTAATGACAGTCAAGCAGATGATGGAACATCACAACCACAACAAGTGGACAGAGGTGGGGTTGGGGGAGGATTTACAAATCAGAACCCCTTTTAACCCTTTACCTATTGGAACCTGGTGGATTATGAACAAAGTCTATGGGGAATTCAGAATCTCAAAGGGAATGGGTTAGTGCGCCGTGAAGTTTTATCATCAGACTGCAAAATATAAAAATTTCAACTCTCTCAACTATCTAAGTGACGGCCTGAGCAATGGAGGCAGATTGTTTAAACTCTGGGATGATTTGTGAGAGTTTTAGCACGCTAAAGAGCTGGATGATGCTTCTCTTATTTTCTTCCGTCGTGTTAAAGGTTATCAAAACCCTTGAGAAAAATTCCCTAGCCAAGTAAGAAGCTTTACAATTAGGAGCCATCAAACCCAATGAGAATAAATAAAGCATTTGCAAAGTGAGAAGTTAAAAGCAATTGATTTAATCCTGAACATATTCGTTCAAGAAATACAAGTTTGTTCCCAAACAAAACAAAATAGATTTAGCAAATTTTTCTTGCACATTGACCTATTATCTAATAAGCTGTCTTTAAAATTTTACATTTAAGTCACATAAATCACAGCAACAAATTTGAAAGAAATTGCAATTTTGTTCATCATCCATCAAGACATGGTTCTACAAAATTTGTCAGAGTAGATGGTCCATGGTCAAACGGACATGCCATTTCTTGACCAATATTGCTCTAACTTCACAGAGATTACTCTATAACCCGTTCATGACTGGTCCCGAAAATACTCTGGCTTGGGTCTATGGAAAGAATACATGTTATAGCAAACTCAATCAGTCCTGAATGGGTTAATTCATCTTCTCATTCAGAACACAAAATGGATTCCAGGGTTCGGTTTTCTTTAAGATTAACCCTTCCATTTTTCTTCTCCCAAAGTGTTTTTTTCCTTCCACTTTGGAAGATGTGGATTGTCTGAGATATGGCAGTCTTCTTGATCGATTACAAATCAAAACAGCATATTTCATCTGTTAAGCAAGAGAAGGGCGCTAAGTCACTTTTTGTAAATAAAAATATTAATATTCTCAATTTATATAGCGCCTACCACGATTAATAATCATCTCTAAAGCTCTTTACAATCATATTATATTACTTCTGAAATAATCATGTTTTAAGATTGGGAGCCTTGTGGAAACCAAATCTACATGTAGCTCTCATTCATTTTTTGATAAAATGTTCCCAAAGTTTGAACTAATCATTATCTGAAAATTTGGCATCATGTAGATGAGATCGTATGTAAAACATAATTTTGCCCCCAAAATAATTTAACGCCCTTCTCACACTCACCCGACGAGCTCATCTAAGGCGAGTGATCTTCCAAGCTATCCAATTCCCCTTTTCTAATTATTCTGGCTCGTTTTCAATAATTACAATGGTTTTTACCCCAATTTTTCCATCTATTTTGGTTCAGGACAATCAAAGCCTGTCTCAATGATGGTTCGTGCGCACGTGTATGCATGTCCGAACGATCACTTTTTGATTGCATGTATGTCCCCCATTTAAGGTGGATATGCTGTCTTCACGGTTCAAACTGGACTGCATGCACTGCATGTCCACTTTCACATCGATTCATCCAGTACCCGACCCTAATAGCCCGGTCACATATCAACGGATTGCGTAAACGGACGTCCAACGGAGAGCTAAATTTTCCATCCGTTCGTCTCCATTCGTATGCGTTTCTTGTCCGTTCCTTGTCCGGTGATGTACATTGTTCTATGTTTTGTACATAAAGCAATGGAGATGACTTTCATCACCGGATAATTTCATTTTGCAAATTTTCTATCCGTTGGGCATTCGTTTCCGCTATCCGTTGATATCTGACCGGGCCATGAGACAGCAAAATCCACAATCTGTCAGGAATTCGGAACAGAACAATTTGACATGCAGCCTATTGCATACAGCCATACATTGTACCTGTCCATATGATATGATGAATGTGTGATTAAAAAGTCTTTAATAGTATTCCTAAAAGAGATGATATTGTAACTTCTCAGGCGCTTTATAAATTGAAACTTTCATTATTATTATTAAAACCATTACATGTGGTTGATGGTGCATATTTGTTACATCATTGCTTTTGACACTTACATGCAGTGTGTGATTATTGGTTTTTCTTCTTAGTATCAGATGAATAAATCTGAACATCATAAAGAAATACATGCAAAAGTGACGGATGAATGCCTTTATGGAAGTTGTTCTTTTTCGTTGATATTTGGTATAAATAACTACAAAAATTGTGAATAATACACCATCAAAATCATTTGATGACTTTAAACACCATTTATGATAAACATATCTGAGGCTACACCGCTCATAACTGGTATTTAAGTAAATAGTTGGTCCAGCTTTATGTTTTTATAAAATGTAATGGCACCAAAATTTTCAAATATCCTTAGGATTTCTTTGGAGGAAACCAAGAAATCTGACAGAAAATATGTTTGGTAAAGAGACGTGAAAATCAAACAACCAAATATGTTTGTAAAGCCTGATTTATTGGCCGGTCAATTACAAAGTTTTTTCTTCTGAGTGGGATACCTTTATTATTGTTTGCCAACACGCTGTGAATCCCATGACCCAATCATATTCCAATGTTTACATTATTTAACGTGGTAATTGGGCGCTACCATGAAAGAGGGCAGCTTAGCTCCGATCAGTCGCATTTCAAACTAAGAATTAGAGAGAGCGACAGGTTTTTTAACCCGTTCTGGACTGGTTGGAAAAAAATACTTGGGCCATACTACAGATGACATTGTCTCGTCATCAGCATTTAACCTTTTTCCTACTCGATATGGCAATCCCCATAGAGTTAATACAGGGCCCACCAGGTTCCCATAGGCTATGGATTCTAGTTCTAGTTCTATGGTAATACTCATCAACGCCTGTTCAGCATCTAGATGAGGTATCTTGGTATTTCAATCTTCCATAAAAGAGCAGAGCTTCAATAAGTCAGTCGCATTTCAAACTAAGAAGTAGGGAGAGAGCAATGGGTTTGAATCAATTCTGAACTGGTTGGAAAAAAAAACTTCGGCTAGGGGCTGTGGAGAATATAAAATACAAGTCTTTGATGAAAATGTTGGCTGAAGCACATTTATAAAATATAACACGTCAATATCCTTACAGTGCTATATTGATTCAGAAGTAGGAAATACACAAACATTAACCGTTTTCACTGAGAGCAGTTAACACCTTCCCTACTACATTAGGCAATCTCCATAGAGTTAATGCAGGGCCCACCAGATTCCCAAATCAAAGAAACCCAACGGCTTTCCATAAGTCCAACTTAGAGTTAAGTTCAACTTAGAATCTTTGTGAAACACCCCCAGGTACCCAGAAGTAATTCATGATAAAAAAATGAAAATGAGGAGTCTGTTTTAAAATAATGATGAAAATATATTTCCCAAATAAAACAATTGCCATGTGTAATCAGGATCCTGTCAAAACTCCAACGCAGAAGCAAATTTCTGTGACAAATTGGAAAATAAAAATGTGAGGAATTGATATAAGCAACATTTAACATCAAATATAGTCTGTCATACAAACAGGGGGTCAAACATGAAACATCAAACGAGAAGTGTCATGCGAAAGAAAGGGAATCAAAAACTTAAATACGAGTCTGTCATATAAAAAAAGGACAAAACCATCAAACGTAATGAAAACATCAAATGTAATCTGTGATAGAAATAATGGCCCAAAACATCAAACGTAATTTGTCATAGAAAAATAGATGAAAACCTCAAAATAAATCAGTCACGCACAACAAGACGAAACTCATGAATGCAAGGTTGGAAAAACTTAGCCCCAGGTTGGATAATTTCTCTGCATGTCATTAACTAAATCATCTTTAAAGAGGGGCTGGTGCTTTCTGAGAATTTGTCCCTGAGATTTTGTTGTTTGTTTGTTTTGTGTGAAAGTACTTTTATTTATTGTTTTGATAGCTTCATCTGGGTGCTATGTCAACATGTCCATGTATAATTCATAATTACTAGCTGTACCCGCGGAAAGCCGCGGGTTTTTGTGAGAGAGAGGCGATGATGACATAACGATACTTTAAATCTTTACTATTCCCAGAGTCATAATTTAAATAGTATAAGACAAAATAAACACGTGCGACTCAATCCCGCCCCACAACCCGTCGTTGGACGGGGCCCCGACGCATTAGGGTCCCGTCCAACGATATCCGGCCAATGTATAACAAAATCATAATGGTTTAGTACCCATGCAAAGTTATTCAGTTATCCCCCATATTTTATAGAGTCCATAATTTGTTCCGCTTGTATTAAATTAGATACAGTATACACTATGTTCGTGTACTTGCTAATGTACAGTAGCTTCGCCGCTGACCCCCCCCCCCCCCCCCCCCCCCCGCGACTGCAATTGCCTGCATGACATATAACCCGTCATGTCCCATGAACGTTTCATATCCAATCTAAGTTCTCCGGCGTATACATTTTGTTATATTCTTGTGAAACCCGATGATATATTCCTTTGAATGGAATAGTAGCCGTCTATATACATGCATCCCATAAACTTTTCATATCAAATCTAAGTTCTCCGGCGTATACATTTTGTCATATTCTTGTGAAACCCGATGATATATTCCGTTGAAGCAAGGATATGGGAGTTCCATGATTGAAGGGAATAGTAGCCGTCAATACATGCATTGCATAATAAATGAGCAGATACCCCCCCCCCCCCCCCCAACCCCCAGGCGTCTTCTCAACTCCCCTGCTCCACCATTGTCCACCCCGCTTTATTCACTTCAATGCACTTTGCACGCCCGCTCAGCTGTGTACAAAGCATGTGGGCTCGCGGACTTAATACATCTTACCACAAGCTGGCGCAATTATAGTATCGTGTACGGTAGGGCGAATAGATAGTGACCAGAGACGATGGTCAGCAGGTCAGTGAGCTATGCAAATAAACTACGATTCGGTGGGGTAATTTGATGACTGCGCGACGTGTATACACGGCTGTACAGCCATTGCGCGTTGTATAACCGCAGCTAAATTGAAGTTGTCGCATTTTGTCGTCCATGCACTTACAAACACGATGCCAATCGGCAATAGCGATCAGTACCATACCATCCGCGTAATATAAATATTGATATTTATCAAAACCTGTGTAGTTTCGCAACGTGTTATATCTAAAATGGTTTCTCGATATATTATTTGTTTTATCTACTCCAATTTATATTCTTACAAATACTTTTACGGCGATAAATCGTTAGTCAATGCTCGGCGTCTTAAACGGGCAACTGGCATTGCTGACTTTCCCTTTTCTTCGATCTGGACGACGACCACGGGGCGGCAGCGACTCGGGAATGCCTTATTGTCCTCCGCAAAACGTATATCCTTCGATCGCGACGGTCGGGGAGTCGCCAAATCCTCGGGGTGAGGATATCTCGAGTGGGAACCATTTTGGGGGTTGAAGCTTACCGTATTAATATAATAGATTTGCACAGTCAAAACAATTTCAAACAAATTCATTTTGATTGTGTAATTTGAATTTAACTGGACCCACTTTAAAGGGAGAGATCCACTTTTGCAAGCCAAAATTCAAAAGTTGCGAGGTTATTGTCTTATATGAAAGGAAATGTCATTTAATAGCATGCCTGAAAAAATTAGGGCTTGAAATCTCTTTTTCGTGGAGTTATAGACCTAAAACTGAATAAACTGAGGGACGTCGGTTAATTATGTACATACGTATTTTTGGCCGGTGAGTAAGTTCGTACATAGATTTCACGGAGCGCCAGATCGGTATGCATGACCCCTACGTGACCCCCGCTAGCTACGTGAGCCGCGCATAAGTACTAATGTGTGAGCGTTTACCAAGCAAAATACCCAAACTTCGCTTAAACTGACTACATGTAATTATATATTCTTTCTTTTTGAGATCTTTTTCCGTGACATACGTTAACAAATGTCGGCTTCACAATACCTTTACGAGAATTAGTACTATATTGTTGTAATATTATGCTAAATCAGTTGAACTCCTTTATTGACCGATATATAGTTTAAATGGAGGGACGCATTCGTTTTTCATTCGTAGAATCCAAATTAGAGGGCTGTTCGCTCTGATTTTTTTTTTGCGTGTTACATTGATCCCTATCCGTCAACTGAAAGCTGTTCAGACGTTTTGTAAAAGTGGATCTGTCCCTTTAAGATTTGACTTCAAATGGAATGTATTCCAGAGTACCTTTAACAGAGTTCCAGACAACTTTTCATACATACAATAATAAATATCTCCATAATGTAAAAAACAAAACCCATTTCATTCTACTGTTATTATAAGCACAAAAACAAGGTGCAAGAGAAATGTGAAAGCTTCAAGTGTTTTTGGTTGAATTTGACAAAGTTAATGAGTCCCTTTAACATCGTGCACTTTACAGGCACTCAAGCAAGGGTGAGGGGAGGGGGGCAAGGGCTAGCTGGCTAGGGGTGCATCGATGGTAGCCATCCACCACAAAGTACCCCCTCAAGAAGAATTACACAAATAGCCGCTCAAATCGACGGGTCGGGTTTAGGCGATCCAGGCTTCGAAGAAAGCGGGGATGTCTGAATCAATAAGGCGGGCGGAGCACCCCTGACTGTGCCGCTGTCTCCACGGCCATTACCAGACAGGCTGGAGATGAGCTGGCTGCATGGACCTGGTCTGACGGACGGAGAACAGTGGGCTACACCGGTGCAGGGGACGCGTGTCGGTCTTCCCCCGCAACCCCTCCCCCCTATAAAGAGCAGTGAAATTGGGACTGTGAAACATGGGCAGTGGTATAGCTACAGTGGAGAGGGGGAGGGGGCAGGGTGTTTGAACCCTTCTTTATTCTTTGATGAAAAAGACCTGGCCCCATGTTCATATTAAAAACCCCACTAGCTTAATTTCTTGCTGAGTATATCTCAAATGATACAGTTCAGTATCACAACAAACAGTTGTCCTAGTCCCCAACTAGGGTTAGCTGGGTAAGCCTTTGATATCAACTAGGTTAACCCTAGTTAGTAACTTAAATAGCTTGCATTTAATTCTGGGCCACGTCATCCAGAATGGACTTAGCAAGGAACTAAGC
This sequence comes from Echinarachnius parma, assembly GCA_037951105.1. Lineage (NCBI taxonomy): Eukaryota > Metazoa > Echinodermata > Echinoidea > Clypeasteroida > Echinarachniidae > Echinarachnius > Echinarachnius parma. The sequence continues at coordinate 196,897 of JBAMJV010000052.1, forward strand.
TAGTGGGCTTTCATGAATATGGGCCCTGGGCCCCATTGCAGAAAGAGATGCAATCGATTGTAAAATTGTAATTTAATTGTAAGTCAGATCATATGACTAAATGCGCAAATCTGATTGGTTCAAATGCCCATATTTTCTCACTTGCAATTATGATTACAACTTAACAATTGCACACAGATTAGCCTACAGTTCAAAATGGGGATCTGCATTGAGGCATCCCCAAGTCTGACAATCTTTGAGAGAGAGATATCCTATGGCACTGCTCTGCGTGGGACTAATGGGTTGATTCCTTCAGGTTTTATTGGTTGATTTGTCAAGAGTACATTTGATCTCTTCCTCTCCCCTCACTCAAAGATTGTCTTTCTGGTCCTGTATTCATAAAAACCTGCTAGCTTAGTTTTATGCTAAGTCTATTTTGGATTATGTAGATATGTATAATAAACACATCAACTTTTAGTTGTTAACTAGGGTTAACTTAGTGTGTATACCTAAAGCTAAACCAGCTATGCCTAGTTGGGGACCAGGAAACGTTATGTTGCTCAATAAACCATACCATTTGAAATCCCCTTGGTCATCAGGAACAGTGAGTTCAAACCCACACAATTATCTTGTGCACTTCTTTACTCCCTGGGGAACATACTAGCCCGTGCTGTCCAGGGCAATACAGGCAAATTAACACCCGGCCAAGTACTCATTTATACTCGAGAGCAGCAACGTGAATTAAGCGTCTTGCTCAAGGACACAAATGCCGGGACATGGACAGGGTTTGAACTCGGCTCCCATGATTGAAAGCCAGGCGCTTATCCGATCGTGCCACAACACCTCGAGAAAAAGTTCAATTCAATTCAGAATGCATGCTACATGATTACCAAATCAAAAAGTCTTGAATGGGTTAAAGGACCTAAAGAATACAACATACTTTGGCACTTATTCCATAGTTGATGACTTGTAAAATAGGTCTGCCGAAAAAAATCCATGAAAATAAACACAGTACTTAGTGATTTAAGACTAATTTTTTGATGCCAAATCTTATTTAGCAGCCAGTTTACGCCCCACCCACATTTAGGATCCAGAATCGGCAGCGTGATTGACATGTGATTGACAATTCATTGGCTTACGTCATGACGCGTCATCTACAGAATTTTGTCCATTAGTCCGTACTTTAGATGACGTCACATTTTGGCGATTTAAAAGGGGCGTTCCCATGACAATTAGATGTTTACTAGTTACCCCAAAATGGATTGATTTCATGAGAAATGACTGCCAAATTCTTTTTCTTCAGGAAAAATTACATATAGAGAGCCGAATTGTGAAAATTAGGCCATCTAGACGCTATAGGTCCTTTAATGAAAATGTTATAGTCCGCCTTCATCCCAATCCGACTAAAAAGAAACCCAAGTTTGAGCTAGTGAAACACCACCCAATTTCTCTCCAGGTCTACCACATGTTGTAGTCCAACCTTGACCTTGGAAATAAACCACAATCAATAAAATTAAATATCTGGAACAAACGTTGAATTAAATATCTTGATTTTTTAGGATCCAAAGAATACCTGGAGAGCCCTGACCATGACTCCTTGAGTTCACAGAAGATGGGACAATTACCAGACATTCCTAAAAATAGAAAGCATTTTCTGCTGACATCAAAGAAACAATGCACAGAAATGTCCTGATTTTAGTGGATTAAGCAATTCAGAACTATTTGATTCTGGCATCAAATAACATAGAGTACAAACTTCTATACCTATAATACTCAATCGTCCATAGTATTCGAGTTTGGATACTTCACGTGAACGATCGGGATCGAATCAGACATCAAATCAGTTCTGGGCCCCGTTGCAGAAAGATAGAAAGTCAGAAAATTGACTCATTTAGTCACATGATCTGACTTATTGTGAATTGCAACTTTACAATCGATTGCAACGGAGCCCAAGAGTAGTCCTAAAATAACTAGGCTTGGGTCAATGGAGAATGTATTTTATAATATAGCAAATTCTAAAACTTGAAGGGGTTGAGCTATTCATGACTAATCACATAAATACTTGGCTGGGATCTATGGAGAATGCATGCTATAACAAAATTGAATCGTCTTGAATGGGTTAACCCATTCAGGACTGAGCCTGAAACTATACTCTGATGGGGTCCTATGGAATAAATAGTGTTAACTACAGTCAAACCTGTGTATAGTGACCACCCAAGGGAAGCAAGAAAGTGGCCACTGTAGGCAGGTGACCTCTATAGACAGGTTCCATTACAGTGTTTTGCTCTGCTGGGGATCACTTTTGGTGGCCACTATCGGCAGGTTGGCTGCTATAGACAGGTGGCCGCTAAGACAGGTTTGACTGTACATTAAACAAAATCACAAAGTCTTGAATGGGTTAAAGATTCTTGAAACAGTTATGACAACAGGTGCCACATTACCCACATACCTCTAAATGTATCGCTGGAGCAACTGACTTGCAGTTTCCTGACTCATGTGCATGGAGATAACATTTTGCTCATTATCACAGATGTCATTTTTCAAATATTTAACCCTGACAGAAGAGGTCACATTTTTACATATTTTTGTTTTGTTTACAGTTACAGTTTACTTTGGGTTATTCAATTGTTTGATCCGTTTGACTTTTTCCAATTTAATTTATTAACTTTTCAGCATATTTTGCATTATTAATTTATTTAATATGTAAACCTTTCACAAAAGGTAAGTCCACCCAACACAACTCCTCATATTTTCATAACCAAGAATTGTTTCATGATTTTGTCTAACGAAGATATGTATATGGTAGTTAGGAAAACTATGTATACAAATAAGAGCCAACCATTACTTCATGGTTGGGTGAGCACACATTAAAGAAAGAATTACCATATTTCAAAATTTGCACAAATAATATCATTACTGCACTCTATTGGGAATTTACAAATTTCAGATTGTGCTATTTTACAATCACATTAAATGAATTTAACTACGTCATGTGCCTTTAAAAAATCTAAATGGCTGGAATTTCAAACACCATTGTGCTGTTTCACACAATGTACAGACATGCGCAAGTTCTTCAGACTTTTGAAAATTGCATAATTTTGTCTTTAATCTGTGCTCAGTCAGCCAATAAGTGATGGATGTCTCTGATTTTCACATACAATGTATGTATTAAATATACACATGTTTTTGTCAAGGCAGAATTGTTACAAACTTCTTGGTTAATAAGACATTATGATAAATTGTTTAGGGGGAACTTACTTTTTGTGTAATGTTTTTATTTCTTGACTTCTCTAGTGTTTTACTGGGGTATAGCCCCCTCGCTTGTTGCATATTGGCACAGGCAATCAACACACACGTGTTGTATATCGCTCACATTGCTTCCTTCCTCTACTGCTCCGTGTATGTCCATGTTTCCCTGAATGCCTCGGGCATGGTCACCGGTTATATCCCATAATAATCTAAATTACAATACTTACCCTGTTCCCTACTAGAAATTGTAATTCTCCATATCATTAATACATTAACCCCTGTATCCCCTCTGGGCAATGGGTTAAGTTTGTTTGTACAAAAATGTGCCGGATGATGTAGCCAGAAATCAATGTAATTACATTGCATGTGCTACGGCAAATAGTGTGTGGAAATTGAATGGCAAGTGGATTCGATTTGACGAAATCCGTGAAAATGAAAATGAAAATGGAAAAAAGGAATGAAACTTACTAGGAGTGAAACATCACTTTTATATACAATCATAGATATTTTGATAATTTGTTTATTTTCCTTTAAACCTTCTGACTAAAGATATTTCACTTACGAATAGAACCCCTAAATAAGATGTTTGTTTTAAAAACCTGGTTCTTTCCAACATTTGTCATTGCATTTTGCTCAATACTGTTTGAATGTATTCTTACAACTATTATTACGTACAATGTCACCTGGCTTTGAAGTTTTAAAAAAAGTGCATTCAACCGCAATAAGAGGGGAAAAAAACAACTAATGCCCCAATAAACGGATTTAATTTCCTGTGGTGAACACATTCATTATTATCTCTCATATAATGTGAGTCAATCTTCTGATTATATATCAGCTGATATACATGCATACAGTGTATCTATATTTTAATGACACATTTGTTATCAATGTTGAACAATCTTTTAATGAAAATGCCTTTCACTTATAGATTTTAAAATTGCTGTAAATCATTCTTGTAACCTTCTCTACAGAAGTTCCCTATTCTAACTTTTTAATAAAAGAAATGAAACTCTGTGTAAAAAAGTCAGGCACAGTCTTAAAGGGGTAAATGATAATACAAATCAAAGGAGAAAATATGGAAACAAATATTTGTTAGATTATTGCTAAAAATTGATAAAATTCCCAATATTACCAGTGATATCATTTTAGCCAATAAAATGTATTTTTTAATTTAACGATGTTAAGAAAAGTTCTTTCAACTAAAAAGTGAGGTATGGCAAGGGCATATTCTGGTTATGTTCTTCATAACAAGTAGAATGTCCTTGTTTATTGTATTATTTTCTATCATTTTAATGGGGAAAACAACTTGTTTTTGATCAATCCAGCCCTGATGGCTCACACAAAGTGTACTATATCAATATGATACAGGAAACAATACCAGAGTAATGCCATGAAGTCATCTTGCTATCTATATAACATTGGTAACTTTGCTGCCTGGTCTACATCCATTTTGTGTACTAGCAAAATCAAAAGTTTGAGACTTAGGACTAGGATAAGGGATTAGGATTATAAGATTGTTAAGTTGGGGAAATGGAAGTTCCAGGCATAATGCAGAAGACCAAATGAGCAGTAGACCAAAGTAGAAGTAGACCAAATGAGCAGTAGACCAAAGTAGAAGTAGACCAAATGAGCAGTAGACCAAATGAGAAATAGACCTAATGATAAGTAGACTAAATGAGCAGTTGACCAAATGAGAAATAGACCAAGTGAGCAGTAGACCAAATGAAAAATAAACCAAATGAGAAGTAGACCACATGATAAGTAGACCAAATAAGAAGTAGACCAAATGATAAGTAGACCAACAGGGTGTAGACCAAGCAAACATAAAACCTCTACTTTGGGCTGAAAATTACTTTCTATTTCAACATATCATTGACTTGATTATTCAATGTACTCACCTTGACAGAGGAGAAGTAGTACATGTACTTTGTGTATTTTGAAGGCCACATTGTTGTTAAAATTGTGTTAATTAGATGACTGTGGTTAGATTACAAGGTTTAGATAATCACGTGTATACATGTACATGTACATTGTATCTGGGAAGCAGCAAAGTATCATCGATATGAAACAATTAAATCAATTATAAAGAGCTCTGACACAGACAGCATTACCCTCTGTATATACAGGGCTCGACACAAACACTTGTCCTATGGCCCGGGCAAGTAGAAATTGATGTTGGGCAAGTGAAATTTCATAAATGGTCTAGTTTGGTTGCCCGATCCGGCAACAAACATTTCAATTCAACTATGAGAGAAAAATGTAATTCCTTGTCTGTAAATCACACTGCAATGTAGAAACAAGCAAGACATTTGCCAAGCAAATCCATTTACCTAGCATGATTACATTTGATTTTGTTTCATATTAGTTTTTTCCTTTTATTTGGGGGGGGGGGGGCAAGTACAATTTCTGTTTGGGCAAGTACAATATGAAAATTCTTTGGTAAATCATCTAAACTTCTAAATTTGTTTATTAATGGAAAATTCCATGAATGACAAAATATTTCACAAAAAAATTCTGAATTCACATTTTACCCAAGTAAAGGCATAAAAATACACACCAAAATAAGGCAAAATCAGGAGTGAAACATTTAGAAATGCCAGAGATCTAGTAACATTGTCCAAAACCACCAAACTTACTTGAAACTCTAGTGGTTCTCTCATATCTTGAAGTATTTAAATAAACAATAGAAGCATGGGACAGGTTTAAGTTTTTTGAATTTACAATTGAAGCGTTTGGATTTTGAAGTATCCACTGGATAGTCATAACTGTGAACAAAGTCAGTGCAACGATAGCATTTTACATTTTCGCTCGATTCATGGCGATATAATATCCATTTAACATGAAATTTCAACACAATGCTTAGTGGACATATTGAAGCGTTTGGATTTTGAAGTATCCACTGGATAGTCATAACTGTGAACAAAGTCAGTGCAACGATAGCATTTTACATTTTCGCTTGATTCATGGCGATATAATATCCATTTAACATGAAATTTCAACACAATGCTTAGTGGACATATAAGATGACAATGATATACATTTGATCAACCATTCATCACTTTTTGCACAAGACAACAAAGTTACTAGATCCCTTTAAAGTAGTTAAAAGCTGTCTGTTTCAGACACACACGTGTGTGTCATAGACACAACATGGTCTACTCATCAAGGAAAACCAGTTCATAAAAAAAAAATAACAAGTTCAAGTTTATATATAACGTCCCAGGATAGTGTAATACAAGACGGAGAGAGTCTGAGAATAAGAGAATGGGGAGAGAGTATTATGAAAAGTGAGATGATGTAATCAAATGTGACTGCACTTTTAATACTTGTTGGTTATTCATGTTTTGAAGAAATGGGCATTTTAAGTTCACACAATGTATGTGACAGACTTATGTTTCTAGAATTGAAACAATCATATCTTTGCCAAATATTGTCTGATGTTTTAGAAGAAGACATCAAACGAAAGCTTGTGGTAAGGCCTTTCTCATGGCTTCAAAATCTACATTTTGAATGTTACCGATAAGTGCAGGGTTTGGCTATGTCCAGTCACAAATTCAGAGATAATTTGAAGAAATAAAAATGACATAACAACCAAAACAAATATGTAGAAGAGAATAATTAAAATGAGAGAGTGGGGGAGAGAGCAGGTGAGTAAGAAAAAGAGATAAAGGAATGAAAAAGAAAGCATGAACAAGTGTTCATAAAAGGAAAAGAGGGAGCGAGGGAAAAAAACTACTTCCCAAAATCACATGAATGAACATTCGACAGCGTCGGCCAATGGCAAAGCAGGAAGTCGTATGACATCATTGGGGAGATAATATGACAAAAATGTGATGAAACGGCCACTTGTTATGTGCAATTATGACTAAGAGAATGGCAAGGCTCAACCCATCACAAACTAGGATGGATTTTTTCCCCCCCTACCCTCGCAATTTTGTTTTTAAAAAGTTTGCCAAGAAATGAACCAAGGCACAGAGTTCAACTTGTTTTTTGCCAACTGGTGCATGGATGGGGCCTTTAAAGGGATCTAGTAACTTTGTTGAGATGTGCAAAAACTGATGAATGGTTGATGCAATGTATACTGTTGTTATCTCATATGTCCTCAGGGTATTGTGTGAAAATTTCAGGTCAAATGGACAATGTATGGCCAAGTAATGAGCGAAAATGCAAAGTGATATTGGGTGATATTCACCAACTCACTGCATTCACTTTGTACAGGGATGAAAATCTCGCCCGGAGATTTTCTTATCTAAATACTTCAATCATACATATCTTTGTAATGAAAGGGAAATTTGAAAAACCGAAAGCTGTCCCATGATTTTATTGTTAATACGAATACAACAAGGTATAAAGGAACCGCTAGAATTACAATTTTATTTTGAGTATTTGGACAATGTTACCCAGTCCCTTTAATACTTAGTTTGTCTCTTTCTTATACTTTTGGCATTCTCTTCGAAGACGTGCCTACAACTTGACATGCATGACTGAAAGAACCGATGCGCTATACAAATTGCATAGAGCATGGGTTCTTTTAGTCATGCGTACCAAGTCGTGGGCACGTCTTCGAAGAGAATGCCATACTTTTACAACTCTTTATTATATATTAACCTTTTAAAAGATTTGTCCGAAAGTGATATTTGAGACTTCAATCAAATACTGATATATCACCATCGTAAGATTCTTCTGAAAGATGTGTGATAGTTTCAAAGAAAAAATACTTCTTACCTAGTGAAAAAAAGGAAATATTCATGTCAGATTCTATCACCTACTGCTCATTAATTTTGACTACGGTCAAAATGCATTCTGGAATGCTTTTCATTCAATAATAAACATCTCCATATTAAGCGAGAAATTTGAAATATCCAGACCCATATAATTCCTCTTCTACCATAAGCCAATTGATAATGAGGTACAAGAAAAATGTGAAAGCTCTTAGTGACTTTGGATGAATTTGGTTGAATTTGACAAATTGAATAGATCAATTTAATATCTACAGGTAACAACACATTAAACTTGAGATCTTTTATTCGTTTTAAAGATTCACCAATTTATCTAAACAAATTCAGGCATTGGGCAGTGATTTGGGTATCAAATAAGTTATCTGCATAATATGAAATCAAAATACTGAATGCATCAAAAATTATTCAAATATTTACAGCACCATGTTATTCACATTGCCTGCCCATTTTCAATTTCGCCTCAAATCAAGCACCAGAATTGCTATCTGTATCATACTTTTTAAATCAAAACTGATTATAAAACCAGAAATCACTGCAATCAATACTTTGCACAAAAATGTTGCATCAGTTCAGCTCTATCTGTGCCAAATACAGTATGATAACAACTTACTGATTTAATTGAAAGTTATTGAACTTTTGAGGGTTTTTTTAAGGTGGGGAGGGGGAGGGGGTCACCTGGCAGTAAGTCCCCCCCCCCTACCCCCAATAAAACAAAATTAAAAATACAATTAAGTATTTATAAACTGAGATAAGTTTGACTTCATGTTGAAATATCAAATTCTAAATGATGCTAAAAATATACATGTGCATGAACTGTGTATGATTAGTTTAAAGGGACATTCCCTCTTTTGCAAGCCAATTTTCAAAAGTTGCAAGGTTATTGTCTTATATGAAAGAAAATGTCATTTAATAGCATGCCTGAAAAAATTAGGGCTTGAAATCTCTTTTTCTTGGAGTTATAGACCTAAAACTAATAAACAGTCGTCCAACAAACAATTGTGCATTATACGTATATTCACCCAGTGAGGAAGTTCGTTTACTGATTCCACGAAGTACCACAACGCGATGCGTGACCCCTACTTGACCCACGCACATAAGAATAGCATGACCGCACACTAGGCAAAATAACCAAACCTCGCTTAAACTGACTACATGTAATTACATATTCTTCATTTTTGAGATTTTTTTACGTGACATACCTTTACAAATGTCGGCTTCACAATACCTTTACAAAAATAAGTACAATATAGTTGTAATATTATGCTAAATCAGTTAAACTCCTTTATTGACCGATATATAGTTTGATGGAGGGACGCATTCGATTTTCATTCATAGAATCCACATTATAGGGCTGTTCGATCTGATTTTTTTGGTGTGTGTTTCATTCATCCCCATCCGTCAACTGGAAACTGTTCAGACGTTTTGTAAAAGAGGGACTGTCCCTTTAATGACACAAAATGAATGTAATCTTGTTGGTTGTATAGATCTACAAATCTGAATTGTCATTCAATAGCCCCAATAACATAACCGGCAACTGTATTAAACAAAAGGAGGATCAGACGACTTAAATGCAAAATCTTTTCCAAAAAAACAAATCATTACGAAAAATTAATATCCTGAACTAGTTTTCCCCTCTAAATCCTCCAGGGAACCTAAACTCCCCATTTAATCCCCTTCCTGGTCCAACATTTCCTGTTTCATCGGATTACTTCATTGCGTCAGAGCAAGAAGGGCGTTAAAGACAATTTTTGGGGTGCTAAATTGAGCTCTGCATACCGTCTTGTAGGTCGGAGCTTTCTTTATGTGATGCCACATTTTCAGATGACAATTTGTTCTGATTTGGGGAATATTGATCAAAAATGAAACAGCGCCATATTGGTTTCTACATGGCCTCCCAAACTTTGAACATGAATATCGCGGAAGTAAAAAAAAAAAGTGACTTAGTGGCCTTCTCTTTCTCAACCGAATACTTTTATTCCTCCTCAATCTGGTTAATTAGCGTCTCTACTCCAGTTGCACATCTCAACCCTTCCTTCCATAAGCCGTGCGGTAACATTAGACAAAAGAAGTCATGAACTTAATAAAAATTTCACAGAAAGGAAGTGGGGAAGGCAGGGTATTAAAGTAATAGAGCTCAGCATTACCCCATTCCCCTCGAGATTCTGAAATCCCCATAGACATTGCACATAGCCCACCTGGTTCCCATAGATAAGGGGTTAAAATACAGATATTTTTTGGATCTGTTACATGTATATAAAGAAGGACTTTTACATATATAATTAAGAAATGGCAGCCTCTAAAAGGTTAAATTCTGAGGCCGTATGTTCCACTTGAATTTATTCAAGCCCCCCACAGAAGTTGTCTGTAGAATGATGAAGGATTTGGCAATCGCTGAAGGTTTTCATGGGACGATTATGTTGCATTTGTCAATGGATTAGATGCTTTGTGAAATAAAAACCACAAATGCACTTTTGCCTTGCGTAACGGGCAGCAAAAAAAAGCTCCAGGAAATTGAATCAGCAATATTACATGAATCGTTAATGACAAATAAAAGTTACCTCCAACTCAACGCACGTTCAGCGTCCATTTGATTATCAATCGAATGATTACTGCCATTTTATTTCAACTTGATACATTAACTTATCACAATTTTTAATTTAATTTATTTAACTTAGCAAATTATCTAAGCCAAATCTATAATAAATCATCAACATTAAAGAACCTTTTCCTACTGTTTGTACATCTTGTAATAGTGTACTGCCTCTTGCTAATACCATGATAGTACCGTATTTGTCGGTGTATTACCCGCTCCGATGTATTAACCGCACCCCCAACTTTGGCCGTTTTTCCATGAAAAAAAAAAAAATTTGATAGTATAATTCTTGATTTTTAGTCTTTAGATGGTCAGCATTTTCTTAGGAAAGGTACCAAAAATAGCTTATCTATTTTTTGCATATGAATTTTGTTTTATTTACTGAAGTCTCCGAAGTAAATAAAGAAAATTATCAGGCCTTCTTCACAGCAGAAGAATCTATATAACTTCTGTTGAATTTGCCACACGGATCACTACACATGGGACTACATAAAACGTTAGACAACAAAACGAAGATTTCACCAATAAAACAATCAGAACGGAGATTTAAAAAAAACTGTACCTTAATGTTATTCCTTCTTTCTAGTTCAAATTATGTTGAATCTACTCTTGAAAACTGTTTCAGAAATAGTAAGTAATAATAGCGAGTAATACGGCATACGATCGTCGTCGATCGTCGACATGGATGAAACGATTCTCAAACGTTGACATCCAGTCCGCCCGGTACTAAACAAATGCTCCGATAGCCCGCCATATCACTCGTACACATTGTGTGAAGGTTATGGGTCTATTTTGTTACGCGAGAGATCCATCCGCCGGGAATTGGGGAAATCCCCGGCGGATGGATATCTCGCGTAACAAAATAGACCCGATAACCTGCACGCAAAGTATATGAGTGATATGGCGGGCTGTATTGGAGCATCGGCGGCCGGGGGGTCGCGCGTGTCGGGAAAGAGAATCCCCGCCTGCATGCTCGGCCAAGCGCCAGTCGCGCGGCCGGGTGCATGTTAGGATTCGTACTAAGATCGAAGCAATGATCGTGAATCTTCCAAGCCGCTTTCGCAGCAACAACGAGCAATATTTAGGAAGAGGTAAAAGAGAAACATAAAAGACACTGCATGACTTGTTTTGGGGGGAATATGCTTGTATTTTCCGTGCATCGTATGAGTATGAATGCCTTGCTGAGGTGGACTTTGGTCACTTGTGAATCTTATCTCCGTGTATTAACCGCATCGTATTAGGGCCCGGCGCTGGCTAGGCAATTTGCGTGTACAATTTTCCTATCTCCGTGTATTAACCGCTCCCCCCATTTTGGAGCTTTTTTTTGAGAAAAAAGGGGCGGTTAATACACCGACAAATACGGTAATCATAAAAAGGTAACTTTGTTGCTAAATTTGTTTAATTTTAGATGAAAATTTGTTATATTTTTGCACATGATAATAAAGTTACCAACTACTTTTTAAGGTATCTATAGTAACATTGTTGACATGTGCAAAAACTGACCAAGGGTTGACAATTATTATTTCTGTGTATCTGATATGTCCAATGAGAGATGTGTGAAAATTCCAGGGTAAATGAATGTCATATCATGACCGAGTAATGGGTTCTAGTACTTAAGTTCTTTAGTTCTAGGTAAGTTTTGTGGATTTTGACAATGTTAATAAATCCCTTTATTTATAAGGTAGAAAGCTTTCATCTTGTTACATTGGCCAAACTTTTATTTTTACAAACAATACATGCAAAAGGGGAAATGCAAAAGAGCCCCTCAAATTTGATTATAGACCACTTCAAACGTTCCAATGTTTGTACAATGTCCACTTTCCCACTTTCAAAAATATGCAAATTTGTTATCACAATCATAAAGGAAAGTTTATAACAAGGAACTCCCATTTGACGCTTTAACAAATATTAATCACACATCATAAGACCACATCAAATGTTCCGTTATTTGCACAATGTACAATCTCCCCCCTCTCTAATAACAGCACAATGTAATTTTCACACCGACTGGTTCCATATTTTTACCTTGCCTCGAAGCTAAACAAAATATCAATTAACCCCTCTCGGTCACTGGTTGAAACAGTTTTCATGAGTGAGAAAACTTTCTGGTAAGAAGAGTAATTATAATATGTTTTAATAACAGTCCTAATAAAGGGACCCTTTGTTATATAAGTTCAAACTTTATTACATGTAAGGGTTAAATCCACACACCAATATCTCCAATCATAACAATTTCAGAGTGCGCAGGTCTAAACATTTTTGTCTCCTTTCCGATAGTCAGTTGTTGTATTTCAAGTACTTTTGCTTCCAAAAAGAGAGAGAAAAGCACACAAATTGATGGCCTAGGGTAATGTGTACACAAATCAGGCGGAGACCATTGGAAACTGCCAAGTAAATACAAATTGGGCGCTTCCGGCTGAAATGTTTCACCTGACTGTTCAAAAAGTGAGATATCGTTTCCTCTCCGATAAAGTGAAAGCGAAATGAAAGTGAGGGGAATCGTTTAAAGATGATTGGAGCAGTCAAGTCGGTTAGGTTCTTTTGAAATCTAAGACACCAACAATAGAAATATTTGTCTTTTAGTAGTATTATCTCTCTTGAAGTTGTTGAAGAATGTGCATTACATTTAATAGTCATGCAGGAAGTTTTGTTTTGGTTTTGTTTAGATTAGCCTCTTGAGATTTGTCTCCCGTGTATTTACTGGAAGTGACATGAAAGTGAGGACAAATGAAGTTGAGCAGTGCGGGTCAAGTTTGGTTTGTTTGAAATCTGAGCCACGCAATAAAAGTAAACATTTTTTAGAGTAATAACTTTCTTAAAGTTTTACCGAAGAATGCACATAACATTAGATATGCAAGAAGACGGATAACTGCTCATAACACCGTTGAAAGATATGGCAGGCTCCAGTGGTCGGTCAAAACAGATGATAATGGTCTTAAAAAAAATGATTATTTCCATTATTAGTGACAAGAAGAAGTGACAGAAATCATGCAATTATCAGTAACACATTAAGCAAATGCCAACAATTGGTTTCCCTTTAAGTAAAAGTGTTGAGAAATAAAGCAATTGTCATTTGTTTTTGTTTTTTTAATCAGAGACCAATTCTATGACATGAACTATCCATAATGCACTTGACATAATGATTTTCATTTATGGTGTGGGTGTGGGGGGGGGGGGGAGCTAAGGGTTGCTTTGCCAGGTGAACCTGAATATGGTGTGTGAACAAGAGTTAACATTTTTTTGTTCAAATTTAGATCAGAGACCAACTCTACCACAACACAGGCTAGCGCCCCACTGCTTCATCTACGCGTTAGTTTACTTTTCAAACAACCCTTGCTGGCCTGAAGGTCCACTCGGCTTGAGATAGGAAATGAGTCTTGTCCCTTAACACTGCAACTCCGCTGGACACCCATTACACCAAGAATTTTGTGGGTTTTCCATTTTTTTCCTACGTCTGTTTGATTCTTTCCACACATTTCTTCCAAAGATTAATATACAGAGACACGTTTATGTCTACAAATGTCCCATAGTCATATTGTCATAATGTCTGTTGAACACAAACCATCATTGTTTTAACCCTAAACACCAATTATATCAGGAATATTTATCTGGGTTTTTCCTTTTTCCTACATCTGTTTGATTCTTTCCACACATTTCTTCCAAAATTTAAATATACAGAGACAATTTCATGAACTAAGACATTTCTGTTTTTCTACAAATGTCATATATTCATGTTGTCATAAGGTCATTATGTTGTCATATCTGCTCTGCAAAACACAAACCAGCAGTGTTTTAATCCTGGACACCAATTATATCAGGAATTCTTGGGGTTTTCTCCTGTCTTTTTATTCTTTCCACTCATTTCTTCAAGAGATTAATACAAAGAGACATTTTAATGTACAGTATGTATGCATACATTTCTGTTTTTCTACAAATATCACAAATTCATGTTGTCATGATGTATGTTTAACAAAAACTAACATTGTTTTAATTCTGGACACCAATTATCTCAGGAATGCTGCGGGTTTTCTCCTGTCTGTTTGATTTTTTCCACTCATTTCTTCAAGAGATTAATATGCAGAGACACTTTTATGCACACAGAGATTTCTGTTTTCCTACAAATATGACATATTCATGTTGTTTTAAGATTGTCAGGTTGTAATGCCTGTAAAACACAAACCAACATTGTTTTAATTCTGGACTCCAATTACATCAGTAATTCTGTGTATTTTTTCCTGTCTGTTCGATTCTTTCAATTATGCATTTTAAATCTCCAGAAGATTAATATGAATCTAGACATTTTTGTTCCCTATTAATAATGTCACTTACTCATTGGGTTAGTCATGTTGCCATGCTTTCTTCAACACAAAACCAACCAACATTGTTTTTAAATCTGGACACGAATTACACAAATTTTGTGGTTTTTTTTTAAATGAAAACCGCCTCATGTTTTCAGGAACTACCATTGATAATAGAAATGCAGTAATTTTAAATATTGTGGAAAACAATTCGACTGCAAATTCAAGGAAAAGGGGTGTATTCACTATCATGCGCATCCTCTTGTCAGTCCTGATACATAAGACTAGGTTCAATATGCACTAAGCCAAAATAAGGTCATTTTAAAGCGAACTAGTAACATTGTCAAAATCCACAACATTTACTTAGAACTCTAGCCGTTCATATTAACAATAGAAGCATGGAACAGCTTACGGTTTTCTAAACTTCTCTTTCCTTATAAAGATATGTATGATTGAAGTGTTCAAATTTATAATTATCTACAGGAGAACTAAAACTGTGTACAAAGTCAGTGCAATGAGCTAGTGAATATCACTTTGCCTTTTTCGCTCATTACTCCCTCATATGACACTCATTTGACCTGAACTTTTCACCCATCTCTCGGTGGACATATCAGATCACAGAAATACATTTTAATCAACAATTCATAATTTTTGTTGCACTTGTCAACAAAGTTACTAGATCCCTTTAATAGTTCAGTATGGTACCATATACTACACATTTGCACTCGTCATATTTCGAGGTAATACCCCTATGGTCGGAGAAGGGGAAAGGGGGGTTTAGGAGGGGGGCAGGTGTGACAGAGTCTCATCATGAGTGTTAGGCTCTACCCCAATTAGCCAGACCCCCTTAACATGTCATCTATCTACAGGCCTGTAGAAATAACAAATTCCTATTTCTGTGCCAGATTTAGGCAATAGTGCATGGCATGACCCTCCGTATCCGCAGTATTCACTTTAATTAAATATGATATAAAAATAACGATTAAAAGCCCTATGAATCAAAGTGCATACTATTTCTAGTTGATTACATACAGTACATTAAATTTAATGAATTATGATGAGATGTAAATAAACTTAGCCTTAACTTCAATTGAATATAATAAGATATAAATAAACTGTTACAATGGGCCAGCAAACATAATAATTTACCTTATTATTATATTCAAGGTGCTTTTTAGTCAAGAGTCCAGCCTGACTTTGCATTAAAAATAACTGGCCCAGTCACAGTTCACCCGATAGCGTAAACGGATGCCCGAAGGAGAAGCAACATTTTCAACCCGTTCGTATCCGTTCGAATGCATTTCTTGTCCGTTCCTTGTCAGGCGATGTACATTTTGTTCTACCCGGCGGAATGTTTTGTGCATGAAGCAATGGAGACGACTTTCAACACCGAATAATTTGATTTAGAAAATGTTCTATTCGTCGGGCCTCCGTTTACACTATCCGGTGATATGTGACTGGGCCTTACAGCACAGTATGACTTCCTAAAACATTCATCCACAAGTATCTTCCTTAACCCCTTAAAGACTATGTGACTGCACTCTCAATAACCCTAATGGCATCCCAAGTTTTTTAAGGACATATTAATTATGTAAAAAGTCTCTGGTGATTGCAGAATATAGAAGGGAATAGAGTAACCCATCGCCTACTGAAACCTGGTATACCCTGTATTAATAGCAACAATCTACTAGGGAAGAGTTTAACTTGCGTACAGCATGATGGTACGGTATGACTCCCTCTGAAACACGTGCTGTCACTGCCAAGCACAATCAGCCAGACAGGAGTGTCAAAACGGGTTGCCATGCCGATGAGCCAAACAGGTGCACGCCTCCATATATATACATCCCCTTTCCTACACGGGATTCCTCAGAAAAACGAAGCAGTAAAAGGAAGACAAACCGCAATTAGAGTACAATGGAAAGACAAAAGGGCCCTGCTAATCCCCCAGGGATTATAGCCAAGGCGCCAGTCTCCTTGCCCAACCTGTTCTTACCGGCGAAAGAGGAAAGATACCAATTCATCTCCTTCCTCTTATGCTTCCTGCGAGCTACCTTACCCCCCTTTTTTGCTCTCCTTGATTTGGATCGTACCAGAGGCATACGTGGCAAGTATCAAGCCATGACATTGAGGGGGGGGGGGGCAAGGTTTCTCCATGAGGGAGGGGGGCAACTGCGTAAGAGTTCAAATTAATGTTTTTAGATTTGCTCCATACAAGTTGTTCTCCCACATGAGGTAGGGGGATTTAGGGGGGGGGGGGGGGGGCATTGTCCCCTCCTCGCCCCCCTTAGCTGCACCACTGGATCAGACCAGTCATGTCTACTCAAGCCCAGTCATGCCACCTCATCATGGCCCTGCAGTGTTGCCATGGTAATTAAGCATGATGATCAGAAAAATGATCAGGCTCACCGTGATGGACCTGTTCTCTCTCTCTCACTATCCAGTGTACTTTACATGGAGGTCCTCTTCTTTATGTTTATGCAATTCCTTTCGCCTTCTCCCTCCCCCTCCCCCTCCCCCTCCTTCTCCTTCTCTACCCCACTCCCAATTTTCCATTCTCCTCCTCCCTATTCCCTGCTCCCTCCCCCGATACCTCTCTCCCTCTACCCCACCAACTCGCTCACACTCTCTTCTCACCCCCCCCCCCCCCCCGCCTCCTCTAGCTCTGTTCCCCTCACCCCTCTCTTCCCCTTTAGCCCTCTCCATCATCTCTCCCCCTTTCTTCCCCTCTAACCTTCTAACGCTCCTCCTCTCCTTTTCTACCCCACCCACCCTCTCCCCCTCCCTCTCCCTCTCTCCCCCTTTCTTCCCCTCTGATCTTTTCACTCTGCCCCTCCCCATCTCCTCCTACTCCCCCTTTCCTATTTCTCCCCTTTTCTTCCCATTTTCTTTCCCCCCCCCCCCCCTCTCTTCCCTTTTCCCTTCTCTTACTCCATCTCCCCCTCTGTGTCTTGATTCCTCCTACCCTCCTTCAAAATATTCAATGTATTCTTTCTGAAAATTTGTCATTTTAGCATCTGAAGAAGATTCTGCTCGGATTGAAAATTTTGGCCCTATATTTTGGCTCTTACTTTCTGAAAATTAGTATGTATCATTTGAACATTCCATTAATTTTATTTTAAAGGAAACCTTTTGTTTAAGAGGATTTAAGAGGTTTGAGAGGACGATTTAAAAAGAACTTGTTTTGCCAGGTAGAATGGAGGGAAATATGGCACTAATGAATGTGTATAATTCACAAGCACATATGATAAAGCTTATTCAAGATAATTTGGGTTTATTATCTGCTGTAATATCACAAATAATATAGTAATAAAGGAACTCTATATATGACTGTAAGGATAATAAATGAATACGGGAGTGAAAATGATGCACAAGTTGAAATCAAACTAAAACTATACTATTAGACAAAACTATTATCAGTTGGGGTATTTGTACTTGAACGTGTGATTATTAATTTTTACAAAATCAAAATAAAAGACATTACTAAGAATAGGGAGCAAATTACTCTACATAGTTCAATGTAAATAAATACAAATGAAGTGATCATAATGCCAAAAAGTAAATCATACTGCGGGGAAATAGGAAGAAAGTACATGCACATAAAACGGCAATGGGAACCCAAATATTGCTGGAACTGTCATGTTTCTGGGCACAGTGGGACATCTACATCTTGATACAAACTGACTTTGTTAAGTCGACGGGGGATTTGATGGGGTAGGACTGGCAGAGCTGACCCCTCGGATACCCCCATAAACCCTCCCCAGATGACAGAGAGGAGAGAGGAGAAGCGGGGAATGACATTTAGAGAGCACAGATTAGAACAAATTTAGCGGAAAAAATATCGAACAACCCAGAAAAAAAAAGTGGTACAAGGGAGCAAAGAGAAGAAAGGCAGAAATGTTTAGGATGAAAAAGAGTTAATAAAAAATACAAACAAAACATGAGACAAATATTGGGACGAGACATGGAGCTAATAAGAGCAAACTTAGCAAATCATCTTGCTCTGCTTTGGGGTCTTGATGAAACAAGATGTCAAAGCTAGTAACATCTCGCTGGTTTTGGTGAACCAGCGTAGCTCTTGTTTTTCGCCAGTCCATCCATTACAAAATCTTGACCCACTTTGGGAGAGTTCCAGCATGTCCTCTACTCAGTACTCTGCCTTTCTGAGAACATTTGACTGGCCCACTTTTCTTGAGACCCAGGAAGATTACCTGAACCATATATATATCGGGAAAATGTACAAGAGTGCAAGAGATTCTAGATATATGGCTTCTTTTTCTTCATCTACCTCTGCTCAACCCTCTGGCTGTGGAAACCTCGTGAAACGTGTCTAAACTCAATGCTGATTGCACAAATCTAGAATCAAACTGTTAACACAGACATAACACCCTCTCAAGAGCTGGACCATTAAGACATCTGCATTCCAGGTAAAGACCTGGACTAAGGAGCAAAAGACCTGGTCTTAGGCATCCAAGACTGTCAACAAGAAGTCTTTAAAACTCAAGAATGTCTTAAGGACAAAATAAGTTTGTGTTTTCGCCACTGTCTGTGTTTTCTTAGGTAAGTAAAGTCTTCCGTCATTGTCTGTTGTTGTTGTTTTTTCAAAGCTGCATATTTCCCTGTCAACTTTGCTAACATCAGATTTTTGTATGAAACATTTGACAGGCATTTTGACCATACATGCTGCCTGAAGATAATCGTAACATTTCAAGGGATCTAATAACTATGTTGCCATTTGATCAAAAATGGCAAAGAGGTGGTAAAAACATGTATCACTGCTGTCTGATATACCTCTACTGAGTGATGTGTGCAAGTTTCAAGATATATGAATTCAGAGCCCTTTCTGTTTAATCCAGTCTACATACAATAAAATGTATGAATAGTGTCAATCACTGTATATTTGTTAAATTAATTATTTATGTATAAATATCATTGATTAATATCGTATGGGTTAACTTTTTTAATTGGTGCTTGAATATGTTTAGATGATAATAATAAATATATTCAATTGTGCAAAGATATCATCTTTCTATATAAACATATATTTCAAACTTATTTAAGGAATTTGAATACATGTATGGACATTATTATACTGCTCATCTAATTATAAGAATAAGCTAGGGTGGTAGATGGACAATGTGAAATATCCACTGATATCATACAATACATCAATAGTCATAGCAAGTATATTATGGTACACAAAGCTTGAAAACATTCAGTCCACACTGATCATGCTGACAACGCAATCTAAACTCTAAAGCTTGGGCATTTGAGAATTCTGCAAACACTAATAAAGCATTAATGGGCACAAGCAAGCTATATCTTGCTTCCAACATTACGTATCCAAAATGAAATCTGATGGAACAGTGAAACTATTGCATGCAGTATACATGTACATGCAGTAGGGCAACATTCATAAATGCATAAATACATGTGGATGTTGAATACAAATTGAGTTAATTCCATGGATCAAAATGGTTTATTTAGGTCACAAAATAACTAACTATGATATAGAGGAAATGTGAAATATAGGTTTTCCCATCCATTTTAACACTTTTGTCATTCAATTTTATAAACGTGTAATTCAATTTCGTTCCGGGAAGCCGAGAATGTGCCTATGTCAACTTCAATTTCATTCATTCAATTTCACAAAAAGCAACAAATTTTTAATTGTAATTGACGAAAATGCGTGATGAACGACTAATTTGAATGGACTTTTTGTAAAATTGATCGACAAAAGACAAAATTGAAGTTGGCATTTGCACATTCTTGGCTTCTCGGGACGAAATTGAAGTACAAATTTATACAATTGAATGACACAAGTGTTAAAATGGACTGGAAAACCTATACTACATGTATATTAACGAATTATAATGTTATGGGGGGTCTATGAGTGGGAAGGTAACAGGGATTTTGAGCATGAAACTTACCTCCGTATTTCCATCCTTTGTGGGGATGATATAGAAATGACAGAAACAAACGAAATGTATTGATTATGAATCAATGATATGAAGTTGATATAAACAAACAAAATACACTGTTCATGAATCCACCACACACATTGAGATAATATATCTTATCTGAAGTATACATTAATTATGAATCATCAATATGAAGAATACATCATTAATTATGAATCATCAATATCATCAATATCTATAGACACATGCAAAAATCAAAGCAAACCAATTTTTATTTAATAGAATATGACCAAACTGCACGATCAACTCATATCATAAATAAATATTATTATTGTTTATTCATCATTTCATTACAAAAACAAAGTAAAAATATCAACTGAACATTGAATTCAAAGTTTTAAAAAAGCACCCCTGGTGAGCCTTCTCAAATTGCCTGACGGGGAAAAAGAAATCTTGAAGTTCTATGACCTGTTGTTGGTTTTTCCTGACCACAAAATTATACCTGTATTTGAACCTTTCATTTAACTAAATATTTGTTAATACATTTTAACAAAATATTTGTTAATACATTTACATATTATTAAACATTAATCTAGTCAAAGAGCTTATCCTTGTAGACAATTTTTGCACTCCTTCCGAAAGCAACAATGCACATCATCAAAACAGAATGAAAATGAAAACAATACAAAGGTCACAGTAGTAGACATACAATAAAAGTAGATCTTTTGTTTTTTTACTTGGATAATGACTAGATTACAGTTCAATAATCAATATTTACCAGGTGCTTCGTCTTCTTAAATAATCTGTTCCTTCCTCTGTCTTCATTTTGTTTCCCAAACACAGCGACTTGTTTTGATTCAATCAATGTAAAATAAATGCTGAATCAATTGTTCAGCTAACAAAGAGAGGTGCATAGTTTAACCCTGTTCACTACTATATTTTGAAACTGCCATATACATGTAGTTAAAGGGTACCACCACCCAAAAAAAAAATTCTTATAAATGAAAGGTAACATCTGTAGTAGTCCATTCCATCAACAAGTTCACAAAAATATGTTTCCAGAAAAAAAATATATAATTGGAAAACGCATCACCATATTCTAAAGCATGTGTTCATGGGTCTGCATGTACGTAGACTACTTTGTCCAGAGCGAACGAATCGTCCGGGATTCTATTGTCTCCAAACGTACGCGTGAATAGCATTGGCGCACTTGCAAATGTTTGGCCCATACGGAACCACGAAATAATAGTGATTCCGTACGTGGTGGTAATTAATTGCTTTGTTTATGAATTACACAACCCTTTGCAAAATGTTGGGTATCTATTTGATATCACAAAACGGTACCAAAACATTTAATTATGTGTTGTTCTTTGCCTGGTAGTCTCCTTTAATACAAGGCCTACAAGGTTCCCCTAGGCAATGGGTTAACAAGGTAACACATTCAGGACCACCGATCCTGAAAATACTGTGGTTTACGGACAATGCATGTCAGAGTAAAGTAAGATAGACTTGAACGGGTTAACATTTCACTTTCCAAGGACATTGATGCTATAGAAAGCCCTAGTTCGGTGTTCGTCCACGAAACCCCTTTGTTTCAAATGCTCGTGATAACACTACTACTTCTTCTATCAATATAGCAATAATTGACTTTGTTGCCTCACAGATTAAAGTGAATTCAGAAGATAGTAAAGGGTGACGGACTGGAGAATGCAGAGCTGACACTAGCACGTGCCCGATGGCCTGCTATGTATGAGCCAATACAATTTGTAAGTGAAATGTTGGTGGCCCGATCGGGCAACTGACAACAGAATGGGAAATATTATTGTACTCTTCCATTTTAAGTCTCATCCATACATCAGGGCTAGACACTAGCACTCGCCCTATTGCTCCGGGGCAAGTAAAAATTGTTGTCGGGCAAGTAACATTTCTTCCATGGCCTAGTTTGGTTGCCCAATTGGGCAGCTACATCATTGGTCAACTACAACTTACAAGGGGATAATGAAATGCCTTGCTTATAAATCTCATCTAGAAGTAAGCGGGCATGTACGTTTTCTGTTTGGTCAAGTAAAATGTGAAAAGTTATGATTTTAATAGCCGGAACGGGGCTAGTAGCAAAAAAAAAGTTAGTATGGAGGCTTGCATTAGTGCAAGGATTGGGAATGCAAACAGTAGTTAAGAAATTAGATGAAACTTGTTTGTTTCCGGACATCAGATATTGAGAGAAAACTATTTTATATTTCAAGCAATAACAAAAAATGTTATTAGGCCTCCCTAGAAAGATTTCTAGTTCCATTACTCTAAATCGTCCATTAATCCAAGTAAGTAATGTTCACAGCCCGGGGGGGGTACTCACGTATATTGGGTATACGGGGATGTGCCGCTCGGAAGGGTGACTTTTTCAAGAAAGGTCCTTAGACATGGGTCCCCTTTTCGTCAAAAAAATCCTTAGACATGGGTCCCCTTTTTCAAATTTCCCCTTTTTTATACACGATTTTGGGATTTGCCGTTGTGAAATTGCCAACATTTTCAAGCTCGCTACGCTCGCTAACTTAAAACCGGGTTAAAACCACAAAATTAGCAGG
Source organism: Echinarachnius parma (assembly GCA_037951105.1). NCBI lineage: Eukaryota > Metazoa > Echinodermata > Echinoidea > Clypeasteroida > Echinarachniidae > Echinarachnius > Echinarachnius parma. The sequence continues at coordinate 220,255 of JBAMJV010000052.1, forward strand.
AAATACACCCAAAACATGCGCCGCAGGCGAAAAAAATCCTTAGACATGGGTCCATATTTTCGCAAAAGGACCCTTAGATGTGGGTATGGGTTTGGAGGTCTCAGCCGCACACCCCCGTCCGACTATAATCTGAGTACCCCCCCCGGGGTTCACAGAGATGAAAGGAAGTTATCATTATTGATGTTTTTATAATTTTATTGATGCTTTGAATACCAACATCTTTAAGGTGACTAGACAAAACAAAGGAAAAGGATCATTGGTTTGTTTTTAAAACAAACCAGTTACAAAACAAAGATAAAGACTGATCAAAGATAAACAGTCCTTCCACTTGCATGCATGCATCCCTACATAAATCGATAGTCTGCAACACAGAAAATGTATACACTGCATAGATCTACATGTATATCTACAGTGAGATCTGCTCTAGTGACCACCTGTGTATAGTGACGACTTGTGTATAGTGAACACCTGTGTATAGTGACCACTTGTGTATAGTGAACACCTGTGTATAGTGACCACAGGTCTGTGTATAGTGACCACCTGTGTATAGTGAACACCTGTGTATAGTGACCACCTGTGTATAGTGACCACAGGTCTGTGTATAGTGACCACCTGTGTATAGTGACCACTTGTGTACAGTGAACACCTGTGTATAGTGACCACCTGTGTATAGTGACCACTTGTGTATAGTGAACACCTGTGTATAGTGACCACAGGTCTGTGTATAGTGACCACCTGTGTATAGTGACCACTTGTGTATAGTGAACACCTGTGTATAGTGACCACAGGTCTGTGTATAGTGACCACCTGTGTATAGTGACCGCCTGTGTAATAGTGACCACCTGTGTATAGTGACCATCTGTGTATAGTGACCACCTGTGTATAGTGACCACCTGTGTATAGTGTATTCAGGTCACGTCTCATCTCGATATCAAACACTTGGGCTAGGGTCTTTGAAAGTTATACTAGAATCAAATTAATTTAGTCTCGATGAGTTTGACATTTACAGTAGTTTGGTTGTTTTAATGAATACTAATTCCGAGCAATCATTTCAGAGAAGCAAACAATTCCAAGTTGCTTCTCAATTCACCTTATATTTAATTAAATAATGTTGGTATCAATTGATATTTTTAATTCTATAATAACATGTTAATATCTTACCCTGATTTGATGCGTGTAGACCCTCCCAAACAAACTTCACCTATACACACACATACACACATATGCAAACTCACATACATACATATATATGCAAACTCACATACATACATATATATGCAAACTCACATACATACATATATATATATATGCAAACTCACATACATACATACATACACATACACATACACACACATGCAAACTCACATACATACATACACATACACACAAATGCAAACTCACATACATACATATACATGCAAACTCACATACATACATATGCATACACACACAGGCAAACTCACATGCATATATACACACATGCAAACTCACATACATACACACAAACTCACATACATATACACACATACACCCAAATGAAAACTCCCACCTGTATGTACAGTACATGAAGCTTTTTTTCTGAACTTGTTGGTGGAATAGACTACTAAAACTATTACATTTAATTTATAAGAATATTAATTTTGGGTGGTGGTCCCCTTTAAAATGACTTAATATTTGTTTGTTATTTTAATAACAACTAAGCAAAAACCCTAGTCCAATACTCTGATAATCAGAAACTTTTTGCCACTTAATCAAAGTAATGGAGCGTGGGTGGACTGTATATTACTGCTTTCTGCTGCATTAGTATATCCACTGAATGATGTATGCAAGTTTAATGTTTTAAACAAATCGTTATATGGCTGAGAAATTAGCCATCAATTTGAAAGAAGTTGCAATTGTGTACATGTATCCACTGAGTGATGTGTGAAAGTTTAATGTTAAACAAATGTCAAATGGCCGGAGAAACAAACGATAAATTTGCAAGGAATTGCAAAGTGGAAAAGTCATTTTCGGTCCTATGGCAAATTTCCGACAAATGAGCATTTATAAACTTTGCTATTCCTTATTTGAATTGAATTTAAGTGGTTTATTGAGCACGATTTGATTAGAAAACAAAGTTAATGTGGAGGCCAGCAGTGGGGGAAAACCTTTTTTAGAAAATTGGGGGCAGTGGGGTCCTCTTTCTTCACCTCCAAAATTTTGCAATTAACACCACTAATTTTGTTTTTCCATTTCTTATACTATTCACCGTCTGGATTAACAATTAAGTTTGTAGCCACCCAAATCATTGTAGGTAATTCAAGATTTATGGGTTTTGTTCTAGGTGTCTAGTCTCGCTGTTTTGCCGATACTGTTTTGCCAATAATGAAAAGTGCCTCATAGGGAAGTGATCAGTCATTGGTTAGTTACAGAGGCATTATCAGGTCAGCCGCAACGGGGAACGGGGCGCAATTTCCAGTCGTGAGGGGGTGTGGGGGAGGTAAATATCTTGTTTGACAATGAAAATAGTGTTTTGAATCTAATGCTAATTTTTTCGCTCAGGACTATAATCAGAACCGGCAGAAATAAAGGGGGCACATTTCTATTGTTGGAAAAGGGGGATGCCCCCATTAGGCATGAGTGACTTAATAAGCCCCAAAGGACGATTTTCTCACCATCCTTAAGAATACAATGTCAACGATGAGGACTGTATTATTATATTTATTATGTCTTTGTGATTGACAGAAATGTGGTTTATTTTGGTGTTATCAAAGTGATTATATTAAAGTATATTAAAAACAATTATTTGCCTATTAAAAGATACATTTTAAGGGTAAGTTGCAATAAATTGAAATGCTTAAGAAATAACAATCATGGGAACAAAGAGTTTGTTATGCTTTATAGCTTAAAGCATAAATTATATTAATCACATCGCAAGACACCAGAGAGAAAACATGCCTTTAATCATACTGGCACCAAATACAGATTATGAAAAACTTCCTATTTGGTAGCATGTCAAAATTGTGTTGACAAACCTAATTTACACCTCATACAATGGAACCCCATATTTACATCAAATAAAATACTTCCCATCAGTGGCATAGCTAGGAAGAGGGAGCAGGACAGCGGGGTCATGTGCCTTTCCCCCAAAAAAAAAAAATTTTTAATAAAAATAAAATACATATATATAAATAAATAAATAACTAAATAAATACATAAACAAATAAATTAATAATAATTGAAAGAAAAATACACACAATAGAAATTATAAAGGGAGAATTTTAAAGCAAAAATAAAGAAACACATCATTTGTGTGCGCCCCCCCCCCCCCCCCCCCCTGCCCAATCAGTCCGACTAAACTACACCACTGCTACCCATTGCTCTCCTTAGCCCATTCAGGACTGACTGATTTTGATACAACATGTATTCTCCATAGACCCTAGCCGGTGTATTTTCGGGACCAGTCCTGCTTGGGTCGATGTAATACATCAATTTGCTGCACTCAACATCTCCACGGTGCACTCTAAAAGAAATAATATTGTATGGCGCTTTTGCCTGTTGGTCCTAGGTTTTAATTCAGATTAATAATTAAGTGGAAGACTGAATGCAAGCGTGACAAATATAGAACCACTATTGGAATATCTATCTCTCTTTTAAAAACAAATCTGTTTTAAAATGTCTACATGTACCATTTATTTAAGGTTGCTCTGTAAACTTTATCTGCAATTTCCTCATTCTCTAAATGTCATTGCTCAAACACTTCCAACATTCATGGAATTTCCCCGGCGACAACATAGTTCTAATCACAATGGATTAATAGTAAACTTCATTTATTTAATTTAAATGTACTGATGAGTTATGCAATCTTACAGACCCCCTTGGGGCGCGATTAATACACGATTAAGATTGTCCTTAACCCATTCAGTACTGATTGATTTTGCTATGACATGTATCAGTGCTGTAGTCGAGTCCACAAGTTCCGAGTCCGAGTCCCCAACGAAATAGCATGTTCCCATATGTTTTACATAGGGACAAGTCCGAGTCACGAGACCATCAAAAGCGAGTCCGAGTCCGGACTCAACAACAGCACTGACATGTATTCTCCATTGACCCTAGCCCGAGTATTTTTTTTACCAGTCTTGAATGGGTTTAAAGAACCCATTCCTATCTAGTCCCATAAATAATTGGTCGGGCTGAGAGCTACGGGGAATGGAGAATGTGTAACTAGATTCTGAAAACCCAATAGATTGTGTACAGAGCCCACCAGGTTCTTGTAGGCAAGGGGTTAAACGGAAATTAACTAGCCTTCGATGGGTTAAACCACTGAGGGTGGTGATTAAAAGATATCTCAGATTGTTGTTTATAATTATAGATAGAATGTATTTTATACAAAAATTCGAATGGCATTCGTTGGATTTAATAAGATTTGCATTCCTTCTTAATGAAGGGGAAGAGCCATGACTATTTTTACACAGAGAGGGATGTATACTGCACCAAATAAAGTATTAAAATGATCCATTAACTTTTTTACAGTTTCAACCAAAATCACTTGGAGCTTTCCCACTTCTCTTGTACCTTGTAGTAAACTGTATTCCTTTTCTATGTCATTCTCAGATATCATTCTCAAGAATCTTACAATGAAATTGGTATATGATTGAAGTCTCAAACATTACTTTTGGGGGGAAAATATACAGTTAATGGATCACTTTAAAGATCGTCATGCGTTGTGTTGCTACACCACAGTTTGCGATTTTGCGGGAACTAAGCCAGTTTGTGCCCATTGCATAACACTGAGTCTGTGTGTCTTAACCCGTTCAGGACTGGTCCCGAAAATACTTGGGCATAGTTCAATGGAGAATACATGTTATAGCAAAATCAATCAGTCCTGAATGGGTTAAATGCTGTGTGAAAGGTGTTTGCAAGCTGGCATCATGTAGCTGATTTACAAATCCTTACCGCCAAACTACATCGTAACAGGGATGCCCTATGATATGCACGTTGCGCTCATTCTGTAGAGCATATACATGTAGAGTTGCGTAAGGTTCCACCAGATTCCGGCTGGTTCTGAAAATATGGCACGGTACTGCCCTGTGCACATTCCCAATTTGACGACAACGATGTGACTTTAAAACTAATCAAATCTAATTCAACTTGTTAACCTGTTCACTTTGAGATTCTGAATACCCATAGACTTTATACATAGCCCACTCGGTTCCTGTAAGCAACGGGTTAACCTAGGTCAAAAATAACTTCAATTTCAGGTAGGCGACAATTATAATTGAAGTTAACCTGACATAGTTAAAATAATTATGTCATATTCTATATTATTTATAATTCCTTTGATTGTGGTATTTAACAATGCAAGGTAAAATTTTCAATAATGAATAGACAATTAATCAACTTGAATAATGAATAATTAAAGGGATCTAGTAAATGTGTCGACATGTGCAAAAAGTGAGGAACGTTTAATAAATGCGTATTTATGTGATCTGAAATGTCCACTAAACATTTCACATCAAATGGATGTCATATAAGAACATTCCAATTGTAAATATCTTTTAAACAAAAAGGGAATTCAAAGAAAAAAATTGTTCCATGCTTGTATTGCTATATGAATACAACAAGTTATGAGACAAACACTAGAGTTCTAAGTAAGTTTTGTGGATTTTGACAATGTTACTAGATCCCAGAATGAATCCCACTAAATTATCATCTTACATTGATATTGATGCATTTGATTCAAATGTTGATAAACATGCTTCCAGTGATCCATAACTATTGTTTCCCATGATTGGAAATACATTCTTTGTTTCTGTTTAATTTGTATCTTTTACCAAAAATATTTGACTAGTACTTAATTTATTAACCCCTTCGCTTTGTGATTCTGAACTCCCAATGCAATGTGCACAAAACCCATCAGGTTCCTGTATGCAATTGGTTAACTGTATATTTTTATTCTAAAATCAGGCTCAGCTTAAAGGGATCTAGTAACTTTTTTGGCATATGTGCAACAAGTGATGAATGGTTGATAAATGTGCATGAACACTTCGATTGTAAATATGTTTAAACAGAGGGAAGATTTTTTTAAATGAAACATGTTCCATGCTTCAGTTGGCAATACAACAAGGTATTAATAGAGAACCATTAGAGTTCGAAGTAAGATTTGTGGATTCGGACAATGTAACTAAATCCCTTTAAACCGCAAACTAGTGTATGTAGCCAATTTATGATTATGGAAAACTTCCTAGAAATATGTGCCAAGAGTTATTGGCAATCAGTGATATTTTTTGAAAAAAATGAAAACAGAAAATCTAAATTTTGTAATTTAAAGAGTTCACTTTGATTTTTTTTTAAATGAAGAAAACAAAACATTAAGCTATTTTCTGATGCAGGACAACAGAATACAAAAATATGATATACCTATCATAATATGCGATATAATTAGGACAAAATGTGTTTATAGCATGACTTGGAAAAGTGCCTTAACATTAGAAAAAATACTAAACAGAGGCCTTGAAAAGTGTGATGAGTAAAATCAGCTGAAGCGAGGGTTATAATAGTAGAGGCCTTTTATAGAGGGCATTGGAAATGGTTTATCTTATTTTATAAAGCACTGTGAATATGATCTATTATCATTATTATAATATATCTCAATATTGTCCATCATTCATTAGACATGCTAAAACTTATGAATAAAAGAAAATCCTAAATCTATGTATAGAATGTATTGTTGAGTACAGTTAGCTGTCATTTGTACGCCTGAAGAATCATCTGCCAGATTCGATAGCTCACGGCTTCATTTATTTGAATTTTTATTACACTTGCCTTTATAGTGGACAAGCAGTTTTCAGCAGTTTTTTACATTTAACCCTAAATCTGATCGGAGCGATTGCTTTTAATTTCATCTCGCTACACATGTGCTTCCCCATCACTCAGGCTCACGCATAATTACGCTCTGCGCGGAGACAATCCGCTACAAAAATAGTTTGGGCGGGGGCCCTCCCCGCACTGATAGCTGGGATCAAGGCGGCATTATGGCATAAGGTGGCCAGTGCCAGCCTCGCCACAGCCGGGCATGGCCAACAAATCTCATCCAGTGGGCATAGCCAGGGTGAATTAAGATCCGTGGTGTTTGGGGGCAGGGGCAGGGGCGTAATGGATTTCCTATGAGAGGCCAACCTGTGTGTAAAATATCCCAACTGTTACATTAATTATGGCATAATTATGGCAATACACTGCACTATCATCATCATCATTATCATTATCATCGTCATCGCATCGTCATTGTCATCGTCATCATCAATGTTCTTGACCCCATTCCCCCTTAGATACACCACTCAAACAAATTTGCATCCTGAGGATAAATTATATAACCAGCAAATAATGTATAACAAGGAGAGTCACGGGTTAACTCTGTGTAGCGTTACCCAGAGTAGGCAAATGTTAAAACAGATGAATAATCCCCCTCAATATAAAACTATAATAAGGACAATTAGTTATTGCAAACATAATGTGAACATCTAGTAATTAACCTCCTGAGTGCCAAATTGAATTGTATTAATCCACTTGACCCAGTTCTTATGATATTATACTAATTAGGTACAATGAATAGCCAAAGACACATATTGACCAAATATCGTTAACGGATGCCCAACGGATAGATATTTCAACCAGAACGTCAATGACGTAGCGCTCATCCGCCATCTCGCAACATCAAATATCGCAAATTTCATGTGGTACACTTTTCAACTGGTCAAAAAATAAAAATTTGATGCCCTGGAAGGGACATGGGAAAAAATAAAAAAAATTTAAAAAAAAATTTAAAAAATAAAAATAAAAATAAAAATGAATAAAATAAAAAACAAAAACAAACAAAACAAACAAACAAACAAAAAATAAAATAAAATAAAAAAAAATAAAAATAAAAATAGAAAAATAAATAAAAATTAAATTAAAAACAATTTTAAAAATTAAAAAATTAAAAATTTACCATAATTAATGAATGGAGAAAAATTTCAAAATTCTGTGTAGAAGTTTAGTGTACCAAAGTTAGCTCTACCAGATAAAGCAAACCAAATCAAAATCGGTTGAGAAATGAAGGAGAAGAAGCATTTTTTGTGATTTCGAATAATTTGCATAAATTACCATAGATAATGAATTTCATGAATCTGTATAGAAGTTTGAAATCCCCCTCTTAGCCCTATCTTATGAAACCTAGCCCTATTAGATAAACCAAACAGAATGAAAATCGGTCGAGAAATAAAGGAGAAGAAGCATTTTTTGTGATTTCTGGAATAAATTTGCATAAATTACCATAATTAATTAATGGAGAAAAATTTCAAAATTCTGTGTAGAAGTTTAGTGTACCAAAGTTAGCTCTACCAGATAAAGCAAACCAAATCAAAATCGGTCGAGAAATGAAGGAGAAGAAGCATTTTTTGTGATTTTTGGAATAAATTTGCATAAATTACCATAATTAATTAATGGAGAAAAAGTTCAAAATTCTGTGTAGAAGTTTAGTGTACCAAAGTTAGCTCTACCAGATAAAGCAAACCAAATCAAAATCGGTCGAGAAATGAAGGAGAAGAAGCATTTTTTGTGATTTTTGGAATAAATTTGCATAAATTACCATAATTAATTAATGGAGAAAAATTTCAAAATTCTGTGTAGAAGTTTAGTGTACCAAAGTTAGCTCTACCAGATAAAGCAAACCAAATCAAAATCGGTCAAGAAATGAAGGAGAAGAAGCATTTTTTGTGATTTCGAATAAATTTGCATAAATTAGCATATATAATGAATTTCACGATTCTGTGTAGAAGTTTTAAATCCCCCTCCTAGCCCTATCTTATGAAACAATCAGAATCAAAATCGGTTGAAAAATAACGAAGAAGAAGCATTTTGAAAATTGTGGACGGACGGACGGACGGACGGACGGAAGGACGGACGGACGGAAGGACGGACGGAAGGACGGACGGAAGGACGGACGGACGGACGCCGGACGCAACGCCATGGCATAAGCTCATCGGGCCCTTCGGGCCGGATGAGCTAAAAATCAAATTATCCGGTGGTGAAATTCATCTCCATTGCTTCATGTACAAAACATCCCGCCAGATAGAACAAAATACATCGCCTGACGAGAAATGCATAAGAACGGAGATGAACGGATTGACAATTTTTCTCTCCGTCGGGCGTCCGTTTACGTAATCCAGTGATATGTGACCAGGGCTTTAACCTTCCATTCATTTACAATGAATGAAATATTAGTAACAAAGTCAAGTACCTATATACTACTCATTCAACAAGTATCTGCATGTAGGAATATATCAAAAGATTAAATGTTATGAGTATTGTGATTTGATCCGACTGTGCGGCACTTTGAGGGTTAAAGGATTAACACTACGCAGTAAACAAAGGGTTAATACTTACCTGGATGCCCACAGCTGGCAACCATACATGCATGGGTCAATTGATTATCATGCAATATGATGCACTTTCTAAGGCCTTTTCCACGCAAGGCCTTCGCTTAATCTGGGGTAGATCCCCCTTTTGGCTCTGAGATATTATTGCAGACCCATATTTCTCAATTCTCTTCATAAATCTATTTCAATCTAGACAGGAAACGATACATTGTGTAATAATATCTTCGCACACTGCTAAATGATAAGCGGTTGAACATACGTTTTTGCATTTCATCATGTTACTTGTCCGTATGCCAAACTTACATGGATCAATCCCGATTCATACACTTCTAACTTATGTAGTCAATGTTTATGGTTTTGTTTATAAGTTACAACAAATTATAAAACAATTTGGGTACCAGCTAAATCTATTACAAATAATATCCGTATCCTAACATTGTCAAATTCAAAGCACAAGAAATGTCAGTGCCCATTTATTACAATACTCATTTTTTGTGTACAGCAGATAAAAATAATGCTTCAATGAAAAAAAAATGAATCCAATTTAAAACCATATAATCCATATTATAATTGAAAGTAACTCCAGCGTTTTTCATGTTCAATTGTGGAATACATCGTGCCACCCATACTTGTGCAACAGAATTCAAGCCGTTTAACCCAATCAAGACCATCTGATTTTGTAAGAACATGCATTGTCCATAGACCAAACCTGGAGCATTTTGAAGACCAGACCTGAATGAGTTGATGAAGCTTGGGAAATTAATTTGAAAAAGGTGAACTATTCACTAAGAAAAAAATAATTTTTAACAGTCATTTTACATTAAGTTTGAATGAAATCAGCTCACAAAATGTTCTTTGATGTGAAATCGTGTGGCACACTACGCCTGTATGCCACCCACACAGTGAAATAGTAATGAACCCTTTACATAATGCAGGGCTCGACACTAGCACTTGCCTAGTTGCCCGGGGCAAGTAAAAATTGGTGTTGTGCAAGTAAAAATGTCATAAATTGTCTAGTTTGCTTGCCCAATCGGGCAACTTAGTAATTGTTCAACTGCGAGAGAACAGTGTAATTTCATTTACGTGTAAATCTCATCTAGAAGTAAGAGGGCAAGTAAATGTTTTATTGGGGCAAGTAAAATGTAAATATTCATGATTTGACTTGCCCAAACGGGCCAGTACAAGAAAAAAGTTAGTGTGGAGGCTTGCTTTACATAATGTGCTGGCAAAAACAAAAATTAATCCACTTGGTAGAAATAATTTCTGAAAAATATTATGTTTTTTGTAAGAAATGGAATTTATAAGACAAAAATTCATCAGTTGTGTAGCGATGTACCACCCATGCTGTGGATTTGGAATGAACTCTCTGGCCTTGTGGCTTGGTTACGAAAAAGACTAATTTTAGATAGATATGCTTGTTAAAAAGGATGTTTAACCCATACAGAACTGATCCCCCATCAATACTCCCACTAACAATCTATGGGGAATGCATGTTACCCCAAATTCAAAAAGTCTTCAATATCTTTACATATTAACCCATTCCCTTTGAGATCCTGAAATCCCCATAGACTTTGTACATAGCCCACTCGGTTCCCGTAGTCAAGGGGTTAAGATATCCACTAAAGTGAATCTAAATACATGGAAAAAGTACTGAGGAATACAAAATTTAAAAAAATGAATGCATTCATTCAACGTTAATAAATCATGACATTTGTTCCCCATATGATGTGAATTATATATGATGAAGAGAGTTCTGCATATAATCTTTTCATATAATAATACACACAGCCTGAGCATTTTTCTGACTAGTCCTGAACGGGTTAACATGAAAATCGGCCAATTAAAAGTTTCAGATTTTCAGACCATTATGCCACCCATGCCGTGAAATAGGATTGAACTCTCTACACATGGGGTTAACACAAAATTGTCCTAAACTTCGAGACTTGTTTAACCCACTAGAACATTGAACTTTGAAGGTGGAATATCTTTTTAGAAAGATTTAGACTAGATTGTTTTCATCAACTCATTGACTATTTGACTTTGATATAACATGCATTCTACATAGAACCTAGCGCAAGTAAATTTGGAATTTGATTTTAATTTATTTGCCATATTTATCAATCACACATTATTAGACATTAAAATGAAATAAACGAAGTATGATATTAATGAAAAAAATAACGGGGGAACAAATATAAGTAGCAAAGCTTGTACAATATTTCCCCTACAGAAATCTAAGTTCGTTGCAAGCTAGCAGCTAGCTTGTGGCTAGCTTGTGGCTAGCTAGCGGCAAGATTAATAGGCGATCTCTACTAAAATTAAGCTCCAGGACACGTTTAACAATTTCAGTAGAGATCACCTTAAAGCTTGCCGCTAGCCTGCCACAAGCTAACCAGCGAACTACAAGCTTACCGCTAGCCTGCCACAAGCTAACCAGCTAACTACAAGCTTGCCGCTAGCCTGCCACAAGCTAACCAGCTAACTACAAGCTTGCCGCTAGCCTGCCACAAGCTAACCAGCGAACTACAAGCTTGCCGCTAGCCTGCCACAAGCTAACCAGCGAACTACAAGCTTGCCGCTAGCCTGCCACAAGCTAACCAGCGAACTACAAGCTTGCCGCTAGCCTGCCACAAGCTAACCAGCGAACTACAAGCTTGCCGCTAGCCTGCCACAAGCTAACCAGCTAATTACAAGCTAGCCGCTAGCTTGCGACACACTTAGATTTCTGGAGGGGTTTGTTTCCCGAAAAAAATTTGGTTGATGAGGAGGAAGGTCGGACGGATTCAAAGGGTTTAGATTGCCACAGCGTCTTTCCCCCCTTGACTTTGGCTTTGCCCAGCGTGTAGGCGATATAATCAGCTGCCAGTGGTTAGCCAACTGATTGGGGTTTTCAAGGGGCAAATTAATGGCCTTTCGCAGTTCCCAATCGCTACACTCGATTCTTGAGATTTGCATCATCACTAAATTTGTCAGAGCAATTTTCTTACAAATCTTAAAAAAGTATTACTGAACTTTACCAGTTGAGAGAGTTTCATACTATAAAGTTGAAGGACCATTTCGTGTATTTGGTTTTATTTCATAAAACATATCATTATTGAAGTCAATCTTCACACTTCTGATTAACACTTTCCGATTGCAAAATCTAGTAGGGAACCGGTTAAGATTAGGAATTGAAAAATACATTTTAGTTGAATTATATCAACATTTAGATCATGAAATAATAAACGATCATTACAATCATTTAGTTAGTCTGTTAACTGCAGACCCTTCATCACATTTCAGGTTTGTGTATATACTTGATGTTCACAAACCAAAATATTATATTGATATTTGGTTAAGCGCAGCATTACTCTCCGCACTGTTCGAGCACCCTTCTGTTATTCAAGCGCCTGTCGGTTTGCGCAAGTCGAGCGAGCGAGCAAGTTGGGACTGACGGACGGCCTGCGGACTCTGCTGAACTTGAATTCGAGGAAGACCCTGAGCCAGGGCAGGGGAGTTGTTTTGATCGGGGCCTAATTGGACTCACCGTGATTCATTTCAAGGGATAAGAAAAGATTAAGCCACGCTTGCATTGCAAGCCAAGTTATGAATTTGAATGCGCATTGCGCAGTACACTAAATGTATAACGTGTATGTAAATGGAAATTAAAATGTATGAATTTGTTACTACTTAGTTCATACATTGTAGCATATAATGATAGAATAGCATGTATGCATTGTTGTAATATGAATTAGAGTGCAGTGCATAGTTTATTATTACGAAAAGTATTGATTTCTTGTTTGTTTACATACTTACTTAATTAATGTTGGACTATTATCATACAACATTAACAGCCAACATATCATTTGTTTTTCCGACCCCCCTATTCCTTCTTCTTTGTCAGTTTCATGCTCTTTGAGCACCTTAATAGGTTGACATTGTGCAACATAAATATTCCATATTATTATTTGTATTATTTGTACAGGATCTGCTCTGAGTCACAAACTCAGCTTGCACTTTTTCAAAAAATTTTGAAAGCGTTTTTAAAATACATGTAGTTGTTGATGATCTCTCTATTTAACAAAAGTTAAAATAAATAAAAAGTTGTGCCACAGAGTTTTTATTTATTTTAATTATTGATCTCTTTCTATATACAATATATATATATGCAAATGGAAGTAAAAATTTCTGAAAATCCTGTGCAATTAGGGTTGGATCCTATGGAGAATGAGCGCAACAGCAAAATCAAATCATCTTAAAGGGATCTAGTAACTTTGTTGGCAAGTGCAAAAAGTGATGAGTGATAATAATAAAATGTGTATTGGAGTGATCTGATATTTCCACAAAGTAATTTGTGAAGATTTCACGTTAATTGGATGTTATTTGGCCGAGAACTGAGCGAAAAAGCAAATTGATGCACTAAACTCATTGCACTTACTTTGTACACGGTTTGAACAATCCCGTAGATTACAACAAGGTATGGTTGAACCACTGGAGTTCCAAGTAAGTTTTGAGGATTTGGACAATGTTACTAGATCCCTTTAAACAGGTTGAATGCATGTGAGATGGTTCATTTCCTGTCCAACCCTCATTTAAATTCACATATTAATCGTTCAAGTGTATGTAAACATTCCCTGCCGTGTCCTAAATGAGCTACACGTTCTAATTATTATCTTAACCGGTCAAAATGGCTGGAACATTCTCACAAGGACGCAACATCAAACATTCTCAGCCAAGAAATTGAGAAAAACAAATTTTTTATTTGCTCCGGGCAATTACCAGTATGATATCTCAGCCGTTTCCTGAATGTTTTAATCATTCTCCCATTCTTAATGTTGCAACATGTTTCCTGAATGTTTTAAATATTCTTACATTCTAAATGTTGCATCCGTCCTATAATCTACCCCGTTTTCTGAAGATGAAACACAGGTCATTTCGCTTAGTCATTTCGCTTGCATGAGAACAAAAAAGTGAGAGTGAATTCCACATGCACAAGAAAGTGAACACAAAAACTGCTGGTTGTTTCCCAGCAGAAACAAGACAACTGTTTTTTTTTTAATGAGAGCGTGTTCTGATTATAAAGACTGGATAACTTCCGACTTGTCCAGTGAACTAGAAACAAAAACTAACTTCTACATACATGTAGCACATGCCCTTTTCATATTCAAAGCCATTTTTCACAGGGTAAAAAAAACTGTCAAAATTTGAAATGTAAAAGACTTTGACCGGTCAAATTCTCACGAAACGGTTTACAGCTAGAATGGTCAACGAAAGCATGAAGAAATGGTTGGAACAAGTTAACCTTGATGTAAAGCAAAGCAGTGCAACTTTCGATTTTTGTAGACTTTAACCAGGAATGGTTTGAATTAAGAATGGTCAACATTCCAGAAACATGCATTTATAACTGTTGCTGGACGTGTGCATCAATTTTAGGGGACAAAAGCATTAAGATTTGCACTCAAACTTAATAAGAAAAAAACAACTTAGTACTACTTGTTACATCTTAAATCAGAAACAACGTTGGTACATTTGATACATAATAAAGTGCAAAGTTGTGTTCAATTAGAACCTGGGGAAGTACCACCATTAACCCCATGACTACGGAAACCAGGTGGGTTGTGTACAAAGTCTATGGGGATTTCAGAAACTCGAAGGGAACAGGGTTAATAATACCACCTTGTGGATCAGTGGTTTGAGCTCCGCTCTAGCAATCTGGAGGTTACGGATTCAATTCCTAGGAATGTGAAAAGACTAGCACCAGGTATTTTTTCACCACTTTAGAAACAATTTGGGAACTTTAATGTGAAGAAGGGTGTAAAATAAAGTCATAACAGTGGTGCCCAACAACTGTTCTGAAAGAGGTGCCAATTGAGGTTGGAAAAAAAAATCAGGTATAACCAAGGTAACCACACTTTTATTGCCGAAGTTTTTGTAGTTTTTGTATTTTTTATCGCTTTTGCTGTTCTGATTGTTATTGTTGTAGTTTGTATTCTTTTTGAGTTCTGACAAGGGGGGGGGTGAAATGCCAAGTATGATACATTTCTAGGTAAAGTCAGCCAAACATTTGCTCTTTTTTTCCTTACTTTTTTTCTTCTTCTTTTCACTGTTTTTTTTTTGGCAAGTATCAGCAAAAGTCTGTCAGTCTATTCATCAAGGTCCCATTTCCTGCTTTTTAAGTAAATAACTTCCACTGATAGACAATTAAGAATGGATTAATAAGAGCCCCCAGGGCACCCATCATATGTTTGCAGAGAAGGAGAGTCTGGGAATTAATGTAACATATATATGATTAGGATTGTTAGTGTTAGTGTATGTGTAAGTGTTAGTGTTAGTGTCAGGTTTGGGACTGGGGTTAAGTTATGAAATGGAGAAATTGAAGTTTCTGACATTTTATGAAATTTTTATTTAACCTAATTAATATTTTAATATTTCAACCAACTGATGCACGAACACAATGGGTACAGACCAAGCAACCAATACACTATATGAAAAGTGGGAAGGAGTGGGTGTGTCCTGATCAAACATCTAATCATGAGAGTACATTAACCCACTGGTGCTGGTCACATGGTCTACACCTATTTGGTCTACGTTGCATTCGGTCTAATATGCCTGAAATTCCCATTTACTCATCTCTGAACTTGACCCCCAAGCCTGAACCTATCCCAGCACTAATCCAATCCCTTAAACCTTAAGCCTGGACCCTAATCCTAAGCCACTAACTTGTGTAGTTTTATAGTAGTTAGTAAGACAAATTTGGTGTAGACTATGGGACAAGTTACTAACCCACTACGCTGAGGAAGATGCCAATGTCCTCTCAGGTGAAGGGGTGTGTTTGTTTAAACAATGGAGGTATTTAAAGGTACCAGATATCATTATAAGGAGTAATCGCAAAACTAATCCTACATTTGTAGGTTTCTGTAGTGAAAGGAGGCTATGTTACAAATGCATCTCCTTGGTTTTCTGGAGCCATCCTTCGGTGAGGATTGAAGGGCGTACATATGCACCCCATCCCTCCACCCCCCCCCCCCCCCCCCCACGCGTGTCCCCTTAAAGAAATGTATAAATTTGAAGAAAATTAACATGATTTAAAGAGCTACTTTACACAGGAAGCTTGGAGGGTTTTTTTTTTGGTCCAGTGTGTTCGTGTGTTCATGCAGCACGCAAGGAGATTGAAGTTAGCCAATCAAAATTTGAGCGTTGGCGGAGGTATGCACTCCATGAGTGCACTCTGTCTAGTATGTGTTATCATTAATACCTGTCAAGCTATAAAGATATGATAATGTTGATAAGACTCCTCCTCATGAGAACAGGAAGATGGCTAGGCCAGGACCTCACATCAGACAGGGATATCATAGACCAGGACCTAACACAGACAGTGATAATCAAACCCTCTCCCATTATCTAGACATGTTTCCACCTGTTGAGTTTATCAGAGCGCTTTTGTGTGAGGAAGTTGATAAGAATTAACATTTTTTCATATTGTACGATTGTTGCAACATACCGTTAAAAACAAAGTGGGAAAATTACTGCTTTTTGTCCTATTCTCTTTATGGTTTTATTTCATAATATAAATGTTCATCAGTGGTATCACATGTAAAAGAAAACATGTAAAAGAATGTGAAAAAAGCAGTAATTTTCCCACGTTGTTTTAACGGTATGAAAAAAACATGAACAAATGTTAATTCTTATCAACCTCCTCGCACAAAGCACACTGATAAACTCAACAGGTGGAAACATGTCTACATAATGGGAGAGGGTTCAAATCAACTAATTTGTGATGTGCAAGACATTTCTTTTTGATGATTTTGCTCTTTAATAGTTTTACTGCACACATACAAAATAATGTAAAACATAAGGGGCGAAAATAATTGAAGTTTCCAACTGGATTTTGTCCGGGTTACATTCAGCTGTTTGCATTGAAATGGTTGACTCATCTACCCCAAGATTTGTGCTTACAGGAAGTCTCAATAAAATACCTTTTCAAGCGAAATGCAAATATCAAGAATTTAACATGAGTGAGTCTTCATTAACAACTGTTTTTTTTTTCTTCTTCTTATCAAGTCAATGTCTACAGTTTATATGAAAGCTAGTATCAACCCATTCACTAGATTTTGTAGATCTACATTATCTGGCAATGGTCTACGGAGAATGCATGTTACTATCTCAAAATGAAATAAGTCTTCAACGAGTTAATGAATTTGGGATTGGTCCTGAAAAGATTTGGGTTGGGGGTCTATGGGAATATAGAGATATAGATATACAGGGTGGCCCTAATAAAACGTAACGACATACTTCCCATATACATATAATGGGGAGAGGGAGACTGGATGAACTAGATCGGGAATTGTTTAATTAGAAAATAATCAGAAGAGCAGCAATTTCGGTTAAGAAGTTTTCGTTCTAGGTCGCATGTTGTGACCCCATGTCAAGTTTCAAATTTGACCAATTTGAACAAAACTTTGGCCTGTTATTTGACATATGTTGCTTGTCATAGTATTGAGTAGAAAATGCACATCCTTATTAAGCATTCTTTATCATTTCTGGTTTAGCCGAGGAATGCAGATGTATTGTTCTCTTCTATGAAAAGCGAGAAATGCAAAATATCAAGCTAAAGTTGTGTAGAAATTGGTCAAATTGAACTCTGACACTGGGTCGCAAAATGCAACCTAGAACAAAAACTACTCAACCAAAATTATTGATCTTAGTACTATTTTTCTCAGAGAAATATCTCCCACCAAGTGAAACAATTCATATTCCATCCCAATATCCCAATATTGTTCCGTTTTTTGGGCCACTCTGTATAGAGCTATACAAATTTAAAAGACTTGAACAAGTTAACCCCTAACGTGCCAAGCTCGTATTTTTGCGAGTTACAATACACACAAATGCCATAGAGCATTCAAATCCCTGGCATGTTAAGAGTTAACTAGCTCAGAACTCGTCCTGAAAATACTCCGACCATGGTCTATGGAGAATGCGTTTTATACCGAAATTAAATGGTCTTCAAACATATAGGGACAAGTTATTTGAAGTGCTTAATGCATGCGGCTCTTGAGTTTTAATAGTCGCTGGACAATGTTTGCTTCCCAGGGTCCACCCTTGGTCCTTCAGAACGTCTTTATGACGTGGTCAGATCTTCACACCGTCACAATCACCACCATCACAATCGTCATCACCGTCTTGTCATCTCTTGTCTTGGGTGTAAATTGCATTACTAATCCCCCTGATCGCTTATCTGTTGGAGTATTCCCTCTTTAAGTGACTCATGGTGTAAACTTGTAATTATCCCACCAAGACAAGCAAACTTAATCAAACACACCGACATGCCGTAGACTGCCCACGCACCAAGCTGGACATTGATGGACATTACGACTGGGTGACACAACTCGCAAGTTGGTTTGTTGTTATGATCACAGAGTAACTATAGCTATAGTAACTCGTCGTTATGGCGGAGATTGAAGGGATTGAACCAGTACAGTACTGTACTGTACAGAGAATTATGTTATTTTAGTCAAGTGAGATTTCTACGTAATTAATGTCATTTTAAGTCAAGATGGAATTCTAACTTACATAACATGCTGCCTTTATAATGTGAAAGACCATTAATTTGAATTATTATCATTAAATAACATAGTCGAACACTGAACATTAATCAAATCACAAAACATAATTTCTTTAGGTAGTCCTAGCTTTACGGTAGACAAAGTAAAATATCATACCAGCCTACGGCTATCACCTTACCAAATGGTTCCACGCACCACTGTCGCCAACCGAATGGGTGTAGTGATCTCCCCCGGGAAACGTTTAATTGGTCTAATTTAGGTAGGAGGTGTCAGAGAGGCATGTGGTGGGATCACATTACCCGTGTCCCTAGGGCCCTGTGGGGGGCGCCACCCCGATAGCCCCCCAACAGCGGCTGGTTTGTAGAACCAGATGTAACGCATAATTGGCTAACTCACACAACGTGATTGATAATGAGACAGTATACAGTAGCAGTAACAATATTGGCTCCAACATACAGTCAAACCTGTGCATAGTCACCACTAATTATAAAGAGAAACATGAAAAGTGGCCATTGTAGACAGGTGACCTCTATAGACGGGTTCAAACTACAGTTTGCCTTATCACTTTAATATCCATATGGTCCTTGGCAATCTTACAAATATTTGTTTGTCCTTATTGAAAATTGTGCTTGATCATGACAATATGGCCAATAGATGTGTCCATTATAAAAAAGACATTTGAGGGGTTACTTTATATAGATCCCTATGGTCCAGGTGGTCCTAACTCCCTAATAAGAGCCTGGGCCAAGAGACACCTGGTTCTATAATAGATCCATCCCAACTAGAACATTAAACCGTTCCGGACTGGTCCCCAAAATACTTGGATCAATGTCTATGGGGGATGTATGTTATAGCAAAATGAAAAAGGCTTGACCCATTCATGAATGATGTCGCTCCCCCAAATACTCGGGTTGGGGTCTCTGAGGAGTGCATGTTATAGCAAAATCATAATTATTGTGCCATTCGGGACTATTTGTGAAAATATTCTATTGTGAATACGCGAATGGCGACATGAAATCTTTAACACATTCAGTACTAGTCCAAAACATACTTTATTGAGAATACATATCATGGCAAAATCAAGTCTTGATTTTCAGGTTAACTCACCCAGTCCCATCTATAGGCACCCATAGCCACACAACGTATGCAGAATTTCTTAATTCTGCATAGATCGATACTGTTTATAGGAGTACATCCTGGCTCATACTAGTTCACCCTGGTTCATCCTGGTTCACGCTGGTTCACTCTGGTTCATACTGGTACATATACGCCAGGCTGGGCGTTAATTTTGGCTTGCACGTCCCAATTACCAGGTGTGCATGCAAATGTCACAATGCATGGGCGGTGGTATGTATATTTAGATGTGGAAGACGGGTAATTGATCTAATTAATCCCACCTTTGGTTTGAACGTTCATTGGGCTGAGGTATCGCTACCGGATGGTTACGCGGTCAATTATTACTGACCGCTTTGATTGCGATTGCTAAATCATTGTGCACTTCTGAGGTTTGAACTTCGTGTATCAATGAGACTTCCTGTTCCTATTTATAATTGCACATCTTTGTTTTATTCGTTAATTGAATTGCAGGTAGCGTTAATTATCCCAAGTCATCATCATGTAGGCTGTGCTGTTTTATTTCGTCCCTCCCCTTCCTCAATACCATGATGATTTGCAAATATCTGACATGATCCCTTCCTGCCACTGGGGTAGATCTGCGGAAATACCTTTTGTTCAAGGTAGGGTGTGGGGAGAGGGGGGGGGGGGGGGGGTGAATTAATTGATCATCCCCCCTGAACAATCTGTATCAATGACAGATCTACACCAGTACTACCCACTAAACGAACATTGGCAATTGATCACTGAAATTAAGAACAAAACAAGCGCAAAGTGTGGGTCTCCTAAGATTCTACAAGTGCTGTCTAGCAAGCTGTGATCTATCAAAGCTTTTTTACCTTTCCCAACTCTATTGCATTGCATTTGTTATCATACTATTAAAGTCAAACCTGTGCATAGTGACCACCGAATAGAAACAAGATACAGATATGGAACTACTGTAGACAGGTGACCTCTATTGACAAGGTCCTATACCATTGTTTTACTCTGCTGGGGGTCATTATTGGTTGCCACTATAGGCAGGTTGGCTGCTATAGACAGGTGGCCACTAAGACAGGTTTGACTGGGTATAGTTAATTTAATATTAATCTGTGTGATGGTGGTAAACTTGCAGTATGCTAGACAATCGAAATGAAGGAAAAACAACAATTACAAGATACCAAGTAAAGTTTGAAAAGCAGAAAGCTATGCAGGGATCATAACTCACTCAACTCCATCAGAAAACTAGGGCTGGTATTCAATTAAATTCTTAGTAAGAAATTTACTTAGCATCTAGCTAGGCTGAGAAATATACTCATCTTTTTTTTCGTCAAATCATATTTTTAACTTTTACTTCGAAACAAAAAAATCTACATGTAATATTTGAAGATATCATAACACTAAAATGTTGGTATAATTTACAATCGATGTCCCTTCAAAGTAATTTAAATTTTGGGTGGAAACTAACAAACCAACATATGCACAGTAGAAAATGAAGTAAAAATAATGTTCTTCTACCCTTCATATCAATTTAGACAAAATGCACCTAAGGTACAAAGGGAAATAAATCAGAAATTAATAGGCTAAGTAATTTTGGTGTCCCTTTATTTATCTGCACTTAATAAGGTAAGCTAATTAAGTGGGCAACATGTCCTTTCAAAGTAAATGAAACTTTGGGTGGGAAATGAAGTAGAAAATAACGTTCTTTCGACCCTTCATATCAATTTAGACAAAATGCATGTAAGATATAAAGGGAAATAAATAAGAAAATTAATAGGCTAAGCAATTTGTGCGTCCCTTTATTTCTCTTCACTTAATAGGGTAAGCTAATTAAGTGGGCAGCGTGTCCCTTCAAAGTAAATGAAACTTTGGGTGGATACTAACAAAACTAACATGTGTACAATGACACAGCTAGCGCCCAGCAAACGGGAAGTACTTGATAAAGGACAAATTAAACAAGACGACACTAACCCTTGAACATTTGACTAAGCCGGGGAGGAGGCGTTGTGTTGCTTAATGCGGCAGCGCGGTAAGCCCAAGGCATGCTGGACCAACCCCCTTCCTGTTTGGGATTAGGGCTTGGGATTAGTCGCTGGGATTAGCACCTCAAAAAATTATGAAAATAAATACATACACAAAATATGCATACACACATACCCACCACAAATGCACCCACACATACACTCATACACACAAACACACATATGCACATACACTCACAAATACACAAATACTTGAGCACATAAATTTCCTCCGATGCCACTATGACATCTACATCTATATATATACAGAAATATTATCAGAAATCTATGATTTACAAACTTAACATTCAAAGGTTAGAGTCGTCTCGTTAAATCTATGCAGATCTGCTCGATGTTAGACTATATGCTGTAGTAACCATGTTTTTTAACGTCAATTCATACTGTTTGGCAACTTATTAAAAACGATTTGTCTTTGCTACAACCTGTATTCTACATAGACCCTCTCCCAAGTATCTTTTAGACCAGACATGAAAGAGTTAAATTTCACAACTGTCAGGCAAACAAATTACCTTTCATTTGATCGTTTGAAAGCACTAAGTTTAGGGTTTCCTGAAAAGATAACAACCCTCTAAATATCTCAATAATAAAGAGAACATTTTAAATACCTAAGTTGATTAGATGGTAGAGTAATGAGCAAAAATGCAAAGTGATATTCACTTACTCATTGCACTGACTTTGTACACGGTTATCACTATCCAGTGGATACTTGAAATCCAAACACTTCAAATGTAAATATCTTTTTTTTGAAGGAAATATGAAAAACCAAAACCTGTCCCATACTTCTATTGCTAATAAGAATCCAATAAGTTATAAGAGAACTGCAAGAGTTCCAAGTAAAGTTCCTAGATCCCTTTGAGGTTCGGTATACACCCTTTTTAATATGATTTCAACAATCTTGACCCATTAGTTTGGCCAATATCTATAGACTGCCTTCCATAACTTTTCCCAAAGATAATGTTTAGCTTTAATATCCAGAAGGGTAAAGGTAGACCATGACAACATCAATAGCCATGTCCCTGAATATACTTCCTGTATCACTGTTCTGGATGGGGATTAAGACAAAACCCATGCGTCAAACCGAGTTGCGCCTCACTCTTCAACTTTTGTCCGCAAATGCTGAGTCACTATAAAAATAATGATGATAACAACAATAATAATATTGCACAGTTGCATAGAGCATGTAGCACACTGCCATAGCGTATCATGCTTTTATGCGCTTGCATTATTCACCTTTATGTAATACCTATTTTTTGTTCAATATGGGATGAATGAATAGTTCATATAATGCACCATAACACCATTTATTAGTAGTATTACAGAATTACACCAGTGGAATTACTATCTTGGCTATTAGTATTATTGGTGTATAGCTCATAATACATTTCCATAGAAGTCCCTATGTTCTTGCATTATTACTCTAGTCATACTTAATGGTAACATCAAATGTGCATCTTCTCAACTCCCTGAGGATCATACTACTCAAGAAGAGCAATACAGCAGTGCTAAGGCTATAATTCTTCCCTAAGAATAGCGACTGGATATAACAAAATCCTGCACTTGTTAATAATTCATGTCTTGAAGAATTTAATATTATATATGAAAAAGACTTTGTTTGTATAATTGAAACAATCATATCTTTGCCGATTGTTGTCCAATGTTTTAGAAGAAGACATCAAATGAAAGCTTGTGATGAGGCCTTTCTCATTGCTTGAAATTCTAAATTATGAGTTTTACTGACAAGTACAGGGATTTGCTTTATCCAGTCACAATTATTTGGATGTGTTCATTTCATATCTGTAGAAGATGACAGGGCTAGAAACAAGGCTTCATGGTCGAGTGGTCTACAATTTGGTCTACTTCATGTACATGATGTCTAACCTTCCATTTCCCCAAGTCTACACCTGACCCACAACCCTACCCTTGTTATAACCCTTTACCCTAATCCTGGGGATGAGATTTGTGTTTGAAAATGGAAGTTGCAGGCATCATAGACCAACTGAGACTTAACCCTAAAAGGGCCGGGCTATTTGAGGTCTTCAGCAGGCCGGGGGGGGGGCCATTATGGCCCCCCCCCCCCCTAAGATCTCGGCCGCAGAGCGGCCGATCGCCGTGAAAATTTGCACGCATGATAAGTGAAGTGTATAGAATACAATGGTAATTTTGTAAAAATTTGAAAAATTCATTAATTTGCATATTTATGGTAATTTATGCAAATAAGTCATGAAATTCATATTTTTACCCATAAATCATATATTATTCATAATTAAACTCTGGTTTTCACTACATATATTCTTTAGAGCATGTGGAATAATAATACGACAACAAAATTAGGAAGAGCCAGGTTCTTCCTTATGTTTTCTATTGTTTTGATAATTTCTTATGTATTTCTTTGTTTTTTTAAACTTATGTATTTTATTGTTTTTGTTGTTTATTTTATTTCTAACTATAATTTAAGTATTTTGAACCCCCAAAACAACATATAAATGTAAACAACACTGAATAACCAATGATAAACCTCATTTTACGAAAATTTATATTTCCATATGTTTTGTACACAAATCACGAAATTGAGCGATTTTCGGGCTGACATGCATAGACAAAAGGTCATGTGACTTTGTAACGGTATGTCCGATTTTCGAAATTTTTGTTTTAAAATGTGCGCAAGACCCGAAAGAAAAATGTTACGGAGCAGCGGCGCGTCATCTTACAGCGTTTTGGAGCAATAAAAAAAATCGCGGAGGGGGGGGCCATTGTGGCCCCCCCCCCCGGCCCTATTAGGGTTAAACTAAAAATGGGTATATATGAACCGGTCTTCCCCATCTCTTTTTACACACGATTCCCAAATCAAACTGAATTCAAGGTATGAGAGAACGGCTAGAGTTCCAAGTAAGTTTTTAGGATTTGGACAATGTTACTAAATCCATTTAAGAGAGTGTTACTATTGTTTTTGCACATGACATAAAATTTACAAGTATCTTCATATTATTTCTTCACATTTCTTCAGTAAGACAGTTATTAGAGAGCCTGTCTGTCATTTGTAACCGTTGCATGACTGACTACCTCTGTAAAATATCAAGATTATAACACTCTCTACTTTGGCGCCAAAATTAAATAGGACAATTAGAAAGAATGGGAGGATTGCCTCCCTAAATGACCAAAGAAATTAGTAGTACAAGAATGGGAAAAACCCAACTGGAGGACCAACGATTCTCTTGAGAATAAACCACCTGGTTCCAACCCTTAAAAATTATGAATTTATTTTAGGAAGGGGAAGAATTTCATTTACAAGGGACATGATTAGATAATTGTTTTATTGCACGCTGACTCCAAGACAGCGAGGATGAGCCTGCAGTTCTACAATTCATATTCAGTAATCAACTAATATTTTTAAATTATTACTTAAAGACACGTTGTTGCATTGTCAGACTGCAAAACTGTTCAATTAAGGATTTTAAATATCAGTGGTCATATATGGGTCTGTCTGTCGAAATCGCCTGGAAGTATTAAAGCTTTGCTGAAAAGTATGAGGAGAAAAACAAATTATGAAACCTTTTTATATGACACTTCTCCAGATCTAGTGTTATTTTATTTAATTTTTTTGCCCACATCTTAGCAAAAAACTAATTTATTTGCCATGAAACCTTCACAGCATATTCACAAGCAATGATAATTAAAGGGATCTACAAGTCCTCCATCTAACTAAAGTTTGTGCACATGACATAAAAGTTACAATTATCTTCAAATTGTTTCTTCTCATATATGATGTCCGAGTTATTAAAGAGCTTGCCTATCATTTTTAATCCCATTGCCTACTAGAACCACCTAAACTTTGCATGAACTTCATGTAAATACAAAATAAAATAGAACAATCAAACAAAAACAACAAAAACATGTAGCTCAAGGAATGAATAAGCACACACAACATAACCCACAAGCACACATAGTTGTAAGGCTCAAACAAAATATATATCACTAGCCTTTAACGCTCTAATTGTTACACCACAAGGAACACGGCCGGCCTCGGTTCTCCCAAGAGCAAAGAACCAAAATTAATTGGCATAACCATGTCAATCATATAACTGTGAGGAGTTCCTCCCACTGTAAGGGAGGCTAAAACAGTGAGGTGTCTGGGGAATGATCTTTGGCAAATTGGCGAGATTAGCGTCCGTGTGACATTCAAACCAAAGGCTTCTGATTGTTCTCGGCGCCGAACTGGGATCAACCAATCACTGGAAAACAATGCATCGCTGTTTCGAGAACCTCCTTAAAGACGTCTGGCACGCATTACGCAGACCCAAATTGGGAGATACAATTATAATCGCAGAAACTACCACACCCTATTGTTTCCCCATGCATGTCCCCCATACACATATTTACACTTCCTGCTAAACAACCGACTAACATACATTTGTTGTTTAATAAGGTCTCCTGTTCTTCGTCCAGTTACTAGTAATCCCCGAGCCGAAAGCAGAACCCGGAAAGCGCGGCTAGCGAGGGACTGGTAACTTGCCTCTTCGTCTACACTCATTCGGTCTACCTCCATTTGGTGTGCTTACCAAACCGGAATTCAGAGGGGTAGGATTAGGGATTGGGATTAGGAATAAGGTTGGAGATTGGGATTATGGTGAGGGTTGGGTTAAGGGTCAGGGGTCAAGTTTGAAGACTGGAAAATGGAGGTTTCTGGCATCACGTAGCGGACCGTACGGGACGTAGACCCAATGGGTAAAGACCAAGCGAACATAAACCAAGGGGCTGGTCGTGAGTAATAATTAGGACGGACACAGGCGTGGCTAGCCGAGGTCGGGTTAAGTTCATGTACGAACAAATGCCTCATGACGTGAAACACAAGATTCAATCAAAATCGGAGAGAGAGAAAGAAATTATATTTTAATTGCCGAAGTTATTCTTTGATTTCTGGAGTTCCTCTCCCATTTAAAAACCTCACTGCTACTCGCTCTAGTAAACGTGTCAGTATTCATCAAGCACGGGGGTCAGTGAGAAGGCGAGCTCTATACCCAACCACTGAAGCTTCCTCAATGCCACTCATTAAGGTTTTCATTGCATCTTTGTGACGTAATTTTAGACTTGGAATTTCCTCAAATTTGTCAGGCACGTGTGGCAAATAATGGGGTGGAGGCAAATTACTTCACTGTATTTACACATATAAAACACTTAAAATTATTCCCAAAATAATTTTTTTCCAAATATGTTACTAGTTAGGGTTCGTCTGAAGGTTTAATCCCATAATAAATCAATATTTAATGGATTTTAGCCAGGAAGAGCAAAAGAACCAACTAGGCAATCGGTTAACTTATTTGTCTCTAATTATAAAATGGAATTTATTGTTCTCTCTCAGATCACTATTCTATGCAAAAATGTACTTAAAACAATTGTAGATGCAGAAAGAAATGATCATACATGTACGCAAAGAATGTTTTGCCCTTCATAAAAGCTATATATAACATCTGCAGCTTGTTGCCGTGGTTACAAACTTCAGCAGGTGCATTCTAGCACTCTGATTGGCCAGACCTCCTGGAAAGCAATGTTCAGTTTGTAGGGTGAGAAAAGAACGCAATAATAGGGAAAGACCCTCATCAAACAAAACCAGGAGGAGAAACAAATCAAGGGTTTTTTGTCTGAAATCATTGTACATATGGTTTGCAGATGTATCGGTTCTCTTAGAAATAGTATTTGGCCTTATTCTCTTTACCCGTGAAACAAAGCAGTAATTTTTATCATTGATTGTGCTGCAGAAGGGCATATAATGTACATATGAATACCTTGTTAACCCATTGCCTATGAGAACCTGCTGGGTACTGTATTATCTTTATGGGGACTGCAAAGTCTAGTAGGAATGGGTTAATGAAAGGATCTATGGCAAAAATCAAATGGCCTCTAACACGCTAAAGATACTTTTGCAAGCCAAAATTCAAAAGTTGCAAGATTATTGTCTTCAACACAAAATAAACTACAATTTAAGAGCTAGTCTGAGAAGATCAGGACTTCAGAATATCTTTAGTAGAATTATATTGATTTTTATAGTTTAAAATAATAAAAGGTCCCAGTAACCATTTATTTAGTCTAGCGTCTGCAGACCCTTTATCGCATTTCGCATTTGAGCTTGATATTCACAAACCAAATATTAAATGTATTTTGGTTAAGCACAATCTAAGTGATTCAACAAGATTTGTGATGTACGGGGTGATTTTTCTTTTAACTTGGTAAAATGATAAATAGTAATCCATGATACCTACATTCAGAAAAGAAAGGAAACAGGCGTGAGAGTTAGACTACAAAGCAATTTGTTTTTTCTTGTATCATTTCAATTCTTTATCACTGTGAACTCTAAAATTTCACCTACTTGTTGCGCATAGTATCCTTGTGGATTGTGGAATGTTTTACTGAATTTGAAGATGCCTGCAAAAGACAGACACTTTATTCTATGGAGTATTCAATGCATAATGTCATTAAATATTAATATTGTAAATCGATTCTAAATCAATATTTACTGTACATCATATTGTAAAAATCCTGATGTACAAAAAGTTTGCAGCAAGCAGTTGAACATAATCATGAGCTTATCATTTTTGTTTAAATTTCTTTTCATTTCATTTGATTTCAACATTGACAATTCCTATATTGTAGGAGGTTGTAAAGGGCCGGCTATCGCCGGCAAGACAGGTGTCCACTACCGGTATGCAGACAGGTACCGGTGCACAATGGAGATAAAGTCACAAGTCTCCTCCTAGCTTCAACCCCTTAGACATCATTAGATTCATCGACCTCGGCCTCCTTTCTCCCCTATCCGTGTATGTGTGTCTTTATAGTCCATAGTCTATCTGGCAAGAAAGTTTAATTTCTAGCACTGATCTTCCCATTTGTTTTCCGTTTGGCCTTGGATCCGAGTCCCGAGTCCAAGTCCTCTGACAACGGCCTCAAGGCCTGACTAGACTACAATATTGTTTGCCTTAGACCCCAGTCCAAAGTAGCTGGGAGCAGTCCTCAAGCCTCAAGGAGTTAAAGATGTGTCCCGTTCCTCAACCCAACGTAACCCGTAATTATATCTATTTGTGATATTTCTTATCATGCAGCAGGTGCTCAAGTCTGCGCTAAAACAATTTTGTTCCCAGATGAGACAACCATTGTTACGAGGGTGTCATGACATGATCAGGTAGGCGCTTGACTTCCAATCAAGGGACAGAGTCCAATACCGATCAATCGATACCACGGCATTTACATCCTTCAGCAAGAGAATCTGCATTGCTGCTATCTACTCATGAGTATAAATGGTAACCCATAATTATCTTCACTTGTGATATTTCTTATCATGCAGCAGGTGTGCAGGTCTGAGCTAAAGTAATTTTGTTCATGGATGAGACAACCATTGTTACAAGGGTGTCGAGACATGATCAGGTAGGTGCTTGACTTCCAATCAAGGGACTCCGAGAATAAAACCGATCGATCGATATGTGGTGTGGCAACATTGGTAGAGCGCGCGCTTTCCAATCGTGAGATCCCGGGTTCGAACCCAGCCCACCGCGTTTGTCCTTCGGCAAGACAATTTATCCACTATTGCTGCTCTCGACCCACGTGTATAAATGGGTACCAGGAAGGATGGGAACGTGTTTCCTGAGCACTGTGCGCGCCTAATAGGCGTCTTGCTGGAATACTCCCCAGGGAGTGGAAAATGTGCACTTAATGTGCAAGATTGATTGCAGTGTGTATCGGTTGACCGGGGTAATAATATTGTAAGCGCTGTGATATAGTTTACTATGAATAGCGTAGCTAAATGCCTAATATTATTATTATTATCGATACCACGGCATTTACGTCCTTCAGCAAGACAATCTGCATCGCTGCTCTATACCAAGGAGTATAAATGGGTACCATAGTCGGGTGTTGATAAACATTGCGCTGTTCGTATGCTCCGCTGGGAGTTGAGAAAGTATGCAATATCATTGTGTGGGCCAGGAGAGTCACATTGTGGCAAATATATGCAACCCTTTATCATCATTATTATACAGCTCTCATCTTCCTTCAGAGACAAGTTCCAAGTAAAGAAAGTAATTAGTAATTGCTATATTATGCAAATTTGTATGCTGATCAAGTAAGGGACCAGCTAGAAAATCTTCCTTAGAGCCTGGACAAATTGATAAAACTTGTATTTTGGTAGCCTGATGGGACAACTAAAATTTCATAGTGACAATTAGATACTGGCAACTGAGAAAAGCTTGTTTTATCCATGTCAAGCCTAATCCATAATCGCACTTCACAGTTTTGTTCAGTAAAGGGAGGGAGATTTTCCACAGTAGGTACCATTAGTTATCAAATGAAATGTAATTTAAATTTAAATTAAATTTGGTTTCAGGGCATCAAAAGTTGAGGGGAAGAATATTTACAGGCCAAACTGGGCCAAATTATTCCACAAAGAAGAATAATAATAGACAATTCTTTATATAGTGTTTTATCACAGAAGTTTCAAAGCATTTAGAGGATTATAACCTTGGCTTTAGCCGAGCTTTGATGACAAGGTGCTGAAGCATTTCAAAGAATACATTCCTGCCCAGTACCCCTTTACTACTCCTGGGTGATTGAGAGCAGCAAATGCGGATAAAGTGTCTTGCTAAGGACACACATGCAGCGCTTTGGAATCGAACCCACAACCTTCATTCTAAAAGACAAAGGCACAAAGCCCCAAACCAATATACTATGACACATCAACGATACACACCATGCAAAGAAGATGACAAGGTGACTGCTATAGGTTTGACTGTATTCTGTTGAGAATGTGCAAGATTCACTAACAATGCATGGAAGATGCCGTGAGAAGGCACTTTTCTGTCACTCCTCGGCTTACCCTCGCCCCAAAAGTGCAAATTCTTCTTTAACAGGTCGACCCCCAACATTTCACAACAAATATGATATGGGTCAAGCATGTCTTCCTCGCTCACATACCCATCTGTCACATGATCTGTCACATGATCTGTTCATCCATCAATCAAATGCCCATCAGAAGCTCCCAACTTCCAAGTAGTTCAGCCCTGCTTTAGGACTACTTTACCTTTTCACATCTACACATAGGTCTTCAATCAGGACTGGACACTAATGCTTGTCCCATGGCCTAGTCCATCAGAAAGCTTCCATCCTCCAAAGTAGTTCAGTCCTGCTCTAGGAACTCCTTTACACTTTCATATCAACCGTGGACACATTTAAGGACAGGTTGAAATATCATTTGTTTCAAATAGTATTTAAGTAGACTTTCTTTCTTCCCTTCATTTTATTGTTTGTTTCATTATTGTAAAGTATAAACTATCTTTTCCAATGAGTTTTGAGCACCTTATTAGGTGGATATTGCTCAATATAAATATTCAATATTATTATTATTAGTATTAACATGAACATATAGGTTCTAAATTGGGATTAGACAGGTCCAGCAAAGGCTCCTATCTTCCAAGTACATGTAGTTCAGCCCTGTTTAAGGAACTACTTTACTCTTTCGCATCTACACGCAGGTCCCCAATCAGGACTAGACACTGGTCCAATGGCCTGGTCCATCAGAAAATTGTCCATCTTCCAAGTAGTTCATCCCCGCTTTAGGACTACATTTTTCCTTTCACTTCTTGATTATACAGCCAAACCTCTGCGTAGTGACCACCTCGGGGAAACAAGAAAAGTGACCACTGTAGACAGGTGAACTCGTCTCTACACGACAGGTTCCATAACCATTGTTTTTCTCTGCAGGGGATCACTTTTGGTGGCCACTATAAGCAGGTGGAACACTTTTGGTAGCCACTATAAGCAGGTTGGCTGCTTTAAACAGGTGGCTTTAATAGACAATGGCAGACAGAGAAAATGTTGCATTCTTCCATTGCAAGCCGCATCCCAAAGTGCCATTTCGATTGATGAAAACCAACGTTTGCTGACTCATTGATATTGTACACAGTTGAACGTACCCAGAAGATACTTCTAAATTCAATCATTAATATCTAAATTCAAAGGAGAAATTTGAATATCTCGATAACCAAGGAGCAATTTGAATATCACAAAAATGAAGGAGAAAACTAATGCTGTTATCCGATCCGGATCCGATCCGAGATCCCGGCGGTAATGGCTTCCGAGCCGATTCCGAGACGGATCCGAGAAATATTTTTTCTCGGTAGAAAATATCGGAAGATTTTGCCGACCCATTTTCTCCAGTGATAATTGAACATGTGTATGTTTGACAGTCCATTAAGTAGTGTAATTTAAATAAGAAATGGGGAAATCAATATTGTTTACTTTATGAGTGGTTATTTTGGAGAAATTCTTGGTTCGTCAGTTCGTTTTGCAGTCGAAAATTGAACAGGATGCGCGAAATTGCTAGTCATTTGAACGATGTTGTGGACGGATGTGCAATCAAAGTTACGCCGATACTCGAGGGGAGACGTCTGTTGGATGTCTGTATGATCGAGCTAATAAGCCAGTGCATTCAAAATGTGGCTCTGAATACGTTTTATTGTCATTTGCACATTTAAAAATGTTCTGATATTCTACTTACATGATTTCTTGGCGTTTGATAGCTGGGCGGAAACAAAAATATGCCCCTAAACAATGAAAACAATTGCGCAAAATATCGATAAAAAATTACTACACCGCTCCCGTTTGCTTGTATAATTGCGTGTGCAGATATAGATCCGCCGCCGGGAATTCCCCAATTTTCGGCGGATGGATCTCGCGTAAGAAAAAACGTTCACCATAACACACGCAAAGAAATACGACCAAATTAACACCTAATAACTTGTTGCATGTGCATGCAAGCTATATAGCTAGCTAACTCATTGGAGTTCTCTCGAGGCCTAGCCGTCCGTAATCCGATTTTTTTCTTTGGAAATATATCGATAATTCAGCAGTGTTGTCTTTGATTTGGGGGTTATTTTGTATTCTGTTCGGCTTTCAGATGCCATGTTATCATGTAAGTAGATTACCAGAATTGTGTGGTTCCCTAAAAGGGTAATTTATAGCCGATTTTTGATGGCAGTGGCCCGGCAGTGGCTCACAAGCGCGGTTTTCCACGCGATTGGCGGGTTGAGTTTCTGTGAAACGTGTGGTGCGATGCCGAACAAACTATCGAAAAAATACTTTTCTTGCGAAACTCTGAATAATCTGAATATTATTTTTCCGTAAAAATTGATATGTACATGCCTCGAAACATCATTATTATAAATATTTTTGCCATATAAAACAAGAAAGATGAGTCTACAACGCTGCATTTTTTCAGAGCAAATTGCAATATTTTTTTTCTCCGAGATCCGATCCGATCCGAGATCTCGTTAGCGATATAGAATTCTAACGATCCGAGAACGGGCCGGGATTTTTTGTTTACCTAACAGCATTAGAGAAAACCCCAAATACTGGTTCATGCTTTCGTTAGTAATAAAGAGGAAGACATCATACGTCTGAAACGATTTCAGTCGATTTGGACAGAGCTACAGCAGCTACTTGCCTTTTAAATTTCTGTTCCATTTCAGCCACTCAGTGTGTGAAAAGGGATCCAGTCTGTCCCATTTCAGCCACTCAGTGTGTGAAAAGGGATTCAGTCTCCAAACACTTTGTCTTCCTGGTATTAGGATGTGGGGCAACGAGAGAACCAAGACCAATATTAAAGAGAGATCATGATGGAGAGAGAGTTGTAGAAAAGGGCTACCAAGAGGAATATAGAGAGATCATAACGGAGGGAGAGATATCGAAAAAGAGGAGGGAAAATATTCAAAACCCCATGTAATCCCGCCAGCTGGTGATGCGTGAAAAGTGATGACTCTGTTTAGCTTTTCCGCGACAGTTTAGACAAGGGATTTTCGGCGGGGTAGGGCAGGAATGCGTCTGCGGCCTATATATAAGAATACTGTATGTGTACCACACTGCCGCAACGTTCACGGCATACATGAAGGGAGGGTTTGGGGAGAGGGTTAGGAGGAGGAGGAGGAGGACTGCGAAAATGAGGTCGTGCCAAGGCCACTGGCGCTTCTGGATAGGACCGCGATTGATGGGTGCTAGAAACGGGGGCTCTTCCACAAAGCCGTGACAGGTCCTGATGAGGGTTAGAGCTCTGCGGAGATTG
Source organism: Echinarachnius parma (assembly GCA_037951105.1). Lineage (NCBI taxonomy): Eukaryota > Metazoa > Echinodermata > Echinoidea > Clypeasteroida > Echinarachniidae > Echinarachnius > Echinarachnius parma. The sequence continues at coordinate 254,426 of JBAMJV010000052.1, forward strand.
GCAGGGGCTTGGTGGGAAGCTCAGTTCTCTCCCTCTCTCTCTGGGCCACAGCCTAGCCCACTCAACCTAGACCAATCCACCCACCTAGCCCATACCGTGTCTGTTCTCTGTTCTCTCCAGCATTGTGTGTGTACTGTGGGAAAGGCAGACCTAGCTTGGTATTACATCCAAGTACAAGCAGTAAAAATCACATCATACATGTCTCTTTGTACTACTGCATATGGCAACTTAATTTACCAACCTAGCCCATACCATATGTGTTCTCCTCCAGCACTTGTTGATGGGGGACCCTGCAGTTAAAATCACATCATTGAAGTCCCTTAATACTAGATGACAACTTTAATATCAACCTAGCCCATACTGTATCTGTTCTCCATCAGCACTTGTGGATGGAGGACCCTTGGTCCATAGCATCCACGTACACACAGTTAAAATCACATCATAGAAGTCCCCTTTTCTGTTTGACTGCAAAAAATATATTTGAAACTAGAAACAAATTTTTAATGAACCTAGCCTATACCATAATTCTCCTACAGCACTGTGTACAGTCCTTAGGGGGGCCTTATTAGTTGTTAATATCCAAATACAAGGAGCTAAAATCACATCAAAGATGTCTCTTCTGTATACCTGCGTGTTAGGTACGTAATACTAGATGGATACTTTTTCATCAACCTAGCCCATACCGTGTATGTTGTCATCCCTGTATTAACTATATGGAAATTGTAAAATCTAGTAGGGAACCGGTTAATATAGTCAGTATTTGGTGAGACAGCTCAGAACATTTTCACCCAATAAAGTGAGATGCTTTCATGAAGTGGCTCCCTTTACCTGGCGCATTGCATTACGCAAAGAGTGCAAAGCGCTGGCCATTACACCGTGTCCCAGAAAAAACGAAACCGGGTTTCATGGCAGAAATTTTCTGTCATAATGAATAATTTAATTGATGATATATAAATGCCTGGAAAGCTGTGTGTCTCTTCTTTCATTTGATGTGCAACTTATGGCACATACTTCAAGCATGACTGAATTAGAACAATGGAAAGTGGTGTTACCAATATTCAATTTGCACGCATAAATTTGAAGTTTGGGTGAGTTTTAAGAGTTGTAAACGTACTTATTTTTAAAAAGGACAAACACCACATAAAAGTTCATATTTTTATCCTTTACATGACACCTCATGCTAAAAAAATTAATGATTTATGCCAGAGAACGAGTACAATGAAAACATGCCTGATTTCTGCCCGAATGAGTGAAAGTTGAGTAAGAAGTCGCTCAGCTTTCCTGACTAGCAGCTGACAATGGACTTTGATGCATGAGTGAATTTACACAAACATGGGGATCAGGAAACAGGCTATATCAGGAAAGTTACTCATTTGGGCTGGAATCAAGCATTGTATTCGTTCTCTGGCATATATAATTTATTTTTTAATCATGAGGTGTCATATAAAAGATAAAATTATGAATTTTCATGCGGTGTCTGTCCTTTTTCAAAATAAGTACGTTTACTACTCTTAAAACTCTCCCCAAAACATCACCCAAACTTGCAATTTCTGCGCGCAAATTGAATTTTGGTAACACCACTTTCTATCGTTCTAATTCAGTCATGCGTGAATTATGTGCCATAAGTTGTATATCAAATAAAAGAAGAGACACATAGCTTTTCAGACATATATATATCATCAAGGAAATTATTCATTATAACATAAAATTTCTGCCATGAAACCCGGTTTCGTTTTTTCTGGGACACGGTGTATAAATGCCACCCAAGTGATGTCATGTTCAAGTTCAGAGGAAGGGAAAGAGAGAAAATTAGTATAGAAAGAACATTGGAGAAAAAATGAAATACTTGTTTTTTTACTTTTCAAAGTATAACCTTTTACAAATTTGTTGGGAAGAGAGATACAAAGATTGAGGGGGGGGGGGGGGGGAGTAAACTGAATGAAAGAATAAAATAATGAGATAACTAATAATAATATTCAGAGCTAGACAGAGATGAATAGCCAGAAATAGAATTAAGAAAGACCACAAAATTGAAGCTCCTTGGAAAGACATGCAGAATGAGGGACAGATGGACAGACAAAGAATAAAATGTGGCTTGTAATAAATATATGCAACAGAAGAGAAATAGAGGGAGAGAGAGAGAGGTGGTGAGTGAGGGACTGAGGAAGACAGAACAAGTTTGGACCTCAATTCAAAAAATAAACAGAAATCGTGTTTATGCTCCCATAAGTCTGTGCTTTACCAACTGATGGGGCCAGGTTATAACTATAGGGCCACTGCCCACTGATCTATTTGATAGATGTGGATCGAGTATTCCATATATGCAACACTATGGCACACAGTTGATGCCACTGAGTAGCCATAGAACTACGGCCACTGATCTATTTGATAGATGTGGATCGAGTATTCCATATGCAACACTATGGCACACAGTTGACGCCACTGAGTAGCCATAGAACTAGGGCCACTGATCTATTTGATAGATGTGGATCGAGTATTCCATATGCAACACTATGGCACACAGTTGACACCACTGAGTAGCCATAGAACTAGGGCCACTGATCTATTTGATAGATGTGGATCGAGTATTCCATACGCAACACTATGGCACACAGTTGATGCCACTGAGTAGCCATAGAACTAGGGCCACTGATCTATTTGATAGATGTGGATCGAGTATTCCATATGCAACACTATGGCACACAGTTGACACCACTGAGTAGCCATAGAACTATGGCCACTGATCTATTGATAGATGTGGATCGAGTATTCCACATGCCACACTATGGCACACAGTTGATGCCATTGAGTAGCCATAGAACTACGGCCACTGATCTATTTGATAGATGTGGATCGAGTATTCTTAAGCCTAGGCAAAAAAAGTTGATTTCTGGCACTGATGTAGGTCACGGCAGGTCCAATGGTATCACTGTTTATGTGTTTACCCCAATCCCAATCATGTTCCAATGTTTGTTTGGTGTTGTTCTTGTCATTGCCAAAGCAAGTTTTCAGCTGATCAATGGTAAAGATGATGGTTCCCTAGCGACACTTCCCTCAAGTTTCAATCAATCTATCTATTGATCTATTGATTGATCAAGATCAGTGGTGATGGCTGAGGCAATAGAGCTACTGTACTGTGCATATAAAAGGGGGTAGCTGTCTGCTTTAGCTCATGAACTCTCCAAGTTCAAACATGGGCATGAGGGGGTATGAGGGGGCATTAAGGGGGGCATGGGATAGGTATGAAGGGTTATAAGGGGTATGAGGGGGTACAATGGAGTGAGAGGGGGTATGAGGGGGGGGGGTATGAGGGGGTATGAGGGGGCATTAGGGGGGCATGGGATAGGTATGAAGGGTTATAAGGGATATGAGGAGGTACAATGGGGTGTGGGGGGCATGGGATGGGTATGAGGGGTTTATGAGAGGGGTACGAGGGCATGAGGGGCATAAGTGATTAAGAAGGGGGCATGAGGAGGGAGGGGATCGAGGCAGGGTTAGAGGTAGGTAGTGTGGTGTGAATTGACCTCAGTCCAAAACCTACATCGCACAAACCCCTGCTGTGAGACAAGTGAGAACTTCATTATACATCAGCATGTTCTGATACACATAATCGTATACCGTAGAACACCATCGTCAAGCACCCCCAAGCACCAATACGCATCTAGCTTTTAAAGAGCGCCTGCTCTCTGTCCAAACGGGAAACTTTAATCAAGAATGCAAATAATGGTGAGGAATATTCATGAGGATAATAATGGAGGTGAATCTCATGGAAACGTCTTTAAAAGCAAGATGCGTATAGGTGCTTGGGGGGTGCTTGACGATGGTGTTCTACGGTATGCATGGTATTGTGTTAACCCATTCCCTTCAAGATTGTTTAGTTCACATAGACTTTGTACATAGCCCACTCGGTTCCCGTAAGCAAGGGGTTAATTCAATGGCTTGGCTCACTGGCCCATGGCCACCAAAGTGGGCTTCAGGAAAAATTTTACAATTTATTTTTAGGGGCTACTTATCAAACTTGCTTGCAAGAAAATGGCACTCAGAAATTTGTTTTGAGACAAGTGAGAACATGTAGTACCCCGGAGGACCCCAGACCGTCAGTCCGTGACGGTGTTGGCACCGTGAATGTGTGACAGCCCCATAGCCATAACTCTATGCAAATTTAAAGTGGCCCTTTGGCATTGGGGAGGGGGGGGGGGGGGGCTCTTTTTGGCATTTGTAGGGCGAATTCGCCCTGAGCCCCTGTGAGCCCTGAAATACCAAATTAGTAAAATATTGGTCCTAAAAGAACATTAGAAACATTGCAAATATAGGCAAATATATGCTATCAGATTAAAAAAACTGTTGAGATTGAAATTAAACTCCTAGAATATTACTCATGCAAAATAAGGAAAAACATATATGTATTTATATCTCTTGTCAAATTTGTATAGACCTACCAAAGGATGCCATCTTGTTGAAGTTATAAGTTGAAAATGTAGCACATGCTGTCTAGTATATCTACAATCTCTGTGGAATCAACAATCTGTTGCACAGGTTTTCCCATAGTACGCAGTGACCCAGTGCGCTCTAAATCCATAATCCGAGACAACTGTTCAATTTATAGTTAATCACGCATATGTTTGTACGCACTGTGAGCGACTTTACTTCGCGCAATAATACAATCTTCGCAAAATTTCAGAGTGCATGTAATTACTATATATGCAGGACCCTACGCACAAACACATATAAGGCATATATATAAGGTAAATAACAAATCATAAAATATGCCTTATCTGATGGTTCTTCTTCTTCTTCTTGCGTATGAGGCAGCACAGCTCCTACGCAACATCCTGCATCCAAGTTGTTTAGGTTTTGGTTTGGGTGGCCGGGTGGGCGAAGGATGGGGCACTCGTGAATGATGTGGGTGGCAGTTTGCTCTGTTGAGCCACATGTGCAGGCCGGGTCGGGGAAGGTCTAAGCACCCAGCGGTTAACGCGGAGTGTCTATTGGAATCTAGAATAGGTCTTTCCAATATCCTAAACAATCAACACCCTGTTTACAGCAGTAAATGCGATCGACTTCTCTTGATCGTCTCACCTGTTCTATGTAAATACACACTACGTTTTAATCACCGAAATCGGTCCTCTAAATATCTTTCATGTTCTCGTGAAACGGGTATCTGTTTATGATTTCTGGCTGGGAGATATCTTTGAAATCATTTGGGGGTTATTTTCTTTGGATTTATGGAATCGGGTTCACTGAAAGATTTAAATCTGTTGTTACCTAGGTGTGAAATATCTTGAAAGGATATGACAGAGGTAGCGCCAAGATACAGATAGTCAGTTGATTTTTTGTTTAAAGCAGAAAGTTATTCAGATGAACATTTCTTCTGTTATGCTCTAAACATGAATTGATCCTTAGAGGAATCTAAACTGAGCTCCAAAAGAAACTTATCACTTTTTCAGAGCGACGCTCACTAAAATCCATAGCATCAAATTGAATCATATTTAGACACAGATAAGCTATCATTCTCCTTATGAAGCATATCTGAAAAATTAAAAGTTTGCTTTTGCCAAAAAAGAGAAAAATGCGATGGAATCACTAAAGGTCACTTTTAAAAAATCATAGAAACTGCTCGCTGCGAACCTCCACGAAGGGCGGTCTATTCAGAACTTTCAATAGCTATTGATTCATTCAACTTCAAAGCGGGTTATGTAACCACTAGACTGGCTTTTGTCCCTACCGTGCTCTGTGCCCGGAGGGCGAGCAGTTTCTGTGATTTTTGAAAAATGACCTCTTGCGATTTAACCTTATTTTATTCTTTGTTGACTAAAGCAAACATAATTGTTTTTAGATGAGCTTGCTAAGGGGTATTATAGCTACATGTAATCTATGCCCAATTATGATTAATTGTTATGCTTTGGATTTTAATGTGTGTCGCTCTGAAGAAGTGATAAGTTTCTTTTGGAGCCCAGTTTAGTTACATTGTCAACATTTGTCTCAAAACTTACTTGGAACTCTAGTCTAGTGGTGTTCACATTGTTTACCTCATTGTAATAGAACAATTGAAATAGAACAGCTTTCGGTTTTCCAAATTTCTCTTCCGTTATAAAGATATTTATGATTGAAGTGTTCAGATTTATAATTATCTAGTGGATGATTATAACTATAGGTCAGTGCTATGAGTTAGCAAATATCACTCTGCACTTTGGCTCATTACTAGGACATATGACATTCATTTACCATGGAATTTTCACACATCACTCAGTGGACATATCAGATCACAGAAATACACATTTTATCAACCCTTTGCCAGTTTTCGAACATGTCAATAAAGTAACTCGATCCCTTTAAATTGAATATCACAAAATTAATTAGATGATCATGACAGATGAATTCCGTGCTCTACAGTTGACACAGTGTTAACTCAAGAATAGTTCACACAGAATTGTATAATAATACTAAATGTGGCTATCACTACAACAAAGATTATTTCTATTTGTTCTTTTCACAAAATCATCAAAATCCACAAAAGGTTAAAAATAAGTGGGAACATGACACTGTATCATATGAAAATTATAATTAATTGTTTCAAAACACATGAAACTGACCACAAATATTTTGTGAATAAACGAAAAAGACCACAAAAAAGGGCTTCCACAGGAAAATTAAAATGGTTAGGGTGTTCACCATTTTGGGTAAATGACATGTTGTTGCGCTTTAACAGTTTAAGTGATCTCAGCTTTCCTGTCTAATAGAAAAACATCCTAAATCTTGCATACACCAAGGCTCTCCTTGTAATAGGATTCCTGTTCATTTCCTCTTACCTCTGTCCCTTGAACTCCACCATACCCCCTTCCAAAGTCACTCCCTCCCTCCCCCTCTCCCTCTTTCTTTTATCCTCTCCCTCCATCTCTCTATTTCACATGAGTCTGTTCTTAAATGTTCCACTCTTGTCTGTTTTCCCCTACTTTATCACGCAATTTCTGTTTCCTCTACCGAACTGGTTCATGCTTTCCTCCCAAGTCGTAGTCTCAACTTTTCTAATCATATTGGCTTCGTTCTCATACACCATTAATTAATGCAGAGAGGTGACTTCCTACCTCTCTGATCGATGTAAACAATTATCCTTGTAATGTTGCTACATATTATGTCCTCTTCTTACTCTATATTCTCCCTCGTTAATAATTGTTTTTCTTTTATTCATCCTTTCTATATATCTACTTATATCTTTTAAAGGTTTCTGGTCCTCTCTCACTATAAAACTCTTCCTCCCCTTTCATCTCTCATCTTCTCTCTTTCTATCTTCCTCTCTTTTCATCTTTCTTCATCTCCATAACTCTCTGTTCCTCTCTCTCCATCTTTACCCCCCTCTCCACACCCCTCCTCATTAGTAGCCATCTGGAGTCGCACCCCAGGGCTAGGTTATTAAAGCGTGTTACCTCCCCGCAACCACAAACTCTTGCAACCTACAGACACAACTTGCAGGGCATGTAATGAAATTAAACCGATTGCGCAGTTGTAAAACGGGGGTACTTATTGTTTCCCACATGCAGATGAGTATCCTCAGCTGAGGTCACCACCCCGTGATATGGTCACACGTCGTCATTTGCTCCGGCGATTGGGTATAATCAAGTAAAAGAAACAAAATACACTCTACAAACTAACATTAGACTTACCAAGTCATACAAATAATGTGAAGCATTTTTGTCCGCCCCCCCCCCCCCCCCAATGATACGGTCACACATCGTCACTTGCTCTGGCGATGGAGTATAGTCAAGTAAAAAGAAACAAAATGCACTCTACAAACTAACATTAGACTGACCAATACATACAAATAACGTGAAGTTTGGTTTATCACAACTCCAAGGGCTTATTGCCACGTTCTTGTTTGAGTGAATGTTAAGGTTACGTTTAAGAGTTGGGTAGGCTAATCTTTGTTGGTTAATGGAAATCTAACAGCAGAGCATTGTTGTCACCCCGTGATATGGTGATATGGTGACACGTCCTTTGCTCTGGCGCCAAGGGTTTATTGCCATGTTATCTTCATTGTTTGAATGAAAGTGAGGGTTAGGTAATAGGGTTAATCCACTATTGTTACTCTCTACCCGGAATCGGGGACCTGGAAGGATGGGAATGTGTTGCTCATTGCGTGCAGGAATGATTGCAGTGTGAATCTGTTAACCAGGACTAAATGCAAAATGATAATAATATTGTAAAGCGACATGATACTCGTGTTAACAGCGGCATATCAAATAACTATTATTATTATCATTTTGCATTCACTATATAGAATACAGGCCGATTATTTTATCAAAAACCAGTCCTGAATGGGTTAATGTTATCAAGTTTACTTTGCAGACAATGTTTAGGCCTTGGTCACATGACGGTTGCGATCACCTGCAACAACTTGTGATGGGTCACGTGCGCATATGAAAGGCGGATATTGTCAAAGTCTGTAAATACATCACCGCATTGTACATACTCACTGCAGCTATACAATATAAACCCTCACAAAAAGTTCCGCAATTCAAGGATGAGTGTTAATATCTCTCTGCTCTTATATAAATATGGTGTATATGATGCCCAAATTATGGAATAATAATGATGATAATAATAATAATAATAATAATAATAATAATGCAGAACAGCCTCTAAGCGCTTATTATTACCCCTGGTCATTTGGTACAGTTCAGACCCGCACAATTACCTTGTACACATCCTCAACTCCCCGGGGAGCATACTAGCGGCGGGCAACCCTATAGGTGCACCACGTGAAATGAACCTGAGTATGGAGCCATGTCAAAGAGAAATGTTGCAAAATACATAGGACGGGGTCCAAGCTTTTGGCTTTTAGCTCATACAAAGACCCCAAACATAAATTACCGGTAACTGTGGGACATGAGCCCAAGAGCGCTAAAGCCGAGCCCCCCCCCCCCCCCCCCCACTCGCTGACATGTGAATGCCTATCCCAATCATGACAATACAAACCTGTCAGTTGAATACTCCCTTTCAATGGTGAGGGTGTGTAATAAGAATAAACTCTTGAAGAAAAACAGAAATACGTGGATTTACGGAGGCTTGTCTGAAGTATTCAGGATAAAGCATTGTCTACCACACCATGAATAGTTGCCATGGATACAATTTCAAAAGGTCAGGTGCAGCTAGATTACTGAGGAGACAATACTTTTCAGGGTGAGATGCAGCCAATGAAATACCACTCCCGCACTACAAGTCTACGCCATCACCGCATGCTATCTCTCTTCTATTGTTTTGGTCGCAACAGATTTTGAACATGTTCACAACCTTGCGACGAGACTTGCGATGGGTACTTGCGACGGGAAGAGAACACACGACGCATGCGTTCCTCGTGACCAGTCGTGCTATTGTTTGATCAACAACCCTAAACCAGGCTTATCATGCTTATTAAGCACGATAAATAATATCTAAGGCTTATTTTAGCTGAAATGTAATACACAAAACCAATTTATGGCTATAACTGGGAATTTATTGCGAAATTTGCATTCTGTTGTAACGTCTAGTTATTTCGAACGTGATCTGCCCTTCATAAGTTCTATTGTCTTGTTGCAGGCTGTTGCAGGCGATTGCAAGCATCGTGTGACCACAGACTACCACTTCCATAATATGAGTTTTCTTCTGTATGCTGACAAGTCACGCCTGGAATCAGTCAACCTACCCGCTTAACTGCTCCATTTCAGAACAATTTGTCTTGTGAATTTGCCCCTTCGGCTATTGAATCAGGCCAATGCGATATATCTTAAATCTAATTTCTCGCTGGGTATGTTTTCACTCCTCCCCATGTACTGCTGCACATGTAGAGTCAACTTTGCTTAAAGGGATCTAGTGACTTTGTTCATGCAACAACTGCCAAATGGTTGATGAAATGTGCATTTCTGTGATCTGATCCATGGTGGATGAATGTCATATGACCACGTAATGAGCAAAAATGCAAAGTGATAATTGCTTTACTCATTGCACTAACTTTGTACACACTTATAATTATCCAGTAGATAATTATAAATCTGAACACTTCAATCATACATATCCTAATAACGAAAGAGAGATTGGTTTTTCAATTTTTGAACATCAAGTATAAAAATCATATACAATTTAGAGTCTGCAGCTGCTTAGACTATTGATTGTAATGATTTCTTTAATTATTTCAATTAACATTTTTCAATAATCCCACATAAAGGGATTTTCTAGTCCAAATCTTATTAGGCTAGCTAAAATTGTATTCCTATCATATGGCATGTATCTTGTAACTTTAGAACTTTGGCTTGCAAAAGGAGTATCTTTAAGTCAAGTCCATTAGAATTGCATATGAAGCCGAATACATGTATGTGGGTAAATAAACAATGGAAATAAATCAAAGGGAAGCAGAAAACCCTTCTAGGGATATAGTAACTTTGTTGACAAGAATGGTTGATAGCATTTACATTGTTGTGATCTGATATGTGATGTGTCCACTGAGTAATGTGTGAAAATTGTATGTTAAATAGATATAATAGTCAAGTAATGAGTGAAAATACAAAGTGATATTGGCTAACTCGTTACACTGACTTTGTACACAGTAAACCTGTTCCATGCCTTTCTTGGTCATAGGAATACAACAAGGTATGAATGAACGACAAGAGTTCTAAGTAAGGTTTGTGGATATGGACATGGTTACTAGATCCCTTTAAACAGCAAATGCTCAAAATTATTATTTTTTATTTGGTTGCCCCTGTCAAGCATTATCACTATAGAGTACAGAAACCATGACGTCATACAAATCTTTTTTTGGAATGTTTAAATTTGAACTTCATTTTCCGAAAGAGCATAACAAATAATGTCCAAATACTGAAAATCAATTGAATATATGTTAAGTATTGGCTGAGATATGCCCATCCAAATTAATTTTTTGTCAATAGGCAATCAGTGTTCTAGTGCTCTGGTTCATAACTTTATGAACCAGAGCACTATAACACTGATTGCCCATTGGAGTAAACTTCTTTCAGATGGGCATATCTCAGCCAATACTTAACATATTCAATTGATTTTCGGTGTTTGGACATTATTTTTGATGCTCTTTCGAAAACTGAAGTTCAAATTTGAAAATTCGAAAAAAAGATTTTTGATGACATCACACTTCACCACTCTAATGGTGGCCCAAAAAAAGGAATATGGTAGTCTAGAACAAAGAAAAACATTCCAAATTCTGTTACTTTGGTTGCATAGGCAGGCAAGTAAACATTTGGCATGAATAAGATTTTGATGGCCATTTTGAGGTTCATTTTGTATAGCCCCGGGCCAGCGGGTAAGTTCTAATGTCGAGCCCTGGCTCATAGTAGATTTTTTTTTTGTAATATGTTTAGCAAAATGGTATATTTACAGATTATTTAAGAACTCTCATTCATTATGGGATTAGTATGATTATTGCATACCTGCCAACATTTCAATTCTGGAAATGGGGACAAATTTGGCCGGAGGGTCCAGGGGGCCGCCTAGGCCCCAGGCGGGGGTTCAGGGGGCAGCGCCCCCTTACGGGGGTTGATTGGGCAGCGCCTCCTGAAGCCAACACAAAAAAGCACTTTGAAGGGCCATTAGAGGCTTAAAATGATGATACCTACAATATCTACACACCTGAAAAACAAACAAGGACCACTGGAGGCTAAAGATATACCAGAGTCTTAGAATCTAACACTTTAACACAATAAAGTGTGGAAGTGTATCAAAAATGGCCGAGTTATAAATATTAATATTAGATGCAGGTCCCTCTGGGAGAACAGAGCAAAAGAGCACTGAAGAGGCTAACCTGGATTTTAAAAAAGACTAAACAAAACAAAACAAAACAAAATGCGACGTCCAGATTTCAGGGCTTTATCAAATTAAGAAATCGGGACTGTCCTGGGAAATTTGGGATGGTTGGCAGGTATGTTATTGATTCACCATCCACCAGTGGACTAGTATCAAGGAAGAACAGAACTTTTGATCTGGCAATGCCATCATCTTTTTTATAACTATTATTTTCCTCGAACTACTGTCCACTACTGTCAACACCTCCTACATGTAGACAGAAATATCAGTATAGACCACAACATTTCTCTCTTCAACTCATCTCCTAGCTATTTTTAGAGCTAGACTAAATCAGTCACAACTGTAGTACCACAGACCTATACCACTCTGACTAGTACCATCAGTACTAGCTTGATAATGTCTATCAATTGATGTAATTTGTTGTAGGGCAAAGTTTGTGGAAAACAAGTGTTCCAACAATTTGTATTGTCCCATATACTCATATCCGCGTGAGCTTTTGGTATCTGTGTTGGGCACCCTGATCATGTTAATTTGAATGATTTGGGTCCAGATTTTAATTTTAATGACGGAAGATTGATTATTTCTTTTCACATACAGAAAATGTATGACATGTTCTTGGACGTTGTTGGCAATAAAAGAAAAACATTTGATTTTCTGTTGTTGTTTTTTGTTAGAGAAGTTACCAAAATGATTGTTTAGCTTTAAACCCACAGAGCTACAAAGATATTTAGTGATGTATTCCCTCCCCCTTCTCTAGTTTTCATCACATCCATAGCCACTAGATGCAGCCTGATATGACTGAATTCAAGGGCTTTAACTTGGACTTTGTGGAAGTATGAACAACATCAAAGAAAACTGTCTTATAGAGTGTTTAAGTGTGATGTCATCAAAAATCTATTTTTATAATTTCCACATTTGAACTTCATTTTCCAAAAGAGCATAACAAATAATATCCAAATGCTGAAAATCAATTGAATATATGTTAAGTATTGGCTAAGATATGCCATATGTTCAAATTGAGAAATTGTAAAAATAGATTTGTATGACGTCACAGCTTCGGTACTCTATAGCAGGTATGTGGTTTCAATTTTTCTGGGCCACCCTGTAGAGAAGTATGTCAATGGTTCAATCCCATGTGTTGTCCCACTTTTGTAGCTTTCACTTTTTCCAGTACCCTAGAGCTAAATTAGAGCAAAGATAGACGAAGCCTGAAGGCAAGGCAAGGAGTTTGACTTTAAATTTATTGAAGTGTGAATCCTTCCTTTAACGACAACAAAGAAATCTATCTTATAGCAAAGTGTTGTTCCAATTTTTCTGGGCCACCCTGTAGAGTTGTAGGCCCATGGTTGAACTTTCTGTAACTTTCACTTCTTCCAGTACCCTAGGGCTAAATTAGAGCAAAGATAGAAGAAGCCTGACGACAAGGCAAGGAGTTTGACTTTAAATTTGTTGAAGTGTGAGTTCCTCCTTAAATAACAATTAAGAAAACTGTCTTATAGCAAGTATGTTGTTCCAATTTTTCTGGGCCACCCTGTAGAGTTGTAGGCCCATGGTTGAACTTTCTGTAAAGCTACATCTTCCAGTACCCTAGGGCTAAATTAGAGCAAAGATAGAAGAAGCCTGACAACAAGGCAAGGAGTTTGACTTTGAATTTGTTGAAGTGTGAATCCTTCCTTAAAAAACAACCAAAATACCGACCGTCTCCCAGCAAGCACGATTCTCCTAGGATTAAAAGCTCATATAAAACTACATATGACTAGTTCAATTATAAGTCTATTTCACATGATAGGGCTAAGAATTACAGTACAGATACATGAAAACGCAGACTGAAGTGCATAAAGGCAAGGCAAGGAGTTTGAATCCTTTCTTAAACACCAAACAACATATCATAGCAAGTCAGATTCTGCTAAGATCAAAAGCTCTAATTTTAATTGAATATCAAGCTATTTTTTTTTTTTTTTTAGTTAAACAGCACAACCAAAAATAGGAAATCATGAAAAGGCAGACTATCATTTATCTTTTGACCATGGGTAATAATGATTTAAATAATTATTTAAGCGCAGTAGAGTATATATTTATAGTAGCTGCAGTGCGCTATATAAATGTTCATATTATTATTAGTATTATTATCTTTTTGTTTTCTTTCCCACCAAAAACAGGCCAAACATGACAAAACAAATGATAACAAGTATGGATGGACTGGTTGATTCCTCTTATTTCTAGAAATCAGAATGGTATAATTTCAATGAAATATTGTATAAGTGTTTGAATGTCAAATAGTACCATCCCCATAAGAGAAATCGTGAACAGACAAGACCAGCATTTATTCAATGCTAGAAATTAACTCCTTTTTTTTGCCTTGTGGCCCATTCATTCAAGTAAAAAGAAGATTTTCAAATTCAAGTAGCCCGAAAATAGAATCTGGTGGCCTGAAACAAGGAAAAACATAACAAATGTCATTACTGGTTGCCCATTCTGGCAGGTGGAATTAAGCATCAATTAAATTTGGTGGCCCAAAGCTAATTTTCAGTGGCCCCGTGTGCCAGTAAAGCATTGATTTATTGTACATCCAACTGACCACTGACCCATGATATGGTCAACCATAGTTAGTACCTCCTTGGTCCGTGGGTCAACAGATCTGATCTAGAGTCTTTGAATGCTTCTAATATGTTTGTTCAGTTAGTCATCCAGCACTTGAGGGGACAGATAACGTGTACATATCACCTGAATATAACTGGATCAAATCAAAGTCACTTAGTAATCGTCCCAGGTCAGCCATGTAACCAAATGGTTTATGGTCGCTTGGATGGTCTACAACCATTTGGTCTACAGCTGATTTGGTCCTCTACGTGTAAGGCCTGAGTCGAAACTGCTTGGTCTACAGCTGCTTAATATCACAGCAATTTTGAAAAACGTTCCTGTCCGTTCATGAAGTTCAAATGATTGCAACTTTCTTATATACCGACCCATTGCTCTCGAATTTTCATTAAATTTATGTTCCACTCATTCATATGATATTGTTGCAACCAAGATAATTATTTCCAGAGTTGAAATGGTGTGGCAAGATTGGTAGAGCGTGTACGTTCGAATCGTGAGATCCAGAGTTTGAACCCAGCCCACTCCGTTTGTCCTTCAGCAAGGCATTTAATCCACATTGCTGCTCTCTACCCAGGTGTATAAATGGATACCTGGTTTGGTGAAAATTAGCTTGGTGTACCTTTATGGTTGCCCGCGGCTAGTATGCTCCCCGGGAGTTGAAAATGTGTACAATATAATTGTGCGGGTCTGAACTGTACCAAATGACCAGGGGTAATAATAAGCGCGTAGAGGCTGTTCTGCATCAGGCGCTATACAAATACGATCTATTATTATTATTATTATTCAGGGCTCGACACTAGCACTTGCTCTATTGCCCGGGGCAACATAAAAATTGATGTTGGGCAAGTACATATTCGTAAATGACATGGTTTGCTTGCCCGATCTGGCAACTTAATTATTGGTCAACTACGAGAGAATACCGGTACTGTAATTCCTTATAATTGTATACATCTCATCTAGAAGTAAGGGGGCAAGGAAATTTTTTGTTTGGGCAAGTAAAATGTGAAAAGTTATTATTTTACTTCCCCGGAGGCCAGTAGAAGAAAAAGTTGGTGTGGAGGCTTGTATTTACTATTATTGAATCCTCTGCTTTGTGTCCATGATCACAACAGCTCTGTCTGCCCAGGCTCATCACTGATTATCAGCCTCCGAACATCCTCCCTTTTCAAAACTACATTAAATCATAAATGATGATCTGGGAAATATATGAAATATTAACTGCAAACAAACGGTAGGATTCTGAGAATGTATGCTTCAGTTCAAATTTCATTGGTAGCAATTTTCAGGAACGGTACATACATCATGAAAAGCACAGAGATTTTTATTTTATTTTACAAAGTGCTATAATATGAGCTATTCTGCGTAAAATAAAGTTTTTCATGGAATAGCACAGTTGAATTCCAACGATCTATATTATATGTATAGTCGATAGATGTGCTTGTAGACTTCAGGGTCAATTTCAAGGGATATGAATGATAATGTGGAGCTCTCGCTGCACCCCTAGATGAAGGTCACACTCCAAGGTCACACTCCAAGGTCACACTCCAAGTTCACACTCCAAGGTCACACTCCAAGGTCATACTTCAAGGTCAAACAGAGTCTCTTCCTTTTCCCAACAAAGTTCAGCCCACGTTATCGTTGTCCGGGTGAGAGAGAAAAGGGCGTTAAGTCATTTTTTTTGGCACAATTTAGTTTCGTGTACCATCTTTTAGTTCGGAGCATCATCTATGTGATGCAAAATTTTCAGATAATACAGTTTTGTCTCATTTTGTGAATAATCTTTTTACAATTTTTTTTAAAAGAGCTGCATTTGGTTTCTTCATGGCTGTCAAACTTTAAATGTGATTAATATCTCTGAAGTACAATATATGTGACTTAGCGCCCTTCTCTTTCTCAAGCGACCAGATATCTCATGAAAAAGATAACCAGCATTCTTTGAGATATCTCACAATAAATGCGGAACATTTGACTTCCAATTTTCCTAAAGATTTCAAGATTGTCATGCATGGGGATGCTACACTATGGTTTTGAACTGCTTTGAACTAGACTAGTTAGTGCGCACTGTGTAACACCGATTCATTGTGTATTATGCACCATGCGCAAGGCGTTCGCAAGATGGCACCACACGTCTGATATCAATACTACCTTTAAGGCTATATGATACATTTATCTCATATAAATACTATATACTTGCTTTCCCTTTTCCAACAAATATTAGCTCCATATTTCACCTCCCCATAATGGGCAAAATGTCATCCTTTTTCACCGACAATGTCACTGTGTCAACCCCCGCATATTTCATATAGCAGGGTTAGAAAAATATCTCTTTTCAAATATAAGTCAGCAAATTTATGTCAATATGAGGTATTTTCTTCAAAAGAAAAATATATATATTATATATCACAGGAGGGGAACGAAATTCATTTTAAGCTTAGGAATTGCACAGATCTCCAAGAAGTTACCATGACAACGTAATGCATGTCTCAATCCTGGCATACCTTGTCTACTTGAGTCAATACACTGTCAGTATGATAATTCTTCATATCTGTCATCAATTTTTC
This sequence comes from Echinarachnius parma, assembly GCA_037951105.1. Classification (NCBI taxonomy): domain Eukaryota; kingdom Metazoa; phylum Echinodermata; class Echinoidea; order Clypeasteroida; family Echinarachniidae; genus Echinarachnius; species Echinarachnius parma. Next base: position 271,387 of record JBAMJV010000052.1, read on the forward strand.
TTCTTTTTTTAAAGCTACTGTATTCTGTGGAGTATTGCAGCAGAATTGAAAAATCAAAATCACACTAGGCGCTATACAAATTGAGTCTATTATTATTATTTAAAAATCAAGACAAAAAGAATAATACAATTTGGATTTCAATAGCTTTCATTCTTTTAAGACTTTTACATCAAACTTTCATTATGAGATAAGATTAATAAACTTATAAAAACAAAGTATAACCTGTTTTCTTAACCTCTGAATAATGCAGACAGAAAAGATTAAGAATTTGTAAATATTATGCTCCAGCGAGGAAGAGAGATTCGTCTAACGTTAATGACATAAGCTCAAAAAGGGACCTTTCGCACTGGAAATGTAAGCCTTCTGCTAAAAAAACAGGGGGAAGGATAGGCTTGTCTAACATTAAAGATGAAGACTTGAAAGATACGTTTTACATTGATAGTATAAAATGTAAGCCTTTTGCTTCAAAAAAAAAATTTTAAAAAGTGGGGAAATGTCCCCAGAGAAAGTAGTCTATTCTACGAGGTTGCGCTGTAGCATCCTCCATTTAGAGGGATTCCCTAAGACGCCTCGTACGTGGCAAAACTGTCTGTGCCTTCCAGTTGCTTAGGGTGTTTAAAGGTGCACTCAGCCTTTTCAATTCCTGTCTTAACCCACATGTGTCTTTCAGTAGCTCGGGGTGATTAAAGGCTTCCTCAGACTTTACGATTCCCATATTTTTAACCCAACTGTGCCTTTCAGTAGCTCCCAATGATTAAAGACCCACTCAAACTTTTCAATTCCTGTTTAACACACCTGTGTCTTTCAGTAGCCCAATCATTCTTAAATGTATTTCAAACAAGTTAAAGTTAACACATTTGGATATATATCTTTTACCTCACTAGCCATATAAAAGCCCCTTTTTGCCTTTGAATCGTACAAATTGAAAACACTTACTGTGCCTACAAAGGTTCTTTTAAAAACACATTCAGGATTTTGCAACCAAAAATAAAACAAATTCTGTGATTCTTTCTGGCTCTTTAATAGGCACCATTATGCTTTGGGACTTTAAAAACAAAACAACAACATCATGGGCCTTCAGAGTCTCTCGTGCCCATTCCAGCTACTTTAGGATTTAGCGCACTCAAAACAAAAATCAAAAACTTTCATTGCATTTAGCTCCCTCTGGCCCTTAAAGCTCCACACATGCTTTTGTACCTTTACAAAATTAACAACAAAAAATGAGTCTCGGAATCTCCCTTGCTCTTTTAAAGGCATGTTTGGGCTCTTGTACCAAACAAATATTTTCCTTGACTTTTTGTTAAACTTGATCAAACGAAGCAATAGCTATGGATGATTATATAACTAATGAACATTTCTTACAAGTTTTAAAGCATGATCTCTTTAAGAGGTGTAGATGAAAACACTGGTCTAGATGTCCCCTCTCGCAAGGTCCAGGGAAGCCTCAGCAGTGAGGGCTAAACACCCTATGCGATAGGACCAGGTCTGGACTGCCTTTTATGGGATTAGGACCATTTACTATACAGTCTGGGGTCATTCTCCACTGGGAGTACAGTGACTGGAGTCTACAGGACCAGGTCTTAGTCTTAGATAGCCCAGACTTTGTTTTGGGGGTTCATCAGGGCTGTTTTTTGAGGGATCATCTGGCGACAGAACACTTGCAAATTCCCCCGATTAAGACACTCTAGCCATAAGTGATCCCTTTTTGGATCTGCTAATTTGTATTAAATGGTCGCATTTGACACCATTACCCATTGGAAATGTTTCTAAAAAGTATCTGTAATTCTTGCAAACCTGTCTGGATTATGACAGTCGGAGGAAGTCGATGAATGACCGACAGAACTTGCAAGATTTCAGCCCCAAATTCTGACTGCTCTTAATGGGTTTATACTTAAATACAATTACGAGCTGTAGAAAATAACAAATTCCGTTAAATCTTGCCTTTTAAGCAGCATAAAAAGGGGGTTGGTTAATAAAGCGAGGCTGTTCTTTTGAGATGCAGTATTTTATTCTTACAATAAACGTCCTGTTCCATTGGGAGTTAACTTGCACTTTTTTGGCAGAAAATGCCAGATTAACGTTTATTTACATGTTTGGTGGTTAGCATCCTATAGACACATACATACCAAACGTATGTTTACATTTACTAAGCTGCTCGCCATCGTTACAAAGGCTATATTCATGTACATAATAGGGATACAAGTGAAACACCATTAGCAAAATAATAGAAGTTCTGAAGAGCTTTCAAAATAGCCAATCTATGCACTGTCAAAAACATATCAAATACCATTTTAAACATATGATTATGAGATGATAAATAATCTAATTTTGCACAAATGAAAACATATAGTATAATCAGGTCCTCCCATCTCTCTGGTATAATCTACAAATATGCTGGAGTGTACATCTCTCTCTCTCTCTCTCTATTGGTATATGTATAATTGAGGGGGGTGGAATAGAGTAAGCAAGAACAAAGTGTCCCATTTGAGAGCGTGTTCAGCTCCTAATTTCTTTTTAATTTTCCCCTCACTTTTCGTCAAACCAACCTTCTCCTCTTGCTACGCAAGTCATAATATGCCAGTCAATTTTGACTGACACGACCGCTTTCCAAGAAGTAGCCACATATTTATTTGCATTTATTTTTTTGCCACTCATCTCCTTCTGTTTTCAACATTTCTTCTTCTCGTTTCTTTCTTCCTCGTTACCCTAGTCCTAGAGCCCTTCAGAACTCGTAGTAATCAAGAGGGCTAGTCTAGGTGGGTTGCAAAAAGGAAGAACAAAGGTGAACAAAATCTCTCCTCACCACTTCTGACATTCCTTTTCCCCGATTGGAATAATTGAAGACAAAAGGAGAAAGTGCGAGCGTTGCTAAGGCCAGAACCAGGAGTACAGGCTCTTCACATGCCATCTATTTCTCTCCACCCATACCTAAACTCCTCTCATTTTTTCTGGGGTGAGGAACTTGCCACTGGCCCAGCCCCTATCACCAAGGTAATTGGTAATCATTGGCTCTAACTCAATGAAATTCAATGTCAACATGCTAGAACATCATAATCTAAAATAGCCTAGCCCAGCACACAAGCCAGGATTGTTCAAGGGTGGTGGTGGGGGGGGGGGGGAGGGGGGGTGTTCGTAGCCAAGAAAGATCAATGCCTGGGATCGAGACCACTTGTTTAGATTGCCGAGACTGATAAAAAATTAGACCTTTCTGAATTGGGGGTGGTTGTACAAACCCAACGCATCCCTCTGGCTACAGGCCTCCACATTATCTTCTTTATTTTTACCAAAGCATATCTAGAGATCAGTGGAACTAGGGCTGGTCCTGCTTCATCGTCAAGCTCCCTTGTCTTTACAAAATCATTGACTGTACATCAATGCAATAATCTGGTTATGAGACTGGAGAGGGAGAGGGGGAGAGAAGGAGGAAGGAGTAAAAAGGACCAAGACAGAAGATGCTACAGGGCAAATACAACTCATTTCTCTTTCTGTTAAGTCTTCCTTTGAATAAACAAAGAAGCGTAGTACACAAGTGACACATTTCTGTTTAGCTTTATAGTAGCTCTAACGATTGAACCAACAACTACGCTCCTCCCCATCCCAACCAGGCAGCAAATGTATGATTAGTACGACCACTAGGGGTAATTAAGGAATTAACCTAGGATGTGGCGAACCAAAGTGGCAGAAAGCTTTTACAAATTTTCCTCCCGAAAAAAGAAAAAAAAAATCAAGAATTCATGCAGGCTAGCAGATTGATGTGAATCTCCACAAACAATCCTGCAGGAGTGCAATCTTGTTAGCTTCCACAATCACAATCCACAAGGACAAAAAAGATGGGATTGTATTTACTATGAGTAAGACGTAGTCGTTGACACCTTATAAAAGGAGAACAAGCAGGGAGGCTCGTTTTTTAACAAAAAAGAACACCAAAGAACAAGAATGAGATGTAGAAATTAGCTCTTACTTTGCGGTTCGCATTCTTGACGTAAACATTTTGGGTGGTGGTATGAGGATAAAGGTTTGTAGGCCCATACAGACAGGTAGAGGGTGTAAAGACCTGGACTACTTGAGGGCTGCTAAGTAGCTTTGACTGAGGGTGGGCTCGGAACACCCTGCAAGGACTTTAAGTTGCCCCTAAGCTGTTGGGGATCGGCTCTCTACTGTCACAACACTGCCCCAGGAGGAAGAACAAAGAATCCGCAGATTGACAGGGGAGGGGGGAGGGGGGAGGGGTGACCCTGCTTGCATATCAGAACTACGAAACAGTTATCCATGCAATGTACAGTCAAACCTGTCTTAGTGGTCACCTTTCTATAGCATCCAACGTGTCTATAGCAACCAACCTGTTTATTAAAAAAGCAGCCAACTTGTTTATAGCAGCCAACCTGCCTATAGTGGTCATAAACATTGATCTACCACAGAGAGCAACAGGGTTGTGGCACCTGTCTATAGAGGCCGCCTTTTTAAACTGATTAAGTCAAGGGAAACAAGAAAAGTGACCCTTGACTTAAACATTTTACCATTAAGAGGACACAAACATTTGAAGTTTCATACTTAGCTTTTGAGTAATGTAAGAGTCTAAGTAAATGTCTAACCCTACTGTAGCATATTGCTAAGTGAAAATCTTACTTAATTGAAACGTACAATGTAAGTATTGATTGAATAATGGAAACAGCATCATGTGTTGAAAAGCACAACGTTCTGTATCTAATTTTCCAGGTTACATTTCTTGCACCAGTTACTGGTAGATAAAAAAGATGAGCTTCTTGATTCTTGAGCAGAGGTGTCAAAATTACACCTGAGTAGATTTTCAAAGAAAGGTCCCGAAGGCCAACTTATATTTAACATCTAGAGAAAAGTTAATCCTTTTTTAATCTGGCTTTTGCTTCCAATAGCTGCAAACAAGGACTGCAACTGATTGGGTTTCACTGGGATTGTTTCATTCAGCCATGATTACCTTGGATTGTGGGGTATGATTATTAGCCTGCTCCCTACTAGATTTTGCAATTCACATAGATAAAGTACAGGACCCACCAGGTTCTCGTAGGCAATGGGTTAACCTATTCCCTGCTAGATTTTGCAATTCACTTATAAATAATATAGGACCCACCAGGTTCCTGTAGGCAATGGGTTAACCTGTACCCTACTAGATTTTGTGATTCCCATGAAGTAGGTACAGGACCCACCAGGTTCCCACAGGCAATGGTTTAAGAGAAGCCAATCTTGCCAATGCCTTGCGCATGGTGTGGAGTACGCACTGGCACTAGACTCGTTTAAAATGGCAACACACGGTGTGGCATCCCAACATCTGACAATCTTTAACCTGTTCCATACTAGATTTTGCAACTGCCATACAGTTAATACAGGGCCCACCAGGTTCCTGTAGGTAATGGGTTAACCTGTTCCCTACTAGATTTTGCATCTCCCATACAGTTAATACAGGGCCCACCAGGTTCCTGTAGGTAATGGGTTAAAGCAGTTTAGTACATAGAGAAGGCTGCAGTTACCTAATATTTATCCTAGATCTGACTCAACCAGGGATTGAGTCACCAGTGGGATGTTGGTAAACAAAGAATTGAGGAACTTACCTTAATACAATACAGTACAAACCATGGAACCCCCCTCCAGACTTTTAAACCAGTTCAGCGCCTACCAATTTTATCTGTACGTGATAACGTTCTAAAGCCCTAGTAGAGATGTTGATAAATAATTGTAGGTGATATAAAACTCAAAATTATTATCCTACTTATTCATTAATTGTCAATTTTACATTGACCATATTGCTACTGTACCTAGCTGTATGTAAAGGTCCACTTCACATTTGGGGCGCCTGGCAAAGCTACCAAACGCCCATACGGATATGAGTATTGTATATGGGACAATACAATAGTTAAATAACCAGCAAGTGAAAAGACATGCTTTCATAAAGTATTATGAAGAGAAAAAGAATTTACCATAACACAACAAAAATTTCATTACCATTTTGCCCTTGATAATGGTTTTGTTGGCTATTAGTTCTTGAATGTTTTAGCTGATTTCCAAAACTGTTTTGTGGGCTTTAAATAACTAATCTCATCTGAAAGGGACCCATGGCGTGCAACGAAGCACCTTTCTTGGTGGAGATGGGATCATATCAGGAGAAAGAGAAACAAAAACAGTCTCACAAAATATACATGTATATCTTCCTATCCCCCTCTCCCATCCTTCCCTCCCTTCCTTCCTTCCTTCCTTCGTAAATCCCCTCCAGTATTTCAAGTATGCCAACACCTAATGATGCCCTCCATAGACGGAGGAGGGACTGGTCTTGCGGGAACATCTCTAGTGCTTACTTTCGTGCTTGATGCATCCTCACAAGTATCTATTTTGAACGGGATAAGACGGCCCACTCGTCAAACAAACATGGTCTAGTCATCCTTAGTATATCCCCAACCAATCTCTGGCCCTTTTTCTCTTTGGTTGGTTGTTGGTGAAAGTGTCCTTTTGATTTTATGTTGCATGTTTTAGAGTTGTTGGTGATGGGCCCTTTTAATTTACCTTAGCATGATTTAGAGTTGTTGGTGAATGTGCCCTTTTAATTTTCTTTTGCATGTTTTAGAGTTCCAGATGATGTTGATGTGTCATAAAAACTGATCTGTAAAACAAAGTGTTAGGGATGAAAATGAAAGAAAAAGCACTAGAAATTCTAACATACTTTAGTTCTTCTCGTCTGTGGATTTATTTTGATAAAAAACTTTATTCAGTAAATGTAGTGCTCCATATATATATGAGTAGTCTCTCAATTATATTTAAAAGTATTTGGTCCTACTCCTGAAGTTTTTGGTCCTACTCCTGAAGCACTGCTCACGATATAGATGGGACCGTGCATAAATCTTTTGACTTAACGATACAGATTTCAGTTACCATGAATGCATGACGAGGGAAAAAATACAGAAGAGTAGGACAAAATTGCCTACCTATCCACACCCACTTAAAGGTAGGGTGAGATAAGGACTATCTAGTCTGGGTATTACATGGGTGCTAATAAAAGAGGGTGGATATATGTGAAGTGGGTCCTTGAGGAATACCCCCTTCTAATCAGAGATTGAGATGTACGCAGGCTCCCTCTCGTTGGACTTTCCTCTGTAAAATCCATGCCATAGCCTAAATCCTACATTTTAATGCTGTTGTACAGTATGATTAGGGATGTGATGTGGTGTGGCAAGATAGGTGTGGTAGGGTGCCAATCACGAGGTCCTGAGTTTCAAACCAGAGTGTGCCCATCACATTTGTTCCTTCTGCATGAAAATGTAACCACATTTGCTGCTCTCAACCCAAGTACCGGGAAGAATCAAAATGTGGTTCCTTAGCACTGACACACATACAATATGCCTTGCTGAAATGCTCTCCAGGGAAAGGAAAATGTGCACTTTGAGTGCTGGATTGATTGCAGTGTGTATTCGATAACAGGTGTAACAAAATATGACGCGCCACGAGCGTTGTAAGATGGAACATGTGGGCTATATAAGGAGCCACCAGTATTATTATAACTCTTTTAGCGGAGATGTCACAGAATCTTGCGACCGCACAAAAAAAATATATACATGTATGTATATTAAAAAGTATGGATGCCCATTTAGGCACGTAAAATTTGGATCAATTAATTTTTGTTGTCCCAATGCTAGTAGGGCTTATTTTGAGCCATGTATAATACAATCGCATTTTATAATTTTAGTTTAATAATGATAATAACGTACCTTTATATTGCACAGATAAATATTTCTATACTGGGAGACTGTCTATTACAGAGCCCTGGGTAAATTATTCCCCAGTTAAGGAGCAGCGTAAGCAATGCTCGAACACCCATAGTCGGCTCTGAGATTCCAGTGGGGTATATCAACAGTGTGTGTAGTTATACTACAACAATCAAATTATGCTTTTTATGTTTCTCGGAAAAATAATTCATAATCATACCAGCAGGCTGCTGCACAAAAAAATTGACAACAACAGCTATCACTTCATATCAAAACGATGCCAAGAGTAACGTTGTCAAACTTGTCATAAAGTCAGATTAACACGAGACAGAGAACAATTCTTAACCGACCTTCCAAACGACAACAAGAATTACAGTATTCCACTCAAGCTGTCAGTCAGAAGTCATTTAGAAGTGTCCTTGCTCTGATTGAATTCATAATTAATAATTCAGCATAGTCCGATCAGCAATGTTGAGTACTTGTAGAAGAATTTTATTCAGACAGACATAACCTCAATGATAAGGTTATGTTAATGACAAGAACAACAATAATAATAATAACATCAATAACAATAACAACGCTAATAATCAGAACACAATAATAAAATAAATATAATCATATACCCTACAGAGTTCACAATTCACACACAGATACGGATAATTATTTATATTTAAGGGATCTGGTAACATTGCCAAAATCATCAAAACTTACAAGTTGGAAATCTGGCGTTTCTAACATACCTTGTTGTTGTATTCAACTATTAAAGCATGGAACATAGTTGTTTTTTTTTGTTTTTTTTTATTTCCCTTTCGTTAACCCATTCAGGACTGATTGATTTTGTTTTTTACTTGTATTTTCCATAGACCCTAGCCGGAGTATTTTCAGGACCAGTCCTGAACGGGTTAAAAAGATATTTACGATTGAATTGTTTGGATGTGTAATTATCCACTGGATGTCGAATATCAATTAACATGAATATATATTAGATCAAGACAATACACAATTTATCAACCATTCATCACTTTTTCCATATGTCAACAAAGCTACTGGATCCCTTTAATATTTTCTCCCCCCCCCCCCCCAGTCCCCCCAGCAAAAAAAAAATGCACACATACATCCATCATGCCAAATTATAATAGGCCATGAGGAGAGCAGAATGCAAAATGTTCGTCAATCCCTTGTGCCAGAAAAATATGTATAGATGAGTGTAAAATGATTCATTATTCTGGTTTGGGTTGGCCTTGGCGAGGATCTGCTGATCCCCGAACCCTGGCCAACTAGCTGCCGACGACAGATCCATACAAGCAGTTTACCTTATTCGTATACTGGGCTTGCACATATTCCTAGCTTACTTTTAACGAGCATTTAACAAACTCGGTCATATCTTTTAGCATAGTTGGTAAAACATCCAGGGCGGACTTAATGTGACTTGAATACGTGAGTGATTTAAAGGTGAGAATGTATGATTTATTATTAAAGTAAAGGAAAAAATTCAAAATATAAATTGTAAGATACCGGTGTGTGTATGAAATTAATAATTAATATTAGAACACAGTATTATAATTTATATACATGATACAATTAGTTATTGGGTTGATCATACAAACAGAAATAAGACCATGTGTCTGCTAAAATAGAATTATAAATGATAAACAACAAGCTAAACAAATGTGTTAACCCACTGCCTATGGGAACCTGGTCCTGTACTTACTTTATGGGGATTGCAAAATTTAGTAGGCATATTATGTAAGCCGTTCACACTGCAAGGCAACATATGCAGTTCTATTCCTGTCCAACACGTTGCCGTTCTTAGCCCAGTGATCGCGCAATTTTACACGAGTCATCAACAAGAGGTGTGTTAAAACTCCCCCCAGTAGATAGTTAGTTAAATGGTAATCAGCGTGGACTATTGTTTTTGCTTTTGCTTTGGGATCGGACGTACCCCTCCCCTCGCTCCGCTCCGCTCCGCTCCGACCAGCTGTCGCTGGGCTCTTCTCCTGGATATCGCGGGAGGAAGGAGTTAATTTAGCCGAGCTATGGATAGCAGACTGGGCTCCGCGCAGATGAGGCGTCCACTTTTGTGTCATTTCCTATTACGCACGGCAGCGACGCATCTGTTCATTGTGTTGAGCCGTGCCACGCGACCCCGCCTTAGTAGCGGCCGGTGCACCGCTAAGGTGTGTCCCCCGCCTTGTGTCCCTTCCTAATAATGAAATGAGGTCAAACGTTGCTAATGCCGTGCGGTTTTACCCGTTAGAGTCGGGGAGGGGAAATAGAATATTTGGGGAAATTGCCGCACGTGCCGTTATCTGCTGGGTCGGCTACTTTGTGTGATGGTTGGGAAGGGGGGAAATTATCAAACATTTGGGAAGTTGTTCCCCCCTATTACCTGATGAGTGTCATACACTTCAAACGAGTTAACCCATTGCCTTTGGGAACATGATAATCCATGTATTAACACATTCCCCTTCAAGATTCTGAAATCCCTACAGACTTTGTACATAGCCCACCTGGGGGTGTTGCATAAAGAGTTGCCATTAAACTCAAAGTTGCGTTTAGAAAAACTTCAGAAAACTTGCGCACTGTAGCCAATTTTTGGCACATTTTCTGACTAGCGATTAAACGCAACTTTGCAATTAATCGCTCTTTATGCAACACCCCAAGGTTTCCGTAAGTAACAGGTTAACTCAATGGGAATAACAAAATCTTGGTAAGAAAAGGTTTTGGTATTTGAGGAAATGCAATATTTTACAAAACTGATGCATGTGTGAACTAAGTTACTTCTGAATTTCTCTGTATACTACACATATATACTTGGATAATTACTCCATGTGGTTATAATTTGTCATATAAAGCAACATAAAGAAAATGGGACTTTCCCTCTCATAGAATTAATAGCTTGCACATGTACATTTAGGGCTTGTACAAAACATGCAACTATAATTATCTTTGAAAGAAATTTTTTCCAGACAGATAAACATGTTGATTTCAAGTTCAAGCTAATTGACAACAGTACCCATCAAATTGGCAACATGTTTAACGTAGAGCTCTCTTTGACACCACAAGTGATACTTTAATCCTTAAAAAAACACTAAAATATGGGAGTTAACCGATTCCCTTCAAGATTATGATATCCCCATAGACTTTGTACATAGTGAACCGGATTCCTGTATTAAAGGGGACCACCAGGCAAAGAACAACACATTATTATATATTTTGGTACATCGTTTTGTGACATCAAATAGATACCCAACATTTTGCAAAGGGTTGTGTAATTCATAAACAAAGCAATTAATTTCCACCACTTACGGAACCACTACTATTTCCTGGTTCCATACGGGCCAATCATTTGCGAGTGCGCCAATGCTATTCACGCGTACGTTTGTAGACAATAGATTCCCGGGCGATTCGTTCGCTATGCACACATTAGTCTTCGCAATTCAGACCGCATGAACGCATGCTTTAGAATGGTGATGCGTTTTCCAATTACCTATATATTTTTTTCTGGAAACATGTTTTTGTGAACTTGTTGATGGAATGGAATACTAAAGATGTTACCTTTTTTTAATAAGAATATTATTTTTGGGTGGTGGTACCCTTTAAGCAATCAACATATTTTGAGGAGAAGGGGTAGTGATGAAATCTAAAAATCAAACAAAAATTTGACCAAAGACAGTCCTTTAGAAACGGTTATTCTTTTTACTACAGCATTTCCCTTAACTCTTTAAAGACTAATTTTTCTTTTCGTAAAAGGTATTTTAAAACATGTACTGTCCATAGATGCGAGTGAGGATATTCTGGATGGTTTGCTAGAAAATTAGATCCAATTTTTTTCTTTTTACCCATTTTTTCCTATTTCTGCTTATCAGCTGAAGTGGCATAAGACCTTTTTTTTGTTTTTCATCCTTTTTCTTGGCAGTTGTAACTGAGAAGACCTTTTTATTGAGACATTTAGTTATTTGTTTGATTCTCTCAGTATCATTGTCAGTTGATGGCTATACCTGGTCTGGTGAAATTTGGCCTGGTGCGCCTAAATGGTTGATCGTGGCTAGTAAGTTCCCAGGGGAGAAAAAGCAGGACTGAACTCTACCTCATGACCAGGATCAAAGCACTTAGAAGATGTTCCACATTAGGCATTATACAAATACGTTATTATTATCATTATTATCATATTATCATTATTATCATATTATCATTATTATTATTATTACTATTATTATTATTACTATTATTACTATCACTTATTTTTATTATTATTATTAGTTTATTACTATTATTATTATTACTATTATTATTACTATTATTATTAATATCATCATTATTAGTATTACTATTTTTTTTTTTTCCCCCGTTTAATTTTGTAATCCCCATTCGATAGATTCGATCAGAAAATGGCACATTGAACCCTGCTTATCTATTGCTAAAGTTAAAAGTTAAGGTATTTTACATAAATTACAAATAAACAAAACAAATAATAAACCAAAGGTAAGAGGATTAATATACAAGTGGTATAGTGAGTGCCAAATTTAGAAGAATCTATGATGAGATATCGAAGTATTTCATCTTGACAGCAGTTTGTACACTAACATCACACTGTACTGCCGATTCTAATTGAAAAAACGGACAGAATATTTATTTTAAAAATTTATTTAAATTTTTTTTTTTTTTTTTTTTTTTTTTTTTTTTTTTTTTCGGATATTCGATATCCGACCGTTTTTACACGACTCATATTCGAAATTCAAAATATTCAATTTGACTCAGCACTAATTTCATTACAATTTTAAAGAGTTTGTACAAGAATGTGAGGTAACATCACTGTCATTGGGACTGATCCTATTAAGACAGTGTAATACACATGAGAGAAGAATATTATTCCTTAAGTCCTTCAAGATGATTTGATTCTGTACAACATGCATTCTCCGCAGACCCCAACCTGAGTTTGTTCGAGACCAGTCAGAGTCTTGAGCGAGTTAAACTCTCAATTACAAACTCACTGAAACTAATAAAGCTGTCATTCAATCATACTACTAGATCTGACTGATCGGGGCAAAACTCGTCTTGTGAAAACCTTCCGTCCTCATTTCCTGATCATGCTGAGGGTTTCTTTAGGACATTTCAACTAGTTTCTACTTCCTTTCCTCTTTAAGATGACATAACGTCCCGTCCCTATTTCCCCCCATTTTCCTTACCCCTTCCGTCCCCGTTCTATCATTTTCCATACCCTCCCCCCCCCCCCCCTCGGCTCTCCCTCCCGCCCTTTCCAAAATCATTGCGACCGAAATGCAATATAGGCATTGCGTACCGCGTACGAGTCGCTGGAGTGACTCGTTTGGGGGCGCACGGAGGCTCTAACAGACCGGCCAGTTGGACGGGAGATGACGGATCGCAGGAAACGGGTGGAGATTAGGCAGGAAACAAAAGTGTAATGACTCTTGTGGTGCTACGACAGATGCCCCACGCAATGCAACGAGACAAATGTTCCAATCGTGTACCCAATATTGCCACATGGCTTTGAATAAACAAACACCCATTAGTATGTGCAGCCTCTTCAGTAACAGTATTGCAGCCACGTGGAATCGCTGCCCAGAGATTACTAAACGCCATCCAATGCAAAGTGATGCAAGCTATCTAGGTTGAATTTGACAAAGTTAATGGATCCTTTAAATTGTTTAACTTATTCCTTTATTGCTACAAAATTACTATACAAATAAACTAGATACATCTCAATTTGCCTATGGACCAAATTGTGCATACATTTTAGGAAAATAAAAAAGCTGGTTCTAGTAATATTGATTATTAATTATTTTTATTAATAAATTGCTATGTTATCTAATTAATTTCTCACCCTACAATGTAACAAAACATACAGCATTAAAAAGAAACTCAATGTAAATTGTTCCTTTAAGGGTGCATTCGAATAAGGCATTCACTATTCTATTTAGCTCGGCCCAAAATGCGTGATTCGTCATCAAAGTTTAGTGACCTTTTTGGGTTGACTGAGAATAGTGACTTGCAGGAGATTTTACAGTTTCATCAAAAAATATGTGCCTTTTACATGTAGCTTCATGTACGCTATAAGTGTTACAATCATGTGCCACTTTCTTTCTGACACTTGAATAATACAATAACCGACATACATACATGTACATGTGGAATTATGAACAAGTGAATAAAAAAGCTAAAATGTTTTTGCACCATTTTATTTTTATTATAAGTTTCTGATCAATTATTAAAGGTATGGAATAATGGCCAGAAACCATATTGTCCTTTGATTTATAATTAAATGGGAACTCTACTCTTTATCTGAAAAAACATGTAAAATATTAGCTTGTCTTCCCAAAAATGTGAAATATTATTATAATTCCTCATCTGTAAATTGTAAGAATTGAGCAAAAACCTGCCTTGAAATGTACTATTTCAGCAATCAATTATTCAAAAATGTTTGAATGCATACAAAATTAATTAGCATGGCGAAAGCAGTGCTCAGCAAGCAAATCCCACAGGTTAACCGATAGGAAGACAAAACTTTGGTATACAGCATGCATTTCCAATAGGGTCCCAGCCCAGGGATTTGGGGTAACAGTCCTGCATGGTTTATTCTTCATTTTTAATTACCGAAAATGAAAGAGCATCTATCTTTAAAGCGGTGCATATCTAAGACTTATGGTCAGAAGTGTGGCTGTCTTGACACACACCGGGATTAATTGATAGCCAAAGGCTACAAAAAGGTTGATCTGTAACATAATGAAGAGCTAACGGATTATGTGTCACCAGTAGCGGCGCTCCACAACAAAAGGGCAACATGAGAACATACACAAGAGTTACATGACAAATCATGTGAAAATGTATCGCTTTCTCTCAACAACATAGAGCCGCCCTCTGTCCTTGAGACTGGTGTAAATAGTTGTCCAGATTTTAGCACACCTACAGTATATGTCTTGTCTCATGATCTACCAACTCATTATGTGTTTGGTGTGAAAAGTACAAAGGCGGCGAATAAGTGAAACTTCTGAAGCTCGATTCAGCCTTTCCCTAATCAAACGATATGATGATAGTATAATGATACCCATCCCTATCCTTATCCCTACCCTGTGTCACATGTAAACAGAGTTAACCCTACAATGCTCAAAGAAACTTCACGCCTGTAGTGACTCAATGGCTTTCTTGCAAGGTGACGTTAAGAGGGTTTACTTAATGCGAGACGAGACAAGATATGTAATAATCTAGTGTTAATATACTAAGAGGCGCCTCAAAGCCCCGAGCCCTGGGCATTAATAGTTTGCCCCTGGTAAATAACTGTTGTGGGATCGGTCGGTCGGACACATGCAATGTTTGACCACTTTCTAAAGGACTGTGTTCCAACATCTTCGCACATCCACTAGAACAAAGGGGCAAAGAATGCATGAGCCGGTATCATAATACCCTCCCTAAGTCCTCGGACCACCACTATCACCGAAAGGTAACAAAAGAAAGGACACTAAATATCCCTCTCGTAAGCTACAAACCACCACCACCCCCATCAAAAGATACAGAAACTTTCAAGCGCTTCTCTTAAGTTAACAGAGAAACAAATGGCTCAATTAGCACTCCAGTCCAGAGCCCGAACAAAGGGCGCCGATCCACAAAGATGAGCCCCTCTTTATTCTAGACCATATATTAGTGATTAGCTTAGCCCGGCAGAAGTGTTCCTGCACACAGGTCCACGGTCCGACAAAAGGGCCGACAATGGACAATGTGGGTGGCGTATACGTGTGAGAGTGAAAGTGTATCAAAGGACCAAGCGCTACTGAACGTTAGCCCAAAGTTGGCAAATATGTGGTTGTCTTAGGTCTGCAACTCCGTTTTTGTTCCAAACCAACTACATTAAGCCAGATTAGCATACCATCGCTAGAGTGTTCTTTTGGACTCTGAAATTTATGATTGGCCCACCAAGATTGCCTCAAATCTACTTATTTTTTTACAGAAATAGTAAAAATGGAAAAGTAAAAGTTTTTCAGACGTAACAAAGTCTGACAAACACATTACTCCAAACTCCAGTTGATAACATAATGTTTATACAATAAATGGGAAGCTAATAAACAGTTGGCTGACATGGGACTTCAACCATCATCCTCCAGACTACATGTACCATTCTGAGGTTCCAACCACTGAACCACCAGAGCTATCTCAGTGGTTCAAAGAGTTTTCAAAATTCAGAAATGTAAATAAACAACATCAGACATCTGGGGGAACACCATCAACAACAACAAACAGACTCAGAAGAAGTTTGACCTCTCAGCTCCTACAAAAAAATGTAAGACCTTCACCCGAACATCCCTAATTTTTTGGTAAGGCATTTTAGGATGCCTGGGCGTCTGTTGCAGGGCTTACAGGGACCCTTGGAAGCCATAGAACGGTGTTCCCTCTGACAACCCCTATCAAGTCCCATCACTCTGCCAATGGCTATTTGACTCAAACGTACCTGGACTGGACCCCGTTGCACAGAGGATAAATGGCCTGATCAAACCAAATGTAAGCTGCTTTTAGACCAATGAGCACCAAGTAATCGTGGAGTTAGGTTTTATAGGAAGGTATCCTTGCTGACAACACCTAGATCAAGGCACGTCACCCTGCCAATGTCTACACTCTTTGATTTGGCCTACCACTGGACCTACTTACACACAAATGTTGACCCTGATCAGATGAAACATAAGTTAGCTAATGGACCAATCAGCATGAAGTATTCGTTGATTAGCACTTAATACAAAAACATTCGTTCTGAAAATGGCTTTATGCTCTACCTAGGCAGGAACTAGACAATATATGAGCACAATAAGCCTATATCAAATGAAATGTAAGTTATCCTTACACTCAGCATCAAAGATAAGTAGATTTGTAAATTTGATATTGATATGAAGGTGTTCATACTGACTATCAAAGGCTTCATTTGCCCTTCCAAGGACCTACATGTATTGCGCACAAACAAAATTTAGTCCTGATTGGACAAAAATGTTGTCTGAAAACCAATCAGCATGAAGATATTATGGGTTTGAGCTAGATTGTGTATTGCGTGTAATGGACATATTTCACGGAAGGTAGATTAAGATACCCTCATTCAGGAAATATCAAAATCCTGAATCTCATCATTTAAACAAAATTTGACTTTTTCAGCTATTAACAGACGAGCTAACACCGTAACATGACAGTAATGTTCAACATTTAAAATAGTCTTGAATGGATTTAGGATGATTTCATATTGGAATAACATAAATTCTCCACTGAACCTAGCCTGAGATATGAGATTTTATACTTGACTGGTTAACCCATTGCCTACAGGCTACAGGAACCTTATTATATGGGTTTTGTATTTAAAGGGACTTAGTAACATTATCCAAATCCTCAAAATACAATTGGAATTCTAGCGGTTCTCTCATACGTTGTTGTATTCGAATTAACAATAAAATCATGGGACAGGTTCGGTTTTTCAAATTTCCTTTCCGTTAAAAAGATATTTACGATTCAAGTGTTCAGATGTTAAATTATCCACGGGATCGTCAAAACTGTGTACAAAGTGAGTGCAATGAGTTAGTGAATATCACTTTGCATTTTTGCTTATTACTTGGCCATATAACGTCCTTTTATCTTGAAATTTTCACACAACACCCAGTGGACATATCAGATAACAACAATGTACATTGTATCAACCACTCATCATTTTTTGCACATGTCAACAAAGTTAATAGATCCCTTTAACTCTATAGGAATTGCAAAATCTATATGGGAACCGGTCAACCCATTGCCTACAGGAACCCGGTGTGCCCTGTATTAACTCTATGGGGATTGCAAAATACGGTAGGGAAGGGAGTAAGATTGTCTTGCAAGTAAGGTTTCCAAGTCTAGAAAGTTTTAAAACTGTTGCTCAAATAAAGTTTGTTTGTAATCTCTAAAACTATTAATTTACACGCTGAAATTTAATTAACTTCATGCTTCACTAAAGTTTGAAGTGTGTTGTTTTGATCAACCTTGCTCTGTATTCTCACATCTAAGAGGATTGCAGGGAGCAAGAACACTTTTTTATCTGCTCAGTTTTTACAAACCACACTTCATGATCTAACCCACCAACCATCACTAAGTCCCACTCCTCTATTGATGAAATGGTAGATGATTAAGAGAGCATCTTAAGAAGGGGGTTGATGTTTCTATTAAATCCTATTCACACCAACATAATCACCTCTACGCCCCAATCACCCAGTTTGGGCTTCTATTATCTGAATTAACTGTCGAGTGTTGACACAATCAAACTTAATTGTAACATCGAGATGAGCTCTTTACCCTAAACCCCAGCGGTCAATTAAGCCATCACAACCTCTTTAGAGATGACAAAGAGAAGTTGATTGAGCTTTTACAGCCTACTAATAGATTAACTCTCCCAGAATTAAGTGACATCATTGGATCGAGAGGATTGACCATTCTCCAAGTGAAGTCCACTGCTGGTGCAAGTTTCAGAAGATAGTATTTTGTTGTTCAATTTTAGACAGGCCTCCATACTAATGTTTGGGGCTAGTGGCCTAGTCTGGACAGCAAACTAAAAATCCTCCAAAACTTCACTTACGTGGCCCAAAAACATCATTTAAGTGGCCCAAGACATCACTTTGTGGACCCAAAACATAACTTTAGTGACCCAAAACATCACTAAAATGGCCCCAAATGTCAAGCTCATTAGTAAATTGTCTGCTGTTCAGAATCTTACCTTCTCCCTAATTAATGATAAAAGCTATAATTATGGAATATGGATAAAGCTTGACACCCATGGAAAAAGACGCAACTTTCTCATTCTGCCATTGCCATCTGCCACTGCCAACTACTTTCCAATCTCATTTATTCAAAATAAATGAAAATGACCAAAGAAAAATACACCTCGACGGGAATCGAACCCAAGATCTCCGGATTGCTAGACCAGTGCTCAACCATAGAGCCACAAAGACCCTTGAATGGGGGACGTTCTTATCTCTATATAAGTTAAGTCATACAATTTGATAAAGGAAAACTGTTTACATAACAGTAACAAATACAACTTATCCACCTATCTTTATCTTACACTGTCCTTCATCAAATCATTTTGATAACAGTTAATTTAGGATCCCTTTGAAATGTTTAAGGGACTAATTCTAAGCTACAACCGTACCACAATAAGTCTTCTTATCTCTGTATAAAGGTAAGCCATGAAATCTCCTTAAGTCAATTCACAAGTGAAGATAATTAAGCTACAGTATCTGTGATTAACAACCCAGAACTCTTCCCTCCAAAAAGTTCCTTAAAATGTGTATTGTTGGTGGCATATGGTACTAACTTTTAATTAGAGAACACTTAGCTACCAGGGTCCTGCTATTAGGGCCCCTTTTGATGTGGTGTACCCTTGTGGTGACTCAAAGGTTGCCTTTGTGCCTTTGTGAAGTTCAAAGGTAAAAAGACACAATGGCAGCCAATTAGAAGCGCTCAGTTAAGCTTCTCCCCCTCAATCTGATTATGAAAAGCTTGAGATCACCGCTTTGTTACTTCACAAAGGAGTTGATAATCAACATAATCTCTCATCAATTTTGTTTTTTTCCTTTTCACATGGGATAAAGCATGTTCAAATAAACATAACTAACTGAATTTACTTGTCACTTCAAACAGTATTTGATAATCAAATCAATGAAGAGGTACTAACTTCATCCCCTTTACATATTATGTTCCTTTTGGTTTGGGATTAAGCATATTAAAAAGCGCAGTAGCAAGCTCTCACCGAGTGTAATGAACCATTTAGGTTTGGGGTACCGTGACTTTCAACTAATTACGAACCACACAAAGCCAACAAGCTGAATACCACCAATACTTTCACCAAAGATTTTCAAAGCAAGGAAACTGTTTGAAGTGAAAGTGTAACAACTTTCTTTTTTGTTTGTTTTCAGAATGGATGCTTAAAAGTGGTATTTAACACCATTTATTTCACCTAATTGACAACTGCAAATCCAAGATATTTTTAACAAAGGGGAACAACTTCCCTTTCTTAGTCAATGTTGTTGATATTATGTTGACCTCATTGACAACTTCAAATCCAAGATGATTCAGTATTCAGAGGTTTCAAGTTTCAACAAGTTTCTTTTCAAAGTGGATGCCTTTGATCTAAGCTTTTAATATTCTCACTTAATCAACAACTTCAAATCCAAAATGCTTTAATGAAATGGGACAAGTTTCTTTTCTTTGTGTAAGCCTTTGGTCTCAACTTCTAATACTCTCCCCTATTAAAGCAACATCAAATCCAAGATGCTTCAATGAAATGGGACAAATTTCTTTTCTTGGTGTATGTTTGTTATAATGACAAGAAACAACCTTCTTGTCTTAGTAGATTTCCTTGATATTAGATTCTAATACCTTCACCTATAATATCTCTAAAGCCATGATGCCTAGAAAGTAAAACAACTTTACTTTTTCATGATGTACATGCGTTTGGTCTTTAACTTCCAATACTTTCACCTTCTTGACAACCTCAAAGTTGAGATGCTTGAACCTAGAGTAAAACTTTCCTTTGTTAGTAGATGTCTTTGATCTTAGCTTCTTATACTCTCACTTAATCAACAACTTCAAATCCAAGATGCTTAAATAAAACAGGACAAGTTTCTTTTCTTATTGTATTTCTTTGATCTCAGAACTTTGTCAATGCTCTCACCTAATCATCAGCCTCAAAGCCAAGACATTTCAATGAAGTGGAAAACTAGGAAAAGCTTTCTTTTCTTAGTGGATGTCTTTGATCTTAGATTCCAATGCCTTCACCTAATCCACAACTTCAAAGCCAAGGGGATCAAAGTCAGATATGGATTAGTCTCTTTTGTTAAGACTTAATGAACACATTCAGTTAAAAAATGGTCTCTATGATGGTGAGGTAGTGTGCATGTTTAACACTTCATTATCAAATAATTAAATCATGTAATCCCCACTCAAGATTTAAGAGGATGTACTTTATCTACATGTGTACCATTTAGTTTTTGGTTTGTTTTGAATTCATGTTGTTGATATAAGGTCTTTAAAAAAAAACAGCATGTGCAGGTTGTTCTCACTGCATCTAACTTTCTATTCTATTCTGTTGTTGTTGTTGTTGGTGGTGGTGGTGGTGTTGTTGGTGTTGTTGCAAATAGTGTAAGCTGTACAATAATAAGCTATTTAAATGATACATTATTAGGAGCATTTTGTTTATAATGTTGACACTGCCTAGTAAACATTAACTCTCCTTGTATGTACAATACAACCATACCAGAGAAAATTACAGAATTCAATGTAAAATATTGTAAAATTTTGTTTGATACTGCAAGCACAAGGCTAGAAAAGTTCCCACCAAAAATAAAAGTATTCATGTTTCCAATGTAACTCATGTAATAACTAAATATGTCTGTTTAATATTGGGTGGTCCAGAAAAGGAAGAAAAAAATACATGTGATTACATCAACTTTTGCTACATGTACGTTTCCAAACACATGTGCGCTCATTACGGGTACACTTGACCTTCCCAATTCAAAAAAACAAAAACAGAGTCAAATGGTGGCAGAAAGGGGAAACGGGAGGGAAAATAAAAAGTAATACAGTCACAGTGACAATGGTAAGCAGCACGACACACTGGTCTCCGCTGGTCTCCACTGGGCTCGGCGCAAGAACGAAACAAGACGCTCGCTGGCTTACCCGGAACACGGGTCCCAGAAAACCAGTGGGAGAATTGAAGGACCCACAACAAATTTCTGCCGCACCGTTGCTCTGCCCTCTATCTCTTTCTCTCTCTCTCTCTCCATGCTTCTGTTGACCGGACCTCTGGCCGAGGGGTCACAATTAAAACAAAAACGGGACTATTTGGGGGGAAAGAAGTGGTTCGATTTGGTGTGGAGAGGAGAGCAGGGGGCCTGCCTATTTTGGGCAATTTTCGCTAATTCCGAACACATTTGTCCTCTCATGTATAGAGCGACTTTCAATTAATTGTGTTCACCTAATTTCGCTTTCTCCCTTAGACACAATAGATTCCTGTTCTAGAAATTCTAAAAATAGATTGACTCGTGGGAACGATTTCTTTCCATAATAGAAATATCATTATGAATGCACAGTCTGTGGTTATTTTAGTACTAGACTTTTACAACAAGGGTGTACGTCTTCACAAGTGCATCTTTGTAATAAACTTTGGAAATGAATATGTAAATCAAGTTTCTCCTAGACAACAAGTTTACATGCATTCATGACGTAACCCTTTTAGAAATAGACAAAATCATTCCATAAAGGTCTATAAAGAATCTTAGGAAAAATAAACTATTTCAAGCATCTCAGTTTTTCTTCATTAAAATTAAAGGGATCTAGTAACTTTGCAAAAAGCGATGAGTGGTTGATACAATGTATATTGTTGTTATCTGATATGTCCACTGGGTGTTGTGTGAAAATTTCAAGTTAAATGGATGGCCGAGTAATGAGCAAAAATGCAAAGCGACATTCACTAACTCATTACACTCACTTTGTACACGGTTCTGACGATCCATTGGATAATTTGACATCTGAAGATTTTTCAATCGTAAATATCTTTTTAACGAAAGGGAAATTTGAAAAACCGAAACCTGTCCCATGCTTTTTGTGTTAATAAGAATACAACAAGTTATGAGGGAACCACTAGAATTTCAATTTGATTTTGAGGATTTGGACAATGTTACTAAGTTCCTTTAAAACAAATGTAACTGTACTTACAAAACTTGTGCAAGGTCAATATATCACATGACAATTTAAGAGAACACTTGTAAACATTTCTTCTTCAATCTTCTTTTAATTCCATGGTAAATTTGATAATTGATTACAACAATCAATAACTAATATTAAACAAGTTATGCACATTTATTACAGAAGAAGTACAAAATAAGGTACAAAAAGAACACCTACACAAAATAAACAATCACTTGGGATACAAATTTTATGTAAACAAGTTTTAGGTTTCAATTTAAGTTACATCTGATACACAAGTACTCATTCTAAGAATTCATGAAAAGTTATAGAAAACCTTTCAGAACCTTGAACTACCTATTATTCCAAATTATTCATGTACATGATTGCTACATTCTTGAAATATTTTGCAAACAATTCAATAACAAACAAACAAGAATTGAATTGCAACAGTTAATAATGGACAAACACAGTACATGCACTTTTGCATTAAAGGTCCTCAGTAACATTTTGGCAAACAAATTAATGACAAAATCTTTGATTGCAAAGTGAAATATCAACAGTTGTGTATGTTTATGACTACCAGTCTGGTATATAAGTTTTGGCAAAAATAATGAAGATAGGCTCAGAATATCTCAGATTTTAATCATTGTTGTATGAAAGGCTTAAAGTGTTCAGGGAATAATTTTCCTGGCATCGCATCGCACTAGATACAAAATATCTTTTGTGTAGCAGGGCAATTCCACCATAACGGAATTACATTCAGAGACGTTTTTTGCTCATTATTTCATTCCCTGCGCAATATTCTCATGACTTAAGTAAATTTTGATACTTATATAAGTTGCACGGGTAACCAGGCTACAACATGATAGGGAAATGGTTTTATATCTTCCATGTGTTGTTGCACACTAGACCAATATGTGTGACCGTAACGGAATTACCGGAGAATGGAGTTTTTTTTTTGCTACAAGTTTGCGTTGAGTTTCTCTGAAATATAAGACACTTTGAAACTGATTTTATGTATTTTTTCTATCTTGATAATGTCAACTTCATTTTGGAACAAGTACGTGCATAAACAACACAATGATAAGTTCACAAATTCACTTTTTTGAAAAAAGACCACTGTAACGGAATTACACAAATTTGTAACGGAATTACATCTCTGAAAGTTTCAAGGAAAACTCAATTATTTTGCACTCAACTTTTCTTACATGCTAATGCAAACATCAAGGCTATCTAGCACTTGAATATAAACCATAATTTGACATATCTGTAAAGCAATTTTTGAACTTGTTATGTGTAAAATAAATGAAAATATGGCCAAAATACAAATAAGAGTGAAATTTGAAAAAAATATTGCTAAAATCCAGCTTTATTTCGGTTTATTTTCAGCTTCATATTAGTAGGCAAGAAATTAAAAAGGATTGCATCAGTTTAATGAAAGAAAAATCCTAGGAACTATGTCCACTAATGTGTGTAACGGAATTACACAACTTAAGCAGTGAAATCAATTTTTCCACAAATCGGTACATGAACAACAAAGAATTCACATTTTAGCTTCAATACTTTTCAAAAATCAATTATTTGACAATAATAACCATATTTGAAGGGAAAAAAAGCAACATTTTAGAATTTTTCCTTTACTTCAAGAAAAAATGGT
Organism: Echinarachnius parma; assembly: GCA_037951105.1. Taxonomy (NCBI): domain Eukaryota; kingdom Metazoa; phylum Echinodermata; class Echinoidea; order Clypeasteroida; family Echinarachniidae; genus Echinarachnius; species Echinarachnius parma. The sequence goes on from JBAMJV010000052.1 coordinate 295,474, forward strand.
TAAATTGTGAAAAAAAATGTACTACATTATGTGACATGCTAAATAACTGCACATAATCAATATCAAGCAACATTTAAACAATTACAAATCACAAACAGGTCAAATCATTCAACTTTCAATGCTATAAAGCCTCGTAAACTTCCTGAATATTGGAAATCTGTGTGAATGGAAATGCATTGTGAATGGGTAATTCCACTGTTACAGAATGACAAATAAGTGATTTTTAGCTCTGTTTTCTTAATCATATTTAAAATTCCTTTCACTTTCACAGTTTTTAAAACTTTAATAACTGGCAGGGGTACTAGAGGTACAACAGAACCCAAGATTGTTACAAACCTATAACACTGTAGCGTCCAGAGACCAAAATACAATCATAACGGAAAGGGGTCTTTCATTCAACACTAACTATGTAATGATTTTCTGCAAAAGCTACCACAACAAATTCTTCATTGGCAATAAAAACTTATCATTTAAGTTACAAACTTGAATTGGTACATCTTTTTTTCCAGAAATGATCTATTTTTAACCTCTGAAATTACCTTAAGACAAATAAATGTCACTGTAACGGAATTACGCCTGTGAAATCCACCCATGAATCTACCCATGAAAATGCGATTTCTTGGTTACATTTTTTTGCTTATATTCATTAGTAAAGAATGTGTATATATTGCATTGTTAATCACAAACTCTTACAAGGACCAGAACAAATCCTGAATGTATGTGTGTGCGTAACAGAATTACAAGAAAATCAAGATTTGTTATATAAACTTGTTATATTATTATATTATTGTTAAATTATTCTTTTAAAAATTCATCCTAAAGTGATCTTAATTTACTCTCAAATCAATTTGGAGTGCGTTTTCATTCATTCCATGAAATACATGTATATGATATATCGGATATAAACATGTATGATTCTTTTAAAAGAGATGGCATATAAAATATAAATATGGAATTGCAAAAAATGAAAGACACCTTTAGGAATTCCCATTTGAAAATGCAAATACTTTGTACTGTATCATTCTTCTTTGATCTGCTTACAGAAGCACACTGAACACTCAATGTATTCTGACTTAATGATAATGAATAAAACATATCTTAGTCTGTATTATGTATAGTTTTGAATATCTTGAAGCTTATTCTGTATTTATGTTTGATTTTATATGCTTCGGTTTAATAAAAAATTACATTATTAATGGTGAGTTATGAGCCCTTAACTGATCAAGGATATTCAAATTACATACAAAATTATTAATATTAAATCTCCTAGAAAGTTGAAGGTATGATTTATATCTTAAATACATGAATGTAAATTAATGTGAGAAAATACATGTAGCACCAGTGTCATGTATTACTGGATATTTTTTTTAATGTTGTATCGATTTTGTTTTTCCCTTTCTAAAGTACAAACATGAATCTGCTGCATCTTCATAATTTCAGTCAAGTGGGTCTTGCTGGAAACTAATTTAATGATAGAACATTATTATCTCTATTATGTTCATGGAGAGATTAGAGAAATTATCTATCGTGTATCAATTTAGTTAAATCACCATTGATGCGATACGAAGCATGTGAGGTAATGAGTCACATAAAGTAACAACATGTGTAATGACTTATTGTCTACATGGCTACAGTTCATGCTATTTAAAGGGTATTTCTACATTCAGAACAAGAACAATCTTTATTTTCAGCAATATCATTCAATACCATACAAACCATGTGTGTGTAATTCCGTTACGTAACGGAATTACTAATACTGTTACGCCATTTTTGGAAAAAGTAGTGACATTATTTCAGAAAATTATGTTGGAGGTTCTTAGGACTATGGTGAAGGAAGAGAATTCACAAAGACTTGACTAAAGAACAAGTAATAAGATATTGAGAAAAACTTATAACGTTTTATCGTAACGGAATTACGATCAAATATGCATAGATTTTTAAAAATTCTCAGAAAAATATGCAATGAAGTTACTGCCCATGCTTTACAATTTGTGATTGTTGCAACATTGTATGGAAAATATGAGAAAATGAGCAGAAACAGTCATTGAATAAAAAAATTCACTTCATTTTCATAAAATGAAGCTGATTTATGAATAAAAGGTCATAAATTTCTGTTCAATTCAAGCAGAAATATTTGCAAATCCAATAGAGCTATACACAAACGGTTTTCAGTTTCCTAAAATTCAAGTTTTCCTCTATTGATAACAGTTTGATTTAGGTAAGATTGCTCAACTTTGAGATGTGGTGTTTTTGCCTTCTCTCATACGGAATTGCCCAGCAGTTTTCTTCCATAGAAGTGTACAGAATTTCATTTTTTAAATGTATCAATCGGCTGAAATTGCTAATCAAATTTGAGGAGGAAAATTATTCCCTGGTGTTACATGAACATGTAATGCTCCCTCCATCCATGGATTCTTCTTATTATCTTACACTTTGCTCATTCCTCAGCCAAAACTAATCCATTTACCATGAAATGTTCAGAGAAAATTTTCCAAGCATACATCGTTCTCTTGATGTTGATGAAACTGGAATATAATTCACTCATCTAATAAGTATCACCCTAAACTAAATGATTGTATAAATGGCAACAAATTTACAAGGCGTCTTTAAGTTCTAGGGGGAAAAAACACAAACAAAAACTGGTCACGTGACTGACGTGTTTGGGGAAATACCTAGCAATAGTGCACAATGACCTAGAAAGTAAGGCTGGCTGCCCACGTGGATACAATTACAGTAATGAGAGGCGAACAATCCCAGCATAATAGCTGTAGACAATAGCAACAATTACTCGTGACACATACTGTACACCAGCACAATGTAAGAGGAATGAAGCAAGAATGGTGTCGTTTGACAGCAACATAAAAAAGAGCGATGTGAAGTAAATAATACGTCTTGTGACGTTAGGGCCCTGGCGACAGAGTGCCGTCACGCGAACTATGAAATGTTGTGATGCAAGCCAGAATCGGAGCGAGGAAAAGGATTGGCCGGCCCGCCGCCGGTCGGCACTGGCTCAAAGGGCGCGTTTAAACACCGAACAAGAACAGGACCGAGCCTGTCTTGCCCTCTTGCAATCAAAATTCAATGAGCAGTTTGTTGTGTCTCAAATTGCAATGCCAATTTAGAACAATTTGAACATACATGTGAGATGAGTGTACAAGCAGAAATTGTAATATCCTATGCTAGTCATAAGTAGGTCTAGAAAATGTCTTGGGAGAGTTCACATGGTCAGCCAATTTTCATTCTATCAACAAGTAGGAGAAAGTGGCAATGGTACATGTACATTAATTAGCTACTCAGCCAGAGGATAATTTTCATTAGCTTGTTTAAACTTTATCTAGAGAAATGCATGTACTTCAAGGACAGCACTGCTAATTACATATTTACATGTATGGTGGTAAGTTACACAATTAAAATGTATCTTCTATTTCATATCTTGCCAGCAGATAAATATGGTTGGTATGTTGCGTTATTTAATTTATTCTCCTCTGTTGAGATTGACAGTTGAAGATCCAAACATAATGTTACAAGTATTTTACAAGTATTGTTACATTATTTGTCCTATTGTGAATAAAATTGGGAGTGTCATTGTACATTAGTTTGGGCCTTCGTCTTTCAATACAGTGGTCGTGGGTTCCTACATGTAATGTACATGTACAGGAGATTCGGAATGATGGCCAATACTAAAAAATGACATACATGTATATCATATGTCACAAATAAGGAATTATTATACTGTGGCTTTTCCTTGAAATGTACAAAGAGAAAACTAATATTGCCATGCCAATGCTCTACCACTCTACCACAACACTATGTATAGCCATTGATTTTACTCATCATGAATGGTGCAATAAAGTTCTATATATATTTTAAGCAAAATATATTCATATTTCACAGTACATTACCTATCCCTCATGAGAATGTTCTAGCCATGTGATTGGTCGAAATGCTGTCACATGTTCAAGTATAATTTCTCAAAGATTGAGCTATGACTGGCACAAGGCTACAGCAGGGCTCGACACTAACGCAGGCCAGATTGTCTGGGGCCAGTAAAATTGTTTGTGGGGCCAGTAAAATTGTTGTCGGGCCAGCAAATTTGTTTAAATGAGTAATTTAATGTATTCTGTTCCCCATTTGTTTTAGCTTTTTGACTGAACTATCAATTGATTTTGATATATATTATTTCTGACACCGCCCCCCCCCCCCCCCCCCCCCTCCTTATGGCACCATGCATAAAGGATGGTAAATACATTATGTAACTACTACTAACTAATTTTGGAATGGACTAACATTTCTGTTTCAACTACAAGGGAAAATGTTATTCCGAATATATGCCAAGCGCAAGTTGTATTTCAGTGATCTTTCTGAAATTCTGTGCTATTTTCCTGCAAGTAGTTGCACGTTTATAGTAATAAATCTCTATGTAGGCAATTATCATGACGGCTGGGCACAAGCTAAATTAAAGCCCAATTTATAATTTGTTTATTTTATTTGAACCAACATTTGAGCTTTTACCATAATGTTTCTTTTTAATCTCATCCAAATTGCCTCCACCCCCTCTTTTGACAGTAAATTGTATAAGTGATTGACAAAATTGTGGCGCTGTAAATTTAATGATTTAATTGCGATTAAAATCAAGGCAATTTAAATTGTGCTGAATCTGCACATCATCATACAGTTTGATCTAGTGTTTGGAGTCTCTACAAATATCGGCATTGGCCAGTATATCAGCAGTTTCAGAATGAACTTCTGCATAGTCAAGAAATGGTCAACAGTGTATATAGCAGGGGGTTGCATTACCGAACGGGTTGTATTTCCGGACATGCAAATTCACATAGGAAAAACGTTTGAATTTTGAAAGTTGAATTTAAAAGTCAGCATTTACGGAGGATAATAAATGGATGTTCAGCACAAAATTCTCATCATTTCCCGAAGAAAATAAGCGTCCCGAGGCGTTTTACAAGCGTTTTGCCACGCACCTGTGCCAGCGCGCATGTCAATGACATTCCCATGCAAAACATTCACCCTCGGTAATACAACAGAAAATTTTGCGTCGGGAAGAGGCTTCTTTTTTGGAAGGGTTTACAAGAAGGTTGATTTGGAGAAAAATTGGTAAATTCTTGAAGATATTTTACATCAAATGTGTTATTTATGAGTTTATGCAGCTGCTTGTATAATTTCTACTTTGATTTTATGCATCTAATGGTTGTTTTGTGCCGTCAAACTAAAAGTATCCGGTAATAGGACACAGTACCATACTGTATACATACAAAATTCATACATCAAGCACTAAAAGTAATTGTTTTGTTTTTACAGAATATATATATATCAATATGGATGGACAAGTTTGCAACCAACTTTCTACACCCTTTATTTGGTATTCTTAATCTTAGTATTATTGGCATGAAATCTTCTTTAAATAATTACCCCTCCTTGATGACATTCATTTTGAATTAGATCTACCTTTCACAGAACCAAAATTGGGACATCGGTCCATTTAAAGAAGAATTAGGAGTCAGCTTCACCAACATCATATTCCTAGTATTCTTAAAACAAAACTGATATACAAACGAATAAAGATCGCGCATCAAACCTTGCGCATTATGTATACATAGAACACACAAACACTAATCAGCACAAATATACACGAAATCTCCCAGACTTCACGGTATAAACTGTCGATTTTTACGCTTTATCTAAATAAAGGCAGGTGCAAAGACATACATTATGAAATAATGATATCCAGTGTTTAAAAATGTATGATAAACTACACACAAATACACCAAACAACATCATAAAACAAGGTAAACCTAAGCGAGTTACCAACGACCATCCACAAGAATGCACGCCGGACCCACCGGGGTAGCATGGCTTCACGGCACGCCCACTTACCTTTTGTGGTATTTCTCGCGCCTGCACAACTGCAATCGGCGAGTGTTGCCACAATCTATTTTCCTTGTAAAGCCACAACCCAGCCACTGCCACAACACCAGCTCCACAGAGCCTTGTCGCCAGAGGACGAAAAGCTCTGGAGCCATGTGCAAAACTCGCTGATTTAGAGCTGAAACACCGCTGAACGGTGACCAAAGTTGGTCTCGAAAATAACCGAGAGGGAGTCGCCATCTTGCTTGTGACGGGATTACAGGGCATGCGCAGTTCGCACCGGAGTAATCAGCTGTTAAATCAAAACATTGGCGTTCCACGCACGTGGATATAGCTACATAATGTAAACATGACATATTAATTGACATACCATATATTTATTCATTCATCTTTAATTCATAACAAACAACGCGAAAAAATTATGCCTACTGCAGGAAAATGATGAGTTACACACAAAGATATGTCGGCCCATGTAATAATTTCATATTTCCACATTTCATAGAATAGAGGTACAACATTGGTATTATTCACGATTTGTTGACGAGGACAAAATTAATTATTCTTATTGTGTGGTCCTCGTTTTTGAATACTTATAAACTGGGCTCAAAAAGAAACTTATAATTTTCACAAGGTCATATCTTGAAAATCTGTCGATCAAAATGAACCAAAATGACACCATCATTTTGATGGACAGATTTTCAAGATATGATCATGTGAAAATGTTTAAGTTTCCTTTTGAGCCCATTTTAGTTATAGGCATGGGCGGACCACCCTAGTCAGCTCTCAGCAGTGATGTTGCATAGTGCTGTTTTCTTTTTGTTTGTATGGGGTCTAATTAAATATCATTGTTGTTTTGGGTTTATTTGTTTGTTTGTTGTTGTTTGTTTGTTGTTGTTGTTTTTTTTTGGGGGGGGGGGTTACAACTTGTACAGACTTGGTCAATCAAACATAATATGTAAACTCATTTTTTTGTAACTTATGTAGTTCCAATAAAGTTAACTGTTTGGATATTTCGTAAGAGCATGCATGTCGAATATCGAAAGTAACATACATCTATTTCACGTTATTTCGTTTTATTTGAGAGAATGTAATAATAATAAATTTGACTAGCAAATGGCGATAATTAATGCAAACGTCCTTATTCTTTAAAGGGTGTCTTTCAGCTGATATAAATTCGTTTTTAAAAAGTTGATGATTGTTTGAAATGTACAAAATAATTTCTCATTCTCATTAATTTGAGAATAAATTTAAAGCGACCTTGCCTTCGCTATCACAGGGAACTATATGACGTAGCCACCTGGATCAACAGAAAAGGCACGCACATAGTCACACGATGAGTGGGTGGTTGGGGAGGAGGGGGGGGGGGGGGGGGGGCTTGAGGCTGTGGCCCCTAAGAGCTTTAATCTTTAACGTGCCAACAAGTCGAGCGAGCGGAAAACTCATATTTGGGTCAGGAAGAAATTATAGGTTATTTATTTCATGATTATTTTATTTATTACTTATGATTTGTGCTTGCAAAGTAAAATAACAGATTAATGTAATTCGATAAAAAAAAGTCTGATAAAATTGTTTTATCAATCCGTTATGTATTTTGTATTTGTTTACATTTGTAGTAATACATATTTTCGTCTTGTTTATGTTATTGTAACTGTTATCAGGTATTTTTGTCCCCAATAATGCACATGCCCCTAATGAGTCGGGTCACGCTACACCACTGATAAACACTATTACCATTAGTGTCGTACAGCCGTAGTCGTACAGCCGTAAACATCGCGAAGACGCAATTCATTTCTTGTCCCCGGTTCCTTTCCTTCGCTTGAAACATTCAAACATTTACAAAAGGGTTCTGTTAGTAGTTCATTGTCTTTTTAAAGAGAAGCCAAAAAAGTTCGGAATATTTGTTCGTTGGTTGTCGTGTTTTCATAGTTATAGGAATTCTAGCCGTGCCCATACCCAACCTCACCCCACCCCATAGGCGCCGGAAGTGGGGGGGCAGGGGGGGCGGCCGCCCCCCCCCCCCCCCAATCCAAAAAGTGGGGGGGGGGGCAAAACGCGTTTTTGCCCCCCCAAAAAGCCCCCCCCCCCCCCCCCCCCTAAAAAAAAAAAAAAAGAAAAAAAAAAAGAAAGAAAGAAAGAAAAAGGAAATGAAAACATTAAATGTATCAGCCAATACTTGTTAATTCTAACGTTTAAAATCTAAGTTATACATCCATTAAACGTTTTCGTTGCGCGCTTCGCGCGCAAACAAATTATCTCAGTTTGTTGTGTAACTTGCGTATGATACGTCTGGGGTGGCTGTGTAGGCTGTTATTGCTCTGGCTGTTTGTGTTACGTGCACCAAATTGCACCATTTCAAGTATATAAATGCAAAATCTTCGCCGTGGGAGGGGAATACCCCCTCCCAAACCCTCCCCCTCTGGTTCTGCCCCAGCGTTTGGTCGCTTCGCTCCCTCGGGACTCATTTTTGACTGTAAGCTATGATGTTGGATCATACAAATGTGGCACATGGTTTATGTTTTTATGCACCATATTGCACCATTTCAAGTATATAAATGCCAAATCTTCCCGTGGGAGGGGGATACCCCTCCCAAACCCTCCCCCCCTGGCTCTGTCCCAGCCCTCGGTCGCTTCGCTCCCCTCGGGACTCATTTTGGCTGTAAGCTATGTTGTTGGATCATGTTTTTATGCACTTGATTGCACAATTTCAAGTCAAACAATGCAAAAGCTCCCTCCCGTGGGGAGGGGGGACTCCGTTCAGTCACTTCGCTCCCTCGGGCTTGGTCGCTTTATCCTCGCAATGTCAGTGGCGGATCTACGGGGGGGGGGGGGGGGGGGAGGGGGGGTTTAGGGGGTTTAAACCCCCCCCCCCCCCCCTTGGGCTGCCAAGTGAAAATGTATCAGTGAAAAAAATGAAAAAAAAAATCACTTACGGGGGTTCGAAATAGCCAAAAAAAATTCGCCGCTTCGCGGCTTGTGGACGAAAGTGAAAAAAGGGTGAAAAAAAATTCACTTACGGGGGTTCAAAATAGCAAAAAAAAAATCGCCGCTTCGCGGCTCGTCGACGAAAGTGAAAAAAACGTGAAACAAATCACATTACGGGGTTCAAAATAGCAAAAAAATTCCCCGCTCGTGGCTCGTGGACGATGCTCACCATCGTCATTGGGTCAACCCCCCCCCCCCCCCCCCCTTAGAAAACAGCTAGATCCGCCCTGAATGACTCACTCGCACCTCTGGCTCAAAATTGGCAACTCTGTGAGTGTGGTTGGGCATGAGCCCCATAACACATAAATCGTGAGCCCCCTTAGGGTTTTGCCCCCCCAATCCAAAACTGCTTCCGGCGCGCCTGCCCCACCCCACACTGAACGATAGCCGTTATATGTTAATTCAAGTGCAATATTGCTCAACATTAATTACAATTTTAATATTCACTAGAAAAACAAAATCATCACTTGTTCTGAGCGTTTAGTGATGAATAAAGATTTTCTTTCATTACAAAAAGTCACACTATAGAAGACGATCGTACCACATGCATGATGAGAGTCGTCTACGTTAGCGCCACTACGGTTGGTGCATGGGGGACGCCCCCCCCCCCCCTAAAAAAAAAAAAATAATAATAATAATAATAATAACAATTAATAAATCAATCAATCAATAAATAATAATAATAATAAAAAATAATAAATAATAAATAAATAAAAATAATTAAAAATAAATCAATAAAAACAAAAAAATAAGTAAATAAATAAATAAAAATGAATTAATTAATTAATTTAAAAAATATAATAGTAATAATAATAATAATAATGATAAATAAATAAAATACAAATGCAAAACAAATTGAATAACATAAACAAAAATGTAAAATAACTAGACATGAAATTCGTCACTGTGACGAATTAGGTGATACGTATGACCTTTGACCTTTGACCTTAGACCCCTTGAATAATCTTCACCAACACCCCCCTCCCCCCCCCCCCCATAAAAAAAATCTTCACCAACACCGCCCCCCCTGAGAAAAATGTTCACCGAAATCCCCCTCAAATAATTCTCTCAGACTACCCCATCAACAAAATTTCGCCTACACCCCCCTCAACAAATCTTCATCAACACCCCCCCCCCCGAGAAAAATCTTTACCGACACCCCCCTCAAATAATTCTCACTGACACACCCCCCCCCCCAAAAAAAATCTTCACCGACAACCCCCTCAAAAAAAATCAACACCAACAACCCCACTCCCGATAAAATCCTCACCTACAACCCCCCTAGAAAATCTTCACTGACACCCGCATCAACAAAACAATCTTCACCAACACCCCCCCCCCCCCCCCCGATGAAAATCTTCACTGACGACCCCCTCAAATAATGTTCACTGACACCCCTCAAACAAAATCTTTACCGACACCCCCCTCAAAAAATATTCACCGACAACCCCTCCCCCTTCGAAAACAAATCCCCAACTACACCCCCTCGAAAAGATCTTCAGTGCCACCCCCCCCCGCCTCAAAAATCTTCACCGACACCCCTCCCCCCTCGAAAAAAAATTACCGACACCCACCCCCCCCCCCCTTGAAAATGTTGGTTGACGAAATAACCCCCCCCCCTTGAAAAATCCTGAGTACGCCACTATCATCATAAGTAGTCGTCGTCATATTTATTCTTTATGTTCCAGACACTTTTGATAATTATTTAATTTCACACAATCAAGTTGCATTTACTACTAAAAGTGAAGTCTATGTAGTATGTACAACACAAACTAATATACCTTCATGGGCCTGAACGATAAGACTACACACCATCAGACCTATAATGCGTCCACATAATTTGAAGTAAAAATCTAAAGGGGGGAGGAGTGTGATATCCTGAAGAATATTATTTGATTATGCAGTATCGTACTCTAAATTGTACCATCATCATCTTATCATTCCACTCTTATATTCTGTCATTCTCTCTTACTTTGTGTCATTCTCTCTATTTATTCATCAACATTCCACAACTCACACCACTGGCTAGATCCTGTAAACATTGTCCAGACCTTTCCACCCTTGGTCATCCATCACCCTCTCACACACATCCACTATCGTTTTGTATGCATTGGAAGAACCTTGCTACGTACAGTTAGTATGAGTCAAAATTCCCTCCCCATTATTGCAGCACTAATAGGGATTACTACACACAAACGCTAGGGTTGAGAGATTATTTCGACCGTTACTGAAAACAGGTGGGCGTTGAACGACGTAGTAATAGGGGCGAAGCCTCATACTTTGGGGAGGGCGGCTTAGTCACGTTAATTAGCAAGGCATTATATGCATCAATTTGATGTGCCCTGTTTTGAGAACCAATTACTGATTTCAAACATTTAATTAAAAACACCATAAGTTACGAAACAAAAGAAATATAACGGCTTACTCGGAATATCTTGAATTATTTGTATGCTACATTGCAATAGAGAAAAAACGAATGTTGCCATTATGTGAGTAACATAATAGGAACATATTATTTTTCCTCCAGATCTCCGCTACAACATATCAAAATTGTAGACGTATTCGACCAGAATCGAAGGAGATAGACACACAACTGCACCTTCAAAACATAACACAAAATTTATGAAATCAATCAAAATTAAATTTTCGCTTTTCATGGCAAATTGATGACGTCACGATGTCCGATTGGCGATTTTTGAATATCGCACCATATCTACAACTCATACTCTGTCACGAATACACAACAACCAAAATACTGAACATGGATTTTCAAATTTATGATCAATTGAACAGGGCATGTTTTTACCACATTTTCACATATTTTACATATGGCAGCACGCGCGGATTTCATGTGTAGCACGCGCGCATCGGCACATTTCCGGTCGGAAAGGGATAGTAATTGTTCAGAATCGTCCCAGCTACAAGATATCAAAACTTGGGACAGATTCAAGCAGAATTGACCGAGATATCGGAATCCAAACACGATATATACATAATCGCAAATGATAAAATCGTTGAAAACTGCTAATGTTAACTTCTCATGGTCATATGATTACATAATGAGGTTTGGTTGGCGATAAGGATGCATGACGTTGTATCTACAACTCATTCGTCTGCAAGGAAAAATATTTTTAACAAAATTGCCCGTGGATTTTAAAAATTATTATCAATTAAAAAAGGGCATATTTTGTACATATTTTGTGCATAGCAGCACTCGCGGATTTTAAAGTTTTACGCCCTCCTGTTCGAGCGTTTTTGGTCGAGGAGATCTGGAAACTGTTTTAATTTATCATAGAAAGTATTAGGAACAGTTTCCAAAAAAAAAAAACGCCATTTTTTTGTTCCGTGCGCGCTACGCGTGAAAAAGCGCGCGCGCAAACGCGCACGCGCGCAAAATTTTGAAATGCTCGGAATGACCTGAAACGTATGGAAAATTGGTTCGCCGGTTGATTTGAGAATTTTTCAAGGATTTTTACCCTTTGACGCGCGCGTACGCGTCCGTCGTTGTCCGTACGACCTTGGGTGCGACATTTTTATATAGCCCTTGAACTTAGCTTGCCATGTACAGAATTTGGTGAAAATATACCATTACGTAAGAAAGGTATGGGCTGTTGAAATATTTCACAAAATGGCGTCTCCATGACGTCACAGAGTAGTACCGTCATAATCATTACCCAGGTGCACAATGTCGGACCAAGGTCTATTATGTTCACCAGGTTTCATTATCATATCCCCAGCCAAATTTTACAGACACGAGACACAAAAAACGTACAAAGAAAAAGAATAAAAACTAGACATGAAATTCGTCATAGACGAATTAGGTGATACGTACCCATTTGAAAATGTATCTTTTGAACCTTTCCACAACAAGCTTAAACCGATTTGATTTGCAGGAAATCTTAATGAGGAAAAATTATTCAGAGGTCTATCAGTAAAGATTTGTTGTGAACACCTCAAAATCCAAGATGGTGTCCAATAAAGCAGCTGTTTTGATTTGTTATAGATAATTGGTGAAATGTACCAAACGACACCTGTAATCAGCATGATTTTGCAGTTATATTAAAGACAATAGACGTTTCTATAATCTGATAATAATCATTATTGGGTTCAAGATATGTTACATGGTTACTAGTAGTTGTAGTCCCAAACTTAAATTTTAGGCATTTCCCCAACAATAGAAATAGATTTTTGATTTACATAATTTGGTGTAGATCAATAATTATATTAGTAGTTGGAATAATACTTTTGAAGAACTGCCAAGTTTTATTAGCAATACTATGTGAAAGTTTAAGTGTGTACCATATCTGAACAAAAGTCTATAATATCTGGAATCAACATTTAGTATCGACAAAAAGGGCAGTTTTGCACCATTTATCATGCTGAACAGGGTGTCTACAAATTTGTATTCTTGATTTTAGGATTTGTGTAGTCGAATAGTTGCGTTAATCTTGGGACATCTTCATTTCTAGTTATGAACAAAACCAACTTTTTCTGTAATATGACCGAATATTCCACCATCTATTTGTAATCCGCGTAGATGTTGTGTTTGTCTTGTATTAGTTTATGAATTTATCAATACTCAAGCGCTAGAAATGAACTTAATTCCACTCCCCATGGAGCATTCAATATCAGCTGGATAATGACGCGCCTGCCAGGCCTATTGTGAATTTGAATCATACTGGTGTTGCCCATGATGTATTTAAAGCATTGTCAAGATCATATTAATTATCTTAAGTAAGTATCTTATTGAAGTAACACTATTAGAGCGTATCTAGATTCGAACTCCATATTGATTGCAAGGCACGCACCTTTCATGCCCTACACATCTTATTGCATTTATCTGGAAACCATAAAGGTCTATACAAATCTGGCCGACTTAGTATTTAAAAAAATTAGATGGATCTTTGCCTCCGGTATATATACACTGTTATGGACAAATCACATCCTGAGTTAAACTTTTTGTTATATAATGGATTATATTCTGTGCATATATGCTTGATAAATCAAAATTGTTTTTTGATCTTTGATGTTAATTGACACAGTGAGTCAAGAAATAACGTTTATGATTTCATCTTATTTTGTTTATGATGTAACATTTTCTTAAACATATCAGTATTGTACAGTCAATTTATTTGTGATAGATCGGTTTACACAATTCTTATTTATTTAATTACTGAAATTCATGTCTATGATTGTATGTGAATTCATAAATAAATGGTTTGTAATAGAGGTTGGTAGATTCTAAAGAAAAACAAATGTTATAATTTTATTTGTTCTTTGGGATATGACATAACAGATTTGCTTTTATTGTTTTTGATATGGACATTTACACTATTCCAACATGTTCTGCATTTTTTAAATTTATATCCGTGTCCAAATATTATAAACCCCTCAAAAAAAGTTCGGAAACTCAAGTTTCATCGATCATATCTCTCGTATTTTTTAATAAGAATACTCGAAATCGGTGTCACAATAAAGCCTCATTATATACCTTTCAAACGGTGCATTATGTGTAGTGATTATGCAATTGGGGCGATTGCAGTAGCCCAGAGAATAGGGGGAGGCAGGAAGTGAAATCTCGCAAAATGGCCCCAATGCATTCAATTTACGAGTGCAAGACTGTGTTGACCAGTTTTCTAAAGGTTAACATTCTAATGAATACTGCCACCCTTTCCATTCATCAAAATTGTTGAATTTGATACCATTTTAATGGAAATTATCTCTTCATTAAGATGGCATATTAATCGTAAGGATTATGCAAATGGAGTGTGTGCAGCGAACCGGAATATGGAGATGGGTCGAGTGTGAAATCAGACAAAAAGATATGGAGTTGACAAAAAATCAGAGCGTTGCATTTTTTTCGAGCTTTTGGGAGGATTTTTTAGCATTTCAAATAAAATATTCATGATCAAATATGATATCAACGGAAAGCCCAACAACTCTTCTGTATGAAAATGTGAATTTTATAATGATTTTTGTAAAGGGCGGCTGCAGGGAGATGAATGGGAGGGAGCCTCAAAAGTGACCCATTTTGAAACGCTCTGATTTCAAGGCACTATTCATGCGTTTTCAATTGAATTCCTCTCATTCATGGCCAACTCATTCAAGTCGCATTACATCCTCTACACAATGGTATACAGATACCGACACCAAATCAGAGCGTTTTGAAATGGGTCACTTTTGAGGCTCCCCCACATTCATCTCCCTGCAGCCGCCCTTTACAAAAATCATTATAAATGTCACATTTTCATACAGAAGAGTTGTTGGGCTTTCCGTTGATATCAATTTAAATCATGAATATTTTATTTGAAATGCTAACAAATCCTCCCAAAAGCTCGAAAAAAATGCAACGCTCTGATTTTTTGTCAACTCCATATCTTTTTGTCTGATTTCACACTCGACCCATCTCCATATTCCGGTTTCGCTGCACACACCCCATTTGCATAATCCTTACGATTAATATGCCATCGTAAGGAAGAGATAATTTCCATTAAAATGGTATCAAATTCAACAATTTTGATGAATGGAAAGGGTGGCAGCATTCAATAGAATGCTAACCTTTAGAAAACTGGTAAACACAGTCTTGCACTCGTAAATTGAATGCATTGGGGCCATTTTGCGAGATTTCACTTCCTGCCTCCCCCTATTCTCTGGGCTACTGCAATCGCCCCAATTGCAAAATCACTACACATAATGCATCGTTTGAAAGTTATATAATGAGGCTTTATTGTGATACCGATTTCGAGTATTCTTATTAAAAAATACGAGAGATATGATCGATGAAACTTGAGTTTCCGAACTTTTTTTGAGGGGTTTAGATTCTTAGACTGTAAAAGGGAAAATTTTTTAAGTAGTTCTTTTTTCTAGGTATTATTGTGAAATAGTTGAATGTACATCTAAATTTCATTGTATGAGATAGTATAGTTTTCCATAATACTTTTGTCATTCAATTTTGTCCCGAAAAATTAAGAATATCTTCTTTAACATTGTCTATTGTTGACCAAATATGTTCAACAATCAGTACGCTTTTCGATGCACAAAAGACCTCTGGGCTGCCGGTCTAATGGTTGACATGTATAGAAAATAACAAACGACAAAGTAAAGACCCGGTTATCATTTTTTTTTAAATAGCTGTTACAACTCAAGAGGGTGCTTTCTAAGAAAGCAAAATTGTGCATGTGATGTTGTGTGAAAATAATGATTAGATAAAGATAGTATCAACTATTTAAAAACCTCTTTTTATTTTTTTAAGAAGTGATATATGCATTTTAAGTATTTTAAAAAAAATCAAGATATCGATTGTCTAGACAATATATAAATAAAATATTTTTAAATGAAATTTTACAATTATGAGAACATTTGAAAGGGAATGATTCTCATTTTACATGTTTTATTCAAGGAACTTTCTAATTGAATTAGAACCAACCAATTTTGTGTCATGGGGCATTTCGGGAAGTACCAATACTCAAGTGTACCTTTAAACCATGCAATTGTACAAAGTTATTCTTTTGGGAGGTTTCTCAGAGAAGCAAATACATCATCTTCCACAACACAAATTACCAGTCTTCCTAGTTATTCTATATTCCAGACAATTTGAATTACTATTCTAAGGTCAACTATGCATTGTGTACGTTTCGTCGATGTACAATACAAAATTATATACTAAATGGGTCTGATCCATAAGACTACACTTTGTCAACCATTTCGTGAATGAGACAGAATGCAGATATACGTTTGTTTATCTAAATTTTAGTTTCGGTAAGGGGCGATTGGAATAACTAAACCCTTTTCATACACACGGCTTTATGCTTTGGCTGGTTCCACAAATACAATCATAAGTATAGGAGAACACACAGAAAAATAATTATAAGTCACGTTCACATCGAACATTCAAAGTTAATCTTCACTGTTCACAGCAGTACCTCATGCTAAATCTTTATGCAACAGTATACTCACTTATAATATACATGTATTAATTCACAACTTGTGTCTCTCTTTTACATCAGATATTATTAATCAACCAGTATATAATTATTACTTAGATAATTATCATAAACAATACAAAGATTATTCTCAATATTCAGCAAGTTATACAACTATAACTAGTATAATCTCTCTCAAACTCTTCCCTCATAATTCCACTAGTTTCCATCTCATTCATTATAAATATATAACTTTAACATGACTACCTTAACATTATAAAATGCGATATAACTTCAATTATCCATGTAAGATAGAAATTATATTGTCTTACCTGTAAAATAACGTGTTGATCAGAGAAGAGACAAAAACTTTCCAGGCACAATACTTGATCCCCACTTCGTGTGTAGGAAGAGAGGGCCGTGTTATCGCGGTATATACTTCAGTTCGTAGGGATCGAATTACGTTGATACAGGTCGAGTCAAAATCACCTTTCTCCATTATTGCAGCGCTAATAGGGATTACTACACGCAAACGCTAAGGTTGAGAGATTATTTTGACCGTTACTGAAAGAGGTGGGCGTTATATGAAATTGTATGACGTAGTAATAGGGGCGAAGCCACATACTTTGGGGAGGGCGGCTTAGTCACGTTAATTAGCAAGGCATTATATGCATCAATTTGTTGTGCTCTGTTTGGAGAACCAATTACTGTTTTCAAACATTTAATTAAAAACACCATAAGTTATGAAACAAAAGAAATATAACGGCTTACTCGGAATATCTTGAATTATTTGTATGCTACATTGCAATAGAGGCAAAAACAAATGTTTCCATTATTTGAGCAACACAATAGGAACATATTATTTTTCCTCCAGATCTCCGCTACAACATATCAAAATTGTAGACGTATTCGACCAGAATCGAAGGAGATAGACACACAACTGCACCTTCAAAACATAACACAACATTTATGAAATCAATCAAAATTAAATTTTCGCTTTTCATGGCAGATTGATGACGTCACGATGTCCGATTGGCGATTTTTGAATATCGCACCATATCTACAACTCGTACTCTGTCACGAATACACAACAACCAAAATACTGAACATGGATTTTCAAATTTATGATCAATTGAACAGGGCATGTTTTTACCACATTTTCACATATTTTACATATGGCAGCACGCGCGGATTTCATGTGTAGCACGCGCGCATCGGCACATTTCCGGTCGGAAAGAGATAGTAATTGTTCAGAATCGTCCCAGCTACAAGATATCAAAACTTGGGACAGATTCAAGCAGAATTGACCGAGATATCGGAATCCAAACACGATAATACATAATCGCAAATGATAAAATCGTTGAAAACTGCTAATGTTAACTTCTCATGGTCATATGATTACATAATGAGGTTTGGTTGGCGATAAGGATGCATGACGTTGTATCTACAACTCATTCGTCTGCAAGGAAAAATATTTTTAACAAAATCGCCCGTGGATTTTAAAAATTATTATCAATTAAAAAAGGGCATATTTTGTACATATTTTGTGCATAGCAGCACTCGCGGATTTTACAGTTTTACGCCCTCCTGTTCGAGCGTTTTTGGTCGAGGAGATCTGGAAACTGTTTTAATTTATCATAGAAAGTATTAGGAACAGTTTCCAAAAAAAAAACCGCCATTTTTTTGTTCCGTGCGCGCTACGCGTGAAAAAGCGCGCGCGCAAACGCGCACGCGCGCAAAATTTTGAAATGCTCGGAATGACCTGAAACGTATGGAAAATTGGTTCGCCGGTTGATTTGAGAATTTTTCAAGGATTTTTACCCTTTGACGCGCGCGTACGCGTCCGTCGTTGTCCGTACGACCTTGGGTGCGACATTTTTATATAGCCCTTGAACTTAGCTTGCCATGTACAGAATTTGGTGAAAATATACCATTACGTAAGAAAGGTATGGGCTGTTGAAATATTTCACAAAATGGCGTCTCCATGACGTCACAGAGTAGTACCGTCATAATCATTACCCAGGTGCACAATGTCGGACCAAGGTCTATTATGTTCACCAGGTTTCATTATCATATCCCCAGCCAAATTTTACAGACACGAGACACAAAAAACGTACAAAGAAAAAGAATAAAAATAATTGTGTTTCCACAATTGCGGTATATTTGGAGATCGTAATGACCGCGGGAAATAAAGACGGATCGTGATAGCGTTATCAAAATGATGTCGAATGAAATCGGAATGACCGCGGGAAATGACGACGGATCGTGGTAGCGTTATCAAATGATGTCGCATGATAATTTGATATGTTATGAACAAGATCTTATCGAGATCGAGCCTTGTAACATGACACGAGTTATATACACAAAGCCAGAGATGATCGTGAAGTATTGTGCGATTGTGGAAACACCCCGCTGAGTAATAACAATACGTGATACGCTATACGTATCACCTAATAATTGTGTTTCCACAATTGCGGTATATTTGGAGATCGTAATGACCGCGGGAAATAAAGACGGATCGTGATAGCGTTATCAAAATGATGTCGAATGAAATCGGAATGACCGCGGGAAATGACGACGGATCGTGGTAGCGTTATCAAATGATGTCGCATGATAATTTGATATGTTATGAACAAGATCTTATCGAGATCGAGCCTTGTAACATGACACGAGTTATATACACAAAGCCAGAGATGATCGTGAAGTATTGTGCGATTGTGGAAACACCCCGCTGAGTAATAACAATACGTGATACGCTATACGTATCACCTAATAAGAATTTGAACCAAAACAACACAACATGGGGGAAATCCCTTTAAAAATAAGGATATAAATAAAGAGTGCCCCAATCAGTCCGACCACGCTACGGTATATAGGGTTGAATTTCTGTGAACAAAGAAAATATGAATATGATATATGACTGATGTCCAGTCGCGATAAAGAGACCGGAAGATGAGAAAATCTTTTCCATAAAAAGGGGATAATCTATCTTCGTCATTGATGATGTGCCGCCACAGGAAGATGCAGCGGCGTAATTATTATGTAGGATATGTGAGGATTGAGGCTTTTATCGGCGCTTACAAGTCGGGAACTCGACGTTTAACTCCAGTAAATTTTATGAACAGAAAATGTGTTCAACTTGAAGAAAGATAGAGGTATGAGAAAATTATGCGCTATAGTTTTTGCATTATGCGTGTATATATTATATAGTCGAAAGAGAAATTACGATTTCTAGAAGCGTCAACTCTTTAACAAAACTAACTCCTGAACAAAGTTACTGACATGTAGGGTAGGTCAAAATCATTTTATACTAAAACAAAGATGCACGACAATTATTTATAGATTATTGGCAACATATCAACTCCTCAACAATGGAAGATGTCATTATAACGACGGGAAATCAATTGCCATTTACAATACTGCTTTTTCGAGGTCTGCCTTTGTTGAATCTGTGTTTGAATAAATCTAAACAAAAATACCAGGAACCTAGACAAACCTTTTCTATGACAAGGTTAACACACTTTGGCATTATGAGTATATACATAGTCGAGAAATATTATATAGGTCATACAATGTCTAATAACGAGAGTTGAACAATGAAGGAACAGAGGTGTAGCTAGGTTTCTCGTACCTGATACAGGTAGCTACAAAAATAACATTAGTGTTTCATATTAAAATTCGCGTTAATTTACCGCTTGGAGTCCTACAAAAGGGGGGGGGGTAGTGTGTGGGCCATCATTAGCATAGGACGGGTGGGGGGGGGGGGGCATTACCCCCTTCCCCCCTTAGCTTCATAACCAGTAGGGCAATTACGGAGACAAAGCACGCTATAATGTACACGTCCCCTCCAACGTTTTGATTTAAGAATCCACGATGGTGCCTCCGACTCTAGACCAAGCATTATTTGACGAGGGTATTTTTTTCTTCTTTTCTTCATTTGCTCCTAGCTCGCTCAAACTTTTCTTGGATGGTGCATGCAGCGCGAGGCAGAGCCCTGAGAACCCGGGACCCAACTGCTTCAAACGGTTGCCCCCATCGCACCGGGGGGCAGCTAACTAAAACAAACACTGCGCGAATATATTTTGAATATGGATAAACAAATCTCTCGGCAGAGACATCATCATTACTCAGCTTGCCACGACGGTGAAGTTCATCAAGTTGAGATGGAAATGGGGTGAACCCGTATTATAGAAATAGGGTTAAGGTGAAGTCTATAGCGAAGAGTGCAATCTGCTTTATACAGAGAAAATACAGCGGCCATGCCTTCGTTGAACATTTTCACGAAGACGAGCGTCTCCCCCGAACTCCCTCTCGTTTTTATTGCTATAACCGAAAATATGAGGACTTTAATAACTCTTCATTATTAATTAATTGCCTTAAAACTTATTCATCATCAAGAGTAGTAATTAGGACAAAATGCATGGACTGATTGATGATAATATTTTGAGGTGCATCAATTTATAATGCGCGGGGAAATAACGGAAGTGGACTGTGAAAACGAAAGTGGAAGTACACAAGATGACGTATTTATACTTCCGTTCCAAATTAGGGCACCAACATAATGATGATAATTATGATACTAATAATTGAGGTAAAGGAATGACAAGGACTAGTTTTTGTTTTAGGTACAGAGAAGTGAGTGACAATGATGACGATGAGAAAGATGAGGAGGAGATGAAGGATGAGGGAGGAGGAAGAGGAAGAGAATCAGGAGAAGAATTTGGGATAAATGTAATAATTCGTCTGACCATAATGATAAATGAAGAGAAAACATAATATGCAATATCTTAGAGGTAATTGTTGTGACTACAGAATGCATATGAAAAGAAAAGGTTCCGGATTTTTCTGGGTTATCTGAACTTTTTTCAAAAACTGGAATAGTGTCACGCCCAGCAAAGAAGAGCAGGGGCATAAAATGTGAAGTCGTATAACTTTTCTAAAATATTGTCTGCATGTGATGGGCACTTGATAAGGTTCCCACAAAATATGGCAGTTTGTAAAACAACAATACTATTCACGTGATATCACATGAAATGTAGTATACGTGTGCCAAAAGAGCCATTTCGTGAGAAATAAAAGGAAATTTGGACAGGGGTATTTACACGAATGATATATCTTTCAGTGCATTGTCGCACGGAAAGAGCAGGTCTCATCATTTTCCCGTCATCTTATACCCATACATCTTATTGCCTCATGTTCAAACCAGTAAGAACTGGAAAACAATACATATCATTACAACTAGGTGAGACACATTCGATTATGATAAAGCGCTATATTCTGTAACCGAGTTTTGGAGGGAAAAAACGAAGAAAAAAAGCTGGAACGTGCAGTCCGCCGCTACATTGCACCTTCTTATGATTGGTATAATTCTCCAGTAGTATTTGTTTTAATTCTGTATAACAAATAGTTTATTATAATTGAAAATCGATTAAGTGAATTTACGTCGAGTCTCTTCGTCAACGAAGGTGCTGCGCATATAGTTGGCTTGCTACAAACCTTCATCTCGTTATATACTTGCGTGGACAACATATCCTAATTTCGGTCGCTTGGAGCACGTACATGAATATAGAGGAAGCAATCGCTTTCATAACTTAATTATGTTTAAGTAGAGACAAAAGAGGAGTCATTAAGGGGTGGGGGTAGAGAAGTGGGTATAGAGGTAGGGGGTATAGAGTACAGAAGCCATGACGTCATAAAAAACACTTTTTTCGAATTTTTAAATTTGAACTCCATTTTCCGTAAGAGCATCAATAACATTTTCCAAATACCGAAAATCAATTGAATATGTTACGTATTGGCTGAGATATGCCCATCCGAATGAATTTTACTTCAATGGGCAATCAGTGTTATAGTGCACTGGTTCATAAAGTTATGAACCAGTGCACTATAACACAAAAATAGGTGGTATGTACGTATCTAATTTTGTTTTTGGATATGAGAAATAATGAGAGAAAAAAACCTTCACCATGTTCACAATCAACGACATACAATAATAATGTTGAATAGTTAATAACCATTTGGATTGTGTACATGATTGTGATTATTTTGCTCGTATAATTGCACGATAGTCATGCTTGTCATTGGTTTTACTTTTTAAAATTCACATATTCATAATATTACTGTCCTCACAATGTGTGAAGATATATACATAATTATGTTTTACGAGATGGCTGTTCAATTGCTGAGTAAAACATCCGATATTAATTATTTTATCAATTATGCATTTTGTATTGTATACAGTTCAACTATTCTGTCACGGTAACTATATGTTTCATCAATACAACTTATTATATCATGGCCTTTTGAACGTAATTCCAATGATCTATCTATTAATGTTTTTTTTGTTATAATCTACGTTACTTCATACTTTGAAAAGTGACAAATTGTCAATAACCTTTACATAATGTACATTGTATTAAATCTTCGTTAAACTTCATCATTTTGTTCTTTTTTTCATTGTCTGTCCAGTATAAACTTGAGGAGAACACTACAAATCAGTGAGGTAACAGTAACCAGCATAGAACAACGCAATCACATGGAATAGCAGTATACAGCGGGGCACATCACACGCGATGAGAGGGACTAGTCACCCATCGGTGTCCTAGACCTAGACCGCAACCGTTAGGAGACCCGAATCGGAAATACACTCGGAATCGACCTATCTCCGAACTGGAAACGAGAAGAGAGGGGGCAAAAAGTGAACAAAGTTTTCGAGCTGAGAAGTAAAGTGGGCTTAATCATCTCCGTGCGAGTAAGGACATGCTAACATGACTAGTACAATACAGAACTACTACTAAAAACTTTGGTGCAAGCAAGGC
Organism: Echinarachnius parma; assembly: GCA_037951105.1. Taxonomy (NCBI): domain Eukaryota; kingdom Metazoa; phylum Echinodermata; class Echinoidea; order Clypeasteroida; family Echinarachniidae; genus Echinarachnius; species Echinarachnius parma. The sequence continues at coordinate 319,076 of JBAMJV010000052.1, forward strand.
AGTGAATGAGTAAGAGAACAATTATTTTTAGGCAACCTAGGCTTAGGCTAATATAAACCACGCCTACTTAACTTCCCGCGCCTGCGCAAAAGCGCCAATGAGTACTATCATCACCGGAGGGAGCACGAGTGTTTAGATCGGTTAGCTAGCTAGCTAGGCTCGAGCGGACAGCTCACAATCGGCAACTCGCCTCGTTCCACACGGACGTAAAACAAGTGGAATAGCAGACGACACTCTATACATCGCAAACAGTTCAGTAGTGTATACATCAAGTACCTACTCTTGGGATTCTTACAAGTGTTCAACTCCGATTCGATTAATTTCAACATTCGTCGTTTATCTTTCTTCAAGATCGCGTAGCCTATACTCTCTCTTCTCATTTTTTTGTTTTCAACGTCGAATGGGAATTACCCTTTACATTATTCTAAATGGAGCCGATTAGTGCCAATAGCTTTGGACGTGTTTGTCTCCACCACCGTGGAAAATGAGTTTTTAAAGATACTTCAGTTTTTAAATGGATGTTTAAGATATTGCAGTCGCTTCAAGAAAAATCTAAAAATTGTTCTTGACCTTTTTTGTAAAACGGATTGGATTTTCAATCATTGTTAACTCGTGTTGAGTTTCATAAGAGACGGACGCGTTTTTGTTACGATATCCATGGCGATCATGGATGAGACGAGTTGTCGGTGGTCGTCGATCCCGGCGAGCAAGCGAGCCTCGCACGTTATCATCATCGGGTTCTTGTGCCTGTCCCTCGCCGTGGGATTATCGAACGGCGGCGAGCTAAGACCGAATGGAGAGGAATATGCCGACACGAGGCAAGACCAACACTACAACCAACATTTGCTTCACACATTATTATCTTCTTCATCACAAAACAGAGACGCTAAAAATAGCGCGAACACCTTCGAATTAAAACAGTATTCGCAGCACAAAGACTCCGCCACCATGGGAGACAAAACCAGTAGCCATAGAAACTATGATAATGTAATTCATCAAAAAGTAAATGCATTAAGAGCAGCAGCATCAGACAATCATAAATCATCTGCGTCTTCGATATCATTATTAACTGCATCTATTTTGTTGAGATTGAACTCTTCGCCTCACTCCTCCTCCACCTCGTCCTCGCTCTCATCCGGGACGCATAGAGAGCGAGCGCGGGGGCAAGAGGCCGAAGATGAGGGGGTCAAAGCTGGGGCGAGCGGGGTAACGTTGCCCCTCTCTCATCACCAGCGGCCCGCCGGTGGCGCTGACGCCAATCGCACCGGGAGCGCCCGGGATCGCGTCCGGCGGTATACGTCGACCAGCCGGGGGAATCAGTTCCTCTACAAGCCCAACAAGCCGAAGCAGCTTTTCTGCAGGACAAATTACCGCCTTGCCGTCCACGAAGACGGAATGGTCAACGGTACCAAGGACATCAATGATATCTTCTGTAAGTATTCGTAGCAACACTGTAATACTCATTCTTTGCTCATCATATTATTTCGTCTTAAAAGTTAAAGTTACGTTTTTAGGAATCATCTAATTGTAATGCTGTCTCTATCAAGAAATCACTTTAATTTTCACGTATGCAGTAGTATTGTATTTATATTTTGTAGTTACGATAACCCTGTTAAATATTTACTGTATTTAAGATAACTCTGCTTGAAATCCCCTACATTTAAGATGAATTTGATCATTATCTATTGTAAGTATCTGACAGAAAATGTAATTATTCAAGAGAACTTTCGTAAAATGCATTTTCGATCCTCTATCCTTGGCAAATTGTTTGCAACGCGGGCTTATGTTTTAGTGTGTGCATCCTTTACCATCCCCAAGCGCTGAATCACTGATAATGTTGCATCCTTTACCACCATTAATATGATGTCGACACTAAATCGTTGTGGAATTATAGTTGATGCGTTGACTATCACGAGGATCATACCCTAATGAATATGTCTGACCTTCAGTATTTAAACTAATGCACGAATAATTATCCCATATAGTGGATGACATTAATTGGTAGGAAATTATATGGAAACGGGTATATTGGTGGTAAAGTGGGTACATTACACACAAATGGAACCAATTAATTAATATTGTATTGACGATTGTGCGACATGCTTTCTGTAATTATGAATCTGGCTGTTAACAAGAATTGACGTTATAATTATTATATGTATGTTCAATGCAAATCTTAATATTTGTATGGTAGCAGATAGTTTAAGCCATTTCCTCAGATATTAAATAATGGAATATGCACATTGCCATCAATAGTGTCACCTGTGCATAATTATTGTACATATAATATTCTAAAGTACGATATTAAATATTGACCTGACATTATATTGTTGCTCTACTTACGGAACGTCGACACTGACTAAATTATTTTTAAACTCCTGACTTAGCCCCTATTTCAACTCTTCCAACCTGCGTTTATTATATATACCCTCGACCCATGTCACGAACCTCACACCCTCGTTAAGATTAGAACATTGAAACAAATGAAATGCAGTAGATTAAACGACATCGTCAGACGACAGATAGGTAGTAAATCATCGTCCCCATCATGTCACGTGCCGCGTGCCTTCCAAGTTGAAGGGAGGTATTGAGGGCCCTTGTTCTAACCTAGGAGAGCTATATAGTCGTTAAAAATCGTCGCATTCAAACGACGATTTATCAACGTCGAGAGCATTAATTACAAACTTATTCAATATTCCGACACTTATTTTTCGGTAATGGAAGCGTGTAGTACGTGTTTCCTTTTGTTTTAGTGTCCAGTTTGGTTGCATAAGGGTATAAAGTTGGAGCGTGGGTCTAGGATTTATAGTGTAATATCTTTTTAACTTTTAAATTAGGCAACACTGTAGTTACATATTAACTGTATAATATATATATATTCATGGATGGTATTATACATGCTTTCTAAAAAAAAGTGAACTTACAATGAGTCACAGAGAGCACCGAACAGGTGGCACAAGGGGTCCAACCATGCACCCCTTGTCCTTTGCCTATACCCCTCCCTGTCTAACTCTTTAAGCCCCGATCGTGGTGTCACTCCTATCATGTACTTTTTACTGGCGTGATTGATTTTCAGAAGATAATCGTTACGAAATTAAACAGCTGACTCAAGCCGGACGGACTATCTATCAGCTATTGCACTGTGCATTTCAAATTTCAACTTGGGTCTTGGCCTAGGGTAGCGATGACACGACAAGACAAGGGAGAAGGGCATGTGAAAATCGCTGCTAGGATTCGTCGCGGAATAATCACTGTTGGCATATTGCTGTGCATTCGACTAGTTGTACAAAGTCCAGGTCGCACGCATGCGAGCATACATCTAAAATACATTGCAAATGATTTGAAACGAGCCGTGTTGTCGAATTAAATATAATACACATTCAGATCCATTGTTTGCCTTATCTAATGACTATTGTTCTCAAATTGATGGAAAGTGTATAGGTAAATGGTGAAACCTTCTTTATCTCAGCGGACTTTGTGTGTAATATACGGCGTCTTTACTAAGATAACTTGACACGAGTCAAGATGGTTGCAGTAACTTAAAGGAGAACATTGATTTGCAAGAGGGGAGATGCATCCAAACAAAAGATAAAGACTCAAGAATACTCACCGTAAGAAAAAAAAGGGGGATAGGAAGAAGAAGAAAAAAAAGAACGAGATAGGTAGTTCACCCTAACTCCGCGTTACCTTGAAGATGAGCCGGGCTGAATAGAAGAAGAGGACACGGGGTATTGGTCACGCTCCGCCTCAGATAAGTTGCACCTTTTCAAAACCCGCCAGATAATGCCTGTTTCTATCTGCCAATCGTGTTAGGACCTGGCAGCCGTAAAGAATTGGTGGCTGAAGATCGGTTTCCCCCGTCCTGCACAAGTCACTTCATTAGGCGTGGGATTTCGTGTGTTCGTGAAAAGGGCTCCAGCTTTGCGCGTGCACGCAAATAGCCATCCTCAATTGGAAAATAAACAACACGTACATAATATACCTGCTTTATAATTATAATACCTGTGAAAAATGAAGAAGAGTAGGATATGGGATCATATAGCCGGGTGATAACTGAAAATGTGGAGTACAGTGTTCTTAATCCTAGGAAGCAGATGAGGAAACCCGTCAGTGACGGGGACATCAAAAGTCCCGCTATGATTCAATTGTTGGTGGTAAATCTCTAATCCTTGCGCCCGTGTCATGAGCGTTGTTGTATTGATATGCTGCGGCCGGAGAGACAGGTTTCAGTCCCTTTTCTTGCCTTCTTTGGTTTCAGTCGTGAGACATTCTCCATTACAAGTTGGTAAAGTGCAGACGAAACGCCAGGAATAAATCAGAGAAACTAACTGTACACTTTTAGCACCGTTCCTAGAAAGGGACATGCGTCATAAAATCACCCAAACTATTAAGCGATTGTTTCATAAACAATCCGTGCTTTTACTTTTGAAATGGAGAGGATGGGGTTTGTCAAAATATCCTACGGTTAAGTGCAACCTTTCTGATAATGATATCTTTGCTCAATGCTTCGCATTTAATTGAGAGAGGGAGAGTACGGAGAGCGCTGACTTTACAAGCATGCATTCCTTCTCCTCCTCCACCCTCCCCACCTCCCCCTTCTCTTTCTCCTTTTCCTCCCCTCCCCCTCCTCCCCTTCCTCCTCCCCCTCCTTCTCCTCCTCTACCATCACGCTTTCCTCCAAACGATGATGGAGACATAAAGATGTCCCGGTGAACTGGTAGGCAAATCGTCACGCAGAGACACTGCGTGTATCATTTCAGCTCCCCACATGGTTTGTTTGTCGAAGGTGATGTTAGGCCATGTTAACCTTTTTAGACATGATTCCCAAGATAATTCATCGTGTTATAGGGCTCGAGGGAGTGCATAATATTGCGTATTGTCTGCCGTGTATGCATCTGCACTATCACAAGTGAATGATGGACATTATAATTATGATCTATGCAATGTTCACTACACGTATTATTGTTAGGATTAATTATACATTAAAAATCTCTCCAAGTAAAAGATGATGTTTGTATAACATTCGATTTCAGTAAGGCATCCATCATACAATGTTCAGATTAAACTTGTTAAAGGTGTAGCACAATCTCATGATTATCCCATGTTTAAACCAAGACATTGTATAAATTGTAGTGAAATGTAAATGACTGGATGTTTGTCCCTGTGCCAATAGTCATTTAATTGTCCTAACTTTAATTAGGCTTCTAATTCAATCATGCACCACGTACACCGTACATAATGTTTGTATAGCTGCAATTCATCAGACATTATTTAGGGTTATGCCAGACGGTGCAGTAACAAGTAGGGCTTGTATAGCCTAAAACCTCTCTCTCTCTCTCCTCACGACCGACTCCCCCCGACGTCGCCCGACCTCGAACCCATGCCGAACGGGTCCGCGTCCGCCGGAGCCCCCGTTCTGTACTGACCCCTCGACACACAGCGAGGGGTATAATGGAGCCAATTACACGAGTAACACAGAGAGCTACACGCCGTCTCAAGTACATAAACATTTGCCGACACGCAATGGTTTGCGATGATTATGATTATGATTATGATGGCGTACATGTATTATAATGAACGATGACGATATAATACATACGCAGCTTACAAACTCCTCTGTGTTTGGATACATCAGTCAGTAGGGCATGACAAATCTGTCATGAACGATACTGTCATCCAAGAAATATCTTTCTGTTTTATTATACACTTAAACAAATTAATGCAAAGAAATATACATCATAGTAAATACATCAACATTTACCCAGAAGCAGCGGTCGATGATTATGATCATGATGATGTACATGATAATTTTTATGACAATGATGACGATAAATAAATCGCTTGCTTCCATATTATACCAACCAGAAGTGCAGGAATCGCAGTGTTCAGCCAAAAGAAAAAATATATACATTAGTGTGTCGAAAGGGGCAACAAATCACCCAAAAGGGGGGAAATTCACTTACAAAGTTGAAACTCACCCAGATCTTCTGAAAGTATATATGTACCTAAAGGAGTTCACCTTCTAAACTTTGAGTACCAAATCACTTGGCAATGTTTACACGTAATAATAAAGAAAAAATGGATTTTACGTTTCGCGCTCCCCCATCCCCATGCGTGTTTGTTTATGTTGGTCGGTAGACACAGTTTATGTTCAGTAAACACATACCGCACTTGACCGTGTTTTGTCTCGCGGTATAGAGTTCGTCAAACTGTATCAGCCCTCTCCATAACAAGGGGATGATGCATCGGTAGTAACTCAATGGGCTTTTCAAAGATTGGTAAGGGGTGAGTTAACTGTCCCAGGGGTGGAAAGTAGGGCGGGAAAGATATATCGGTTTCCAGGGTGTATATTATCCGCCATAATGATACCGCCAATCCTATGAAAAAGATACATATCTCCCAAATTTGACTTTGTGATAGTGAAAGTTACATGATTTTGTCTACCTTGCCTGCCTAAAGCGCACTTCAAAGTGCGATTAAAATGTTCCATTGATTTAATCTGAAATTAGATTCAAACGCTTCAATTGCAACAAAAAGTAATTGTTTGAATAAATAGAAATAATACATTTATTCTATTCTTGTAGTTACACGAGAAAAATATTTATGTGCAAGTTTTGTTTCGATTGAGAATCATTATTTTCATCCATTGGTAGCTTTGCAAAACCGTCCAGGATTTATCCACTTTTTTGCTTCATGAAAAGGGGAGGGAGAAAATCGTTTTTTATAGGCGCTTAGCAGAACGTACTATCTGGAAGTAAAATAGACAAAAGGGAGGGGAGAAGAAAGCCCAACATTTAGACCGATGATTGAGGCGTGTTGAGGTTTAATCGGTCAGTGGTTTCTTACATTATCAGGACATCCTAAGATTTGTTGAAGTAAGGCTTCTGTCAGTCGTACCAATTGAGAACAAAAATCGCAGGTATAAGGGCATTATTAATACTTCTATACAAAACATAAGCTGTCTGCTTTGTAATATATAGCGCGACTATTAGTGTGACCGGACTATCAGTATTTTACAGTTATTCGTTTGAGAAAAGAGTTTAATTTAGAATGAGTTTAAAAAGAGTCAAATGACGTATAGTTGGGATTATAAAGCAGTAGTATGGGTGTCGTAAATGAATGGGATGAAGTACGCGGGTTCTCGCCGGTTGATACATAACTTTACGATCATTGCACTGCGGTGAAAAGAAGTGCATAATTATACAATATGCATATCACATTTTGTTGCAAATACATTCATATACATTTTGAAATAATTATACCCCCTTTTATTTTCTTACATGAACACTCGCGTTTTATTCCCGTGCCCTTTAGGGCTTAATGAACGTAGATGCTTTGCAACGGCGATCGTAATTCACCCTAATGTCGTCCCGGTGGCGCCGCTGGACAAGGCCAGCCAATGTCGGTGCATGCGCGCTGTCTACCGTAGATAGCTAGCTGCATTCGATGGCATGCCGTTCGTATAACATGTACATTGACGTTATGCTCGTGCGCATTAACTCATTACGTGACGGGAACCGAGTGAGTTAACAATGTATTATGGTAATTTCAAAATTTAGGATGAAGATGGCCGGGTATTTATAGCTGCCTTTGCGTTCTTATTCATTAACCTAATGATTACGGGAAACTGATGTGCCATGTATAAACTCTATGGGAAGGACGAACATAAATACGAGGCAACCAGAGCACAGGAAATTAGTTTAAATACAAAAGGCGGGAAATGAGAAAATGAGTTGTACTGGCGATCATACATTTACACAGCCATTGACCGTGACATTGGGGGATCCCGCCCACTATAGTGTTCAATCGTGACCATACTAATTCAAACCAATTTGCATTATTTCCCTTCGTAAAAGTTACACATCGGTGTCCGATGTAAATACTAGCGGTACCTGCTTACTTGCACGGTTTAACCCTTTCGGAATCGGGCTAAGGAAAGACTGTTGATTAATGACACACCTTATTTGACTAAGATAATTCGAGGGTTAATTACATTGGGTGATGAGTCGGTCGAACGTTGATTGTATTGTAATCATTATCACGCGTTATTTTCACCGCGCGTTAATTTGATTTGTTGTCAAAATCAGTCGCTAATGCGGAGCTGCTATGAATCACGCGCGGCTGTATATCGGGTAAATACCCCTTTTCTCTTTCTGTTGATACAAATGTGTAATTATTACTGAATTACCGGCTAAGAGGATATTTCCGATGTCAGATGTTCTTGCTTGAAATTGTTCTATTATTTATAAGCTGCAGTTCCATTAACAGAAATAGAAACACGTGCGGCAAGCACACCAAAGCTGACGCCCGATTTTAACATTCACCTTTTGGAAATATGCCCCCAAATCGGCGCCATTTTGATAGCATTTACTCATTCAAATCAGCAATAAACCATAGACGAATAAAAAGATAAATACAATCTCGATTGTATTATATAATTATTAAGATCATTGTTGATTTGTTTAAATTTGAAAATTGTATATCATTATGCTTTGCTAGAAATGAGCACATTAGTAACTTAGACAATCTGAGTGAGATTATTGTCGTCATCAATAATCTGAATTATGACGTCAAATAAAAATATCACGTTTCTGATTTAATCTTGATAATATATTATGAGGTACAAGCCGTGCAAAAATGCTCATGTTGTGGTTCCCTCATATCTTTCAACATGAATACAACACATCGGCTTTAACCATGTCAAGCGCGTAACTCAACCTTTGTATAGTATGTTTAGCTGTCATGTTCGGATCACTTTGGAATACATCTGCGCTGGTGATTGGCGTGTGGTGCGTGGTAGAGGGGCGGGCCAATATGTCATCCCGTCTCCTACACTCCATCAAATCCAATCCCTCTTTTTAATGCGAGGACCCAACAACTTAAATCGCTTCCCCAGATGCCCCTCAATGCGTTAAAGATCACTCCACACGCGACTTTCTTTGTGATATCAATCTAACACATTTTGTGTGTTTCAATTTGTCTTTGTGCGTGATTGGCTGTTGAAAGGCATTGATGTGATCTGATTGGCTGTTGAAATGCATTGATGTGATCAAGGAAACAATAATGAAATCAGCAGCGTAATTATGATTGTTAATCAGAACCTCGCTTTCTGGCAAAATAATAATACACCAAATCTGTTATGTAGGTAATGATGAGTCTTTAAGAACGCAAGGACCGCTGCATTTTCGTAGAATTTGTTTTATTGCTAACAATTATGATGTTAAAATAGTTGACACTGTCACGGCCCATGAGAAGTTACTAAATTTCATTTTCAAAACTTATGATTTAACTTATTTTATATAAACAAGTGAAATTCGCGTTTGGGTCCCTTGTCTTTTATAGGGTCACACACAAAAGCAGGTCACATCGATATAACTAAGGGTCAGTAGCGATCAGAAACACCATGGTCACTTTTTATATTTGGACTGCGACACGACGCCATTGAAATATCATCACAGAGAGAATATAATATATACGTTTTGAAATTGATATATACAAGGGCTCGCGGATTTGGGGATTGTTATTTGGTAGATTGGAGAAGGTTTGGGATGGTACCAACTATAAATAATAAGGTTTTAATCCACTGTCAATGCCAATGAACATTAAAAACACACACGCAGAATAAACACGCTTCAAGCGCCAACTTTCAATTAGTAGCACAAGGACCACTGATGTAACAATGGAAGGGTTAAAGGGTTATCCTTTTTTCTTTTTTTTTCGTGGTTGTTTCCATGTTTTGTCTGCCCCGTTGCAAAAATATTGCTGACTTCTCTCGTGCCTATTGCCGGATCATTCTCCGTCGATATTTATTTGTTTAATTGAGATATCAAGTTCTATAAGATGCCCACCACTATTTATGTTTGGGGATATTGTGGCTGAATAATTGAGGGAATATAGTTAATTAAGGTGATCATTTATCGCTGGCACTATGTCAAAGTAATTTCGATATTGATTCAGATTTAATATCATGCCAATGACATTCAGACACGTGTTAATTACGTCTTTGATTGATCGCATTCCCGTAATGCATGCTTATAAGGTTGAACAATTTGACACATCGATTTGCGACACAGTTAATATAGAAACTCGAAATGTGTAAAGAGTAAAATAAATTACAAACCGTAAAAGAGATTTGGTTATGAATACTTTGCTTTAAACTAACAATCGCCGTTTGTGTTTAACTGCAATTAAGGCCCTACATCTGAGTTGGCGTCAGAGCGGAGCGGAGTAAGCGCGTAGTAAAAAAAATATATCGCTGCTTGGGGCAAGCAAATACATATAATAAGCCATTATAACCCAAACGCATATTATAGTAGACCAAATGAAGAGAAATTTCGAAGTGGAAGTATTCGAAGTGGGGATACTAATATAATATATACTTTTATGATCCCACACAAAGTCAATACTGTAGTAGGCTTATTGAAGTACAAGTCAAGAAGGAATTAAAAACTGGGGTTACATATTTATTATGCCTTTATGATCCGAACACAACGTCGACATTATAGGGGGCTGATTGAAGTTAAAGTCAGGCAAGAATTTAAAGTGGGGTTACCGCCCGCAGTCCTCAGTTCGCCAGTAATTCATTTGGAGAAGGAAAATTAATTAGGAAGCGAGGTAACGAGGCAGACTCCTTCGCAGCGCATGAACGCAATCGCGCTTATGGCAGGCTTTTATTGCCAATAAACTTTTCGCGTTCGATCTGAACATATTGTTCGATGTGGGTCGATGTTTTGCGATGCAAAGGGCGGATCGAGTTAGCTCCTCAATGGTGCAATACACACGGACCATGTCCAACGCGAGTTCCAACTCTCCGACAAGTCAGGATTCAAGTTTATTGACACTTAATGCCCACCATTAAGGTAACGGATTTTTCATCGTTATCACTTGGACACCCAGATGAATCTCCAGGTTCGCTCAGCTGTTCTCACCCCGTGTTCGCGGGCTTTTATCTTGTCCCTGATGCCGTTCATCGCCGTACTTTACTCTTCCCGAAGGGACACCGCGTCAGACGCGTTAATCTTAGGTATATAACGAGTAGACACTTACTTTTTGTACACCATGGTACACTTATTTCAAATTAAAAAATCATGCCAAGTAAAAGGGTCAGATAAGCAACCTTTCTAAGAAACATACATTTTTCGTTATATTATACAATTGTATGTCTACTCTAGATATTAACAGACTCAAGTGTCAAAAATGTACAGTTAACATTAAAAACTTAACCAAAGTACTATTCCCGAATTAAGCAGTAATTTTTCTTTCCTTACTGTTTTTCTCACCTTTTTAACGTTTGTTTTAGAAAGTTAACTTGCAGAGCCTGACCATGATGACTGTTGTGTCCCCAGATTACCTTTTCAAACTATGATGAAATTATTCCGTAGCCGCTAGAGCTAACGAGGCCTGGAGACGCCAGGAATTTTCATTTTAATGGAATTACACCCCGGGCTATGACTCAAACGCGAGCATTTGTTAGCACTTGTTACCGTGTAATCGACGTGCCCATATGAGATCATAAAGTCATTTGCCGGTCCCTCATGAAAGTTAAGTCCCAAAGTTCTAGGTCTTTGTCGGCGGGTCACTTAATCACGGACGTGTAGGCGTTGCGTCATTATCGTATATAAAGAAGCGCAAAAATGCAAATATGAATATTAGGCTCAAGCCTCAAGACCTTTCGGTTAGAAAAAATTCACGTCATATAATTTCTCATTTCCGGAATAAATCGAAATTATAATGAAATGTAAGTGTGCACAGACTTTTCGCTTTGAAGTTTCTCATCATATATTCCCAAATTATTAATTACGCCCAAACTGTTCTTGTTTAAAGTTATTCTAAGAAAAACAAAAATGAAGTACGCGCAAACTTTTCCACCAGAGTCTCACGCCATGCATATTCTTTGAGTTCGCATGCGAGAACGAATGTAATCGAACTCGATGTCGCGAAGTTCACGTACAGCAGAATCGTGTAACCTTTTCTGTCATACCAACGTTATAATTACAACCACCAAGGACTTGTAGACAAAAGACAGATTGGAATGTTTTTATGTCGATTCTTTATACCGCCCTTGAGCTTGCAGTCGACTTACCCGTTATTATTTTCCCTGCCTCTTTTTCCCCCAACAGAGTTCACTTTGATTTTATATGGGAATGTGTGTTTTGGGTCAGATTTGTGTTATTTCTGAGAGTAAGCCTCACCATATATTGCGTACAAAAAAAAATGCGATGGAAAGACGGGGTAAGAAAAGACTTGTATGTCAGCCATTTTGTGGGGCGCCCACGGCAGGTGAAATAGGAATAATGGAATCTATGGTGAACACGGATTATCTAAACACGTCACAATGCGGGAACGAATACTCGACCCAAAGAGCTACTGTACTCGACCCCTTCTATCAAATAGGCACATGTCAAACTGAGTGGTGTACAAAGGGGGGCAGAGTGTCTCATTGCCCCTGGTTATGTAGAGAGTAACCCGACACAGGGGTGCAAGTCTCCACCCCTCCTTTCACATGTTGCACCCCATTTGATTAGCAAACGCTCTTGACTTATTGGAACTTAACGAGTGTTGATACAGAATGTTTCCAAAGTAATTTTGTTCGTACAATAGCATTTTTTCCTCTCTTTTTTTTTGTAACGGCGAACTCACTCACAATACAAAAGCGGGATCGGGCAACTTGCTTTGTTTAACATTCAAACAGGAATGTTTCTTTTCTTAAACATGATCGAAATATTATTAGGCCATATTCGGTTAGTGCTAGCAGCGAGCAATATTGAGAATTCATGTCATTATTTGATGTTATGACATTACTATCACGTATTAATATAAATGAAAAATAATAAACTTGTATGCCGTTATGATACAATGATATATTGCGTGATTATACATATGTATACATCTATTTTTTTTTTAATGAAGACAAATATGTATTTCATCTTATTGAGAGCAAGGAATGCACTTTGAATGAATGTGTTTTATTAAACAGAATTCTTGCCGTGAAAAAAAAGAGAAGGGCTAACACGATATTTGGAGCAAGGTAGACATGCAGAATATCGAAATGTTAATATTGCTGATGAAATAATAAGATCATCTTCGGATGAAACGTGCATGATGAGCATAACGATAATTGTTTGAGTGGGGTGCAGCGAATGTCATGGACTGTACATGTTGTATATATAGCTGACCCCAGATTGACGTTCCGGGCTGGCCTTGGCAGACAGAGGCATACCACACCAGTTGAGTTACAAAAGGACGATAATGATATTATAATGTTCGCAAAGATGTAGCGACCTTTTGCAGCTCAGATGCTATACTGACGGCGCCGCTCTTAGCATGCTTAGAGAGACATACTGTGTATGTCTTTGGCGCCACATCAGTGCGGCTTGTTCAAACGGAATGCAATGTTCCATTTATTGCGACATAATATTGTTAACAGCGCAATATAAACAAACTTACAGTTACACCATGATAATAATTTCATACTTACACATTCAAGTTCAGATCAGCGCATAATAATCTACACACGACTTATTTTATAGATACACACGCAAGTTTAGATAAGTAAATGTATATACAACATTTGCCACTCTATTCTACTAGTACATAAAGTATAACCCTATCATTGCCTAAACATTTATACGGAGAAGTTATCTTACAATTAGAGGCTTTTGCCAAATATATTTGAGGTAAAGAACTCATTACGTCCTCGCAATTAAAGACCAATTAGTTGTCAAATTAAGTGTATTTCTTTTGTTATTAGATCATAACGGTCCGACCATCTAAGGAGAGAGCGCCGAACGGACAATACTTAAATGTATACAAACCTACTTACATTAAGATTAATTAACCACTGAGTCCACAGAGAGACGACACTTAGTTTATTCAACACTCAAAAGTAACGACCGATACACCTTTATTGCTTTCGGTGTTTTAAGGCGATAAACACATAAGAAGAGCGGGCTTAGCTCACAAAGAACTGTTAAACATACGGAATACTGTAATGTCAAAACTTCTTGCGATGGTCGGTCATGCATATAACAGGGATGATGTGTTAGTGGTGGTGGTGGAGGTGATGGGTGGGGGGCTAATGACGGAGCATAACGGTTATTCATTAGTTTGGGATTCTCTCTTAGGCCCTTCGGTAAACTATGACGCATTCGCGACACATTTAACAAGACCTAGATCAGCAAACAGTATAGTAGACACGGTGTCTACGGCCTTAGCCTTTTAATTACTCCGTTAAAAGCGGAGCAATGTACACAAGGAAAAGAAAACGACCCCAAAGTATTAGAAAGACGATACATTAAGATAATATAAGATGTTTCGTGAGGAACTAGGTGTCTTCCTTGTTTCGCTCGTGATACGTCATCACTCTTGGGATGACGGGGTGTCACCAGGTATTCCGAGGCGCTTTTGTTTGATGAACCGTTTTGATGAAATTTTCGTGAGCAGGAATGTTGTTAGCTCATGTGTGTGGGTGGATTCTTTGCATCTCTTTACTTTATTCTATCTTTATATTTCTTTAATTCCATTCTTTCTTTTGTTTTCTTTCTTTTTTGCCGACAGTCAATTAGAAGTGACACATTAACCAAGATCAATTATTGTCCTGCGATATTTCCTCTCGAAGATGATTAGGTCATTGCTCCGGTGTGACGTATGGTATACGTATACATTGCAACAATCGGGAAGATCTAAGTAAAAATGTTTCCAAAATACCAATACCATCATATCATCACTTTATCAGTAGCTTCCGGAAATTACGTATTGAATCATTATTGTAGAAACTCTTATTCCTTTCCCATTAGAATTATCGTTATACTAATCATAGCTTTGTGTTTTGATGTGTCGTTTGTCATTTGCCCTTGATAAAGATTCAGCTAGAGTCGAAAGCTCGAACCCCTCTCTTTTCCAGAATTATGAAGTGATGTAAAAGAGACAATGAATTCTCCAGTTTTTCTCTTGCGTTATTAAAGGTTGTACTAATACAATGTAATGCTTGTAACACATCGGAGTGTCCCCTGATCCTGCTTTAAAAAGAGAAACACCAATAAATTGTGGACAAATTGAATTGTGATGTGGTGGGCTATACCCTGAGCGTTTACTTCACTGAATGACGAAGTTTCGCGTGTAGCTCCTTGTTATTATTCCTAATCATATTCATATTCCACATTGCCGTCCTTAGGCTATATATTTTAATACGTAGGCATGCGTTTTAGCAGCAGCACTAGCACGATCGAATGTTAGAACGGTCTCTCCTAAGTCACGATTTCATTGATTAAAGCTCCCACCCCCTTAAATTGCCTAAACGGCCCTAGGACCTTTTCTCTCGTTAAGTCCTTTCCGAGGGGTGAAGATTGAAACCCTCTTTATGTCTTCTCAGAGCACAGGGGTGTAAGTTGAGGCCTTCTTGAGGTCCATTCCGAGGGGTAGAGGTTTGGAGCTTCTTTAGGTCTTTGATTCAGAGGTGTATATGCTATAGGATGTAAGTGAAAGGGGGCCATTTCGGTGTGGGGTGTAAAGCTATATAAGGGGCAAAAGTTAAGTGGATGGAATGTCCTGCCTGTACCTTATTATTAATTGCCCAAACGACCCTAAGTTACCCCCTGTGACTTAAAGTTTAGAATGTAACGTATATTAGTTTATACGTGAAAGGATCTAGTGAGTGGGCACTGAAGTGTAACGCATATATACATTACGTGAATTTATCATACAGTTTAACTCAATTATTGTCTTTGCTGTGACGAATTTGTTATGTGTCACACGTATACTTGGCTATTATTCTAACCCGATTTATAATTTAATTTGTCAGTGAAAGTTGGCCATGATGTGATCGTGCCAAGAGTATGTTCAAATTCAAACATAAAAGTAAAATAACCTGAAATATATTAAACAAATGAAAATGAGGGAATAAAAATGAAAAATTGAACCCGAGACCTCCGGATTGCTAGACCGGTGCTCACCCATCGAGCCACGAAGACCCTTGAATGGAGGACGTTCCCATCAAACCCTTTTCATTGCTCGTATAGTCAGAAGCTATACAACCCTGGCACTAACCCAAGGATAATAATGCTCATGTCCAAACTAATTAAAAAGGTTAGCCTTCAGCATCGTGCCATCAGTATATCAAAGGCGATTTAATAAAATATATATATATTTCAGGGCTTAGTTTAGTTAATTAGCAATTGAATACGTATTGTTCTTGATGAATAGGTACTAAACATCATCGTAATTATATGCTTTAGGGAAATAATATGTTTATGTTTCATGAATGTTTAGAGGATTAGTGTAATTGCTTCAAATATATATATATCTTTGCTTTGGAAAAACATGTTATGTGTAGTAGTTTTACCTAATGTAATTGTATTAGGGCTTCCAACTAACGTTGATGTATACTTTTTATTCCGAAAGAGTGGAAAGCTCTAAATCCTATTTATAGCTCTATAAAGTGTATACTTTGATGTCAAGCAGGGTACGATTTATGAACAGATATATACAGTATATGTACAGAGCGCCCCCGATTTCAGGAGACATATATGGGCCCAGCACGTTCAAGAACATATCAATACAACAAAAAGTTAACCCGACCAAAAAGAGAAATTGAATTCTGGCCTCGTGCCATATACGTTGGCGTTTAACCACCATCGAACATGATGTTATGGGCTTATGGCCATGGCTTTGAGATCGCTCGTTCTCTCCCGATGAAGATTTCTGTTGTCTGTCGCAAGATTTCAAGTTCATGCACTTCGAACATGCGACTTTTTTCTTTCTTATCTGTACATCGTATCCGTACAATGTCCGTACACATCCAGGGATATCATACTGTATGACTATGATGGGAGGGAAAAGACAAGATTAGGGTGGTCCCCGTTATGATAAGATGTCAGCAAATCATTGTTGAAGGGCGAGGTATGCGGCATGGCAGCGAACCCCGGCCAGCCAGGTAGGGGGATCGGTCGGCCGCCCGCCCAGCCGACGCTGATTAAAATACCACGCGGTTCTGGGCTTCTTAAAATCCGTCTCCTCTTGCTCGCATGCCCAGTTTCTAACTTAACCCTGATTCCTCCTACGTTCTTGCCAATCCAATATACTTACTACATGGTGGATGTGGTTTCCATGGCCTTTGGGTTAACTCTCATGTCAGTTCTTTCCACCCGGCTTCCTCCCTCTTTACAGCGCTGATCACGCAATCGACTTCCCTTCGTCATTTCGTAGTTCAGTGTAGTAACTGAATAACCGGACATTTAGTCGTTCATCGAGGTATAAATAATGAACATACGATGACAAAAATAATTTCATATTTTTAGATTAAAATTTGAAAGATGTATTATAAAGTCAGTGACCGATAAGGAGTCATACTCTTTTTGTTCCTGTTAAATTCTACTTGACACAATGGTTCGCCGAGGCAAGACCTAGTCATCCTTTTTTTGTCAACGAAATGTTCTTGTTTGGCGGGAAACGGTTTAATCCGTGCTATCCAAAAACACATGGAAAGTATACGAGACCTATTGGCGAAGCTAAGGGGGTGCAAGGGGGAGAGGGGCATACATTCACCCATCCTGTGGAATTCTTACCCCGAATAACTGTAATACGTACATGTACGTCACTGGGAAATACAAACATACAATATACAAGAACATTCATACATGCCACCAACTTTATTTTTGGCAAACGCTGTCACCTTGCGTACTGCGGAACCTTGCCCACTTCGTGCGTAACATTTGCCCCCCCCCCTCCCTCTCTCTCTCTCTGCCCCCCTCCCGTCTGGGATCGGCCATGGATCCGCCACTGATGAGACTTTGTGGCGACACCGTGTGCGTGCACCTGTGCACATCGCACCATTGTTTCTAGTACATAAGATAGCACGAATTGAGAAGGGTAGACAACAGACATTAATCACTTATTACGAGAAAGTGACAAACCAGAGAGAGCATTGGGGGCCAGTCTATGTAGCGAGAGGGGTGCAGAGCTATGTCGGTGATTCAAAGTTTCTTTTTCTTTTCTTTTTTTCAGGGGAAAGAGAATGAGTTCGTTGGTCAAATACTTTGACATAACAAGTTGGTCAAACATGAGGTCCACTTGAGAGAGTGCACTCAACTTTCTCTCTCTTTCTCTCCTTGAGTCTCTATCATTCTATAATTATCTTGCTTTTCCGGTGTCTGCCGTAATGTTCCAAGACAAGGCATTGTTACCCGGGTTAACCCTGTACATACATGAATCTGCTATTCTAGGTTCTAACTCTACGGTTATTTGTAAAGTTCTAGGAGGTGAAAGGTTAATGCGCTCAAACAATGCTAGTGTCCCAATGAACTTCTCAAGCGAAACTCTCATGCGAAGATACTCGGATTGGAAATACTGTTTATCGCGATCTGAGAAACCAAAACTATATCGGCGAGATTCCTTCTTTTCTTAGAAAAACCAAACTTCCCAAACGTATGAATCTCGTCATTAACCCATTTGTTACCGAAACTTGGCGTGACATGTAATGCTTCTATGGGTAATAAGAGCATTTAGTACCGAATGGCGGACAGTCACGTCGCCCGCGTAAATCATGCTCCACGGTGTTGTTTTACAATGTTGATGGCCGCGCAACACACCAGCTGGCCTGTGTCAGACATGAATATCATAGCCGAAAATAAAAACACGCCAACATGAGCAGTGTATAAATCTCGGATAACGACCGTTTTGATATTGTCTTTTATGTCGAGACATCACGTGACGTGAGTAGCCCGTCTTCATAAGATAGGGACATACCGCTTCTGTGCATGCATGTAGACACCGTCACTCTTCTACGCGATGTTTATATTGAGGGGTCTCGAAGCATTGCGTGTATTAATTCGGTTCGCATGATTGATATTTCTTTCAGCGAAATAAAACAGATATAAACACATCGGTCATAATATAAACAGTATAGAGTTTAAACCTTGAACGCATGGAGCTAGAGGAAAAATAAACAATGATGGTTCAGAGAAAGTGGGTCTACATTTAAACCATCTATTCTTGAACATTGGCCTAATTGGACTGAATCGCCAACATGTCGCTGATAATGCTTTCGCAAGACAGGTTAAAACAAACAGATGCTAATATCTTATCAAATGTTTATGGGAAATTTGGATAGAAAAGAGTACTAGTCGACGACTTAATATACCCAATGTAGAAAACATGGAAAAGGAAATGTCCCGTACAACGTATAAGTCAGCCGTATATAGTAACAAACAACCATTGAGACCAATGCATGTAGAACACTCATCCAATACAATTCATCTCAAGACGTTGAATCGCTTCCATTTGCACAAATCTGAGCGAGTGTTCTTTAGTCCTCGCGTTGCGTTCGTAACAGTTTTGGATGGGGCTCGAAATACCAAGTATTCGTCGCACTAACTGAATTATATTCATCAAACAATTCATTTAATCCTCTCAATCCGATACGCACCTGAGATGTGTAGAGAGCCAGTTGGATTTGTAGGGACTCGGTATCAAAAGGCCTTCACACGTCGCTCCCTGTTGACAGACCTTGTTCGTAACACGTGTAACGATATGTTGTTATGCACCTCTTGAGATTTTGCGTGTATAGATTGTGTGTGTGTTAGCAATTCTGAAGGGTCCCGGGGATGAAGTGGGGTTGATAAGCACGGGGTTCTATGCACCCATAACTCGCCCATTCGCCTACGGGCGTTAAGCCCCACTGCAAACTTGTTTGTCGTGTAGATGCACACAAAAAAAACACCCTCTAACTTTCTGGAAGATAAAAACAAAGTTAAGTCTAAGATATATTTTGGAACGGATGGGTGTTGGAAAGATTGGAGATGTCACATTTTCCACCAATCTTTAAATAACATGTTTATTAAGTAGTAGATATTATTATTTGTATCATGTACATACTCAACAATTAGGCCTATATACGCCATGTTAATATAAGTCGTTCTTCCAAATAGCTTCTGTCAGCGTTTGATTGAATAACGGTTCCAAAAAGGATTATGTATATACAACACCCCATCCACGAAATGATTTCCGTTATTTTCCCCCCATTTTATACATTTATTTCCAGTAGAAATGCAAATTGTGAATACTAACAGAAAGAGGCGACAGTTGTAATGCGTTTAGTGGGTACTTAGTTATATTGCAATACTATAACCACACCAATAACACCGCTGTGTGTATGGCTATTGTAGACGTTTACATAACGGGTCCCGCAGAAAAGCGAGAAGATAGAAAGGAAACGGTTAGGGTATACACGATAATTGTACCCGAAAAAGCAAACATGCATAAGGGGTGTTACAGAATACTTGCTTGTTTTTAGCAACCCGGCACTTGAAAGTGAAAAAAAAAAATCCCAACGAACCATTACAACCCGCGGCGCAATACCACACTTGTTTGTTTTGGAGATTTATTTGTCAACGTAACGCACAGAAAAAAAATCACACACGCACGCACACACAAATACACACATACATTATTATTTGCACAATGCAGACTATATTTGGCTGTGTGACCTTTTTTCCTACCTAAAATAGCATGGAGTTAATTAGAAACTTTATAGAATTGCTACAAAGGGACAAAGACGCACAAATGAATTGCGCGCACAACACGAGTCACGTCATAAATAACGGCTTGAATTAATGAGCACCATTCTTATAACGGTTTTAACCAAACTGGCCATTTCTATCTCTTAGTAACGTACTTGTAATATTATGACTTATCAAAGACTCTATTCTATGGATTTGATTGCACATTGAAGTAGTTTGGGTGACCAATTCAAAACTGAACTATGGGGGAAGTTTTCTTTCCGTATTTCCTCTCGCGTTCGTGACTAGCTTCGTGGCAAAATAAACCCCTGTCAAATCGCGAAACTACGCCAACTCAAACTAGGGATGCCTCGAAGCCCAAATAATAAATTTCCCATTAAGGCGACCGGCATTGACTTTGAAAGCACCCCGTTATGACTGCTTGTATAATAGACAAACCCTCGATATATTTTGCTGCGTGAATTTTGATGATAAAAAAACACACCGGGGTCAGAGGGCGCCTGGCATGAAAACTTTTTTTGGCTTGCACCTGGACCCACCCCACCCCAATCCTCATCCGGCTAAGTCACCCACTACCCTATGCAACGACAAACCACACTTTGTTCACGGGTGGATTCATGCATAAAGTGGCGCGTGGGTTAAACGGTTTCTTGGTAGTTGATCTACGTTCTGAGTCAGACAGTCGAAATTCGAGCTCGGACTCCCGACTGGTTTTGCACGAATTTTTTGCCTACCCCCTCACTGTGCAGCGATTAGCAGTCGCGATCGTTGTACCTCATCTTGTTCACCCGTACTTATAATACTACGATGACAAATAATAGTGTGTGCAATTTTATAGTTGTGAAATTAGAGGTAAATGGATAATAATTATGAAAGTTTTGGCGGGAAGTGATCAGAACAAGTTATAGTATGAAGTGCGATTGCGCGCAAGACAACGCGCACGCTCGCACACTCACCCGCTCCGTAATAGCGTTCACTCTAGGGATGTATTTACGTGCGCTATACTATCTTCTATTAAAATACGTAACCCCCTTCTATTTATTAACGTAAGCACTCCCTGTGGCTTTTTAGACATAAGAATGCTCGCTTCTTACGTTTCATCTCTCGATCTGTCAATCATCGATCACGACATTTCATTTGATAGTTTTATGAGCCAATGCACTCTCATTATGTGGGCCCACTGTAAACCAATTTGCTGAGGATAAAATAAATGCAATAATTGCCCGTCTTGCCGAAGGCAACAATCATTGACCAATCATCATTCAGTTAGAATAAGATGATGGGTGCTCGTAAGAGGGCACTCTCTGCTTTTTAAATATTACATTTCCTTCCCACTTTAACAGATGAAGAAAAAACAAATGTTTAATATGATTTTATCTGTAAAATGTTGAAATATACTTAGTATCGAAGAACGGTACAATTGTGTTCTTTGTCACTTGTATGCTTTTTGTTATTCACATGTGAAAAGAAATTCAATACAAATAATTGCTATAAGAAAAATAAAGAATTTTAAAGAAGTTTTCAAACCTTATATTTACGTTTCTTTTTTCTTCTCTCTTTTCTTCTCTTCTTCACTTTACAGCTAGTCTCATCATCGAGGCGCAGAGGCGGAGTTACGTGTCCATCAGGGGGATCCGCAGCAAGCTTTACGTGTGCGTCAACGACAGTGGAGAAATCTACGGATCGGTAGGTGTACAAAACGACTGTTACTATAGTCTACATTTATAATCTACATGTACATATACAACAAGTTTGGCCTAACTGTTGTTTGAAAAAAAATATATATGAACAAAAATAGCATAACGACAACACCATCATTTTTATTAGACATGTTCCTGTTAGTCGTGCGAAATAGAGCATGACAACTAATTTTACAAGAATGAGCTTTAGCCAAATACATTCATTATATAATGGAAATGATATAGATAAATGAATGAAAATAATTACAATATGTTAATTTTCCCCATTTCTCTTTTCTTTTTGATCATACAGAAACACATGAGTCGCCAGTGTTACTTCCAAGAGAGCATAGAGCGCAACTTCTTCAACACGTATGCGTTCACCATGCCCCACAACGGCAACAACAGCAAGAGGCGATCGAAGCGCACGCAATTCCTCACCATCAACAAGTACGGCGCGTTGCGGCTCGCCAAGACGCGCTCGCAAAAGAAGGCGCAGTTCATCACACTGGTACCCCCAACGAAGCTCTTGTGACTAGCGAGAAAGTGGCGTAGGCAACATGGGTCCGCGATCTGAGGAGGAATAGGAGCAAGGCCTGGACTTTACAACTTGGGCTGACGCTTAGGTCTTGGCCTGGGCCTCGAGCTTAGGTCTGGGCTTGGGCTTGGGCATGGAAACTAGGCTTGGGTAAAACAGAGAATATGAGAACTTAAAAAGGAACTTATTTATTATAAGAGAGAAAAAAAGACGTTCATATGAGCAAACTGAATAAACCCTTAAAGTTGAAGCTATTTATAGCATCAACAACCTAAAAGCCTAAGATGAATCTTCAGTCGCTGGGGTGTAGGAAAGAAGAATAATATCCATTCTGACCCCGAAACTGAGGATTAGTTTTAGAGAAAAGAGAGCGACCCCTGTTAAAAAAAATTACATTGAGAGTACAACAAGAGTGAGGCGAAAATGAGATTTCAAAAACTCTACGTTTGTTACGAGAAACAAAACGACCAAACATTGATGTAATGATAGCTTACGCCACGGTGTGCACGCATGAGGCGGTACACAACCCTTTGACATTTGACCTTTCAGTAAATATGATTTACGAAACAATTCGTTGGACAATCAACTGCAAACCTTGCAAACTTGTAAAAAAAACACACTTGTTTCTCTTAATTTATTTCATCTTTTGTTTTATATTTCAAAACTTGTGCCACCGAAGAAAGTCATATTATAATTTTGTTTTACTATTATTATTATTAATATAAAATTTCGCTGCCAAAAATGATATGTATGTATAAGATTGAAAATGTATGTGTCTTTAATTTCAATTATACATACCAAACTAATAATTTATGGATGGGTTGTGAACATAATACAGTAACTTGTCTTGAGTTTTGAACGACGTAAAAGAGTTTTTGCTGTATTCATATTGTGTGCTATACTAACCATACAGACGTTTCTCATTATTGGACAAAGAGCGTATAAAGTACACATCATTTATACGTACCCCGATTTGGACCTTCTTCAAATTGGCAATGCCAGTTCGCCATTGTTGTTAATTACCTCATTGTTAGTGACAGTTTGTATTCATTCATGTTCGTCTACCTTATTATAAATAATTAATGACACTTTGTTCCCGATGGAACAATGTGTGTGTGTGCTATATTAATGATAACGATAGTCATAGTGGCGCCATATCTACTGGCGCTTACAAAATAACGAAAATATGTAACAAAAACTATTCTAAGAACAAGACAATACTCGCTTATTAAGTGAATATTGCATCATAATTGTCTCGTCTTATCGCGGTATACATGTATATACCAAGTTCCTTTTCCCTATTCTTCTGTTTTCAGTGACGTTTCCTTCGAGTCAGATCTTTGCTCGAAATTCAGATGAAAAACAATAAATGAGAGAATGTGTGATTTCGTACGTGTACTGCCTGGATTTTAAAATAATATATATTTAATAAAAACGTTTGTTTAATTTAATTCCTACACATTATTATCGGAAAGTATATAGTTACTAAAAACACAGTTATTTTGTATGAGCAATGGTCATTTTAAAAATTACCATTGTTAAAGCGAACGTGCATATCCTTATATAATTAATTTTTCGACTATTTAACAGCTGTTATAAGAATGATTAAATTGCAAAAGGAATTTAGAGTCTTTAACATTTTTTTTAATTTTCAACTGTATATGACACTGTTTGGAACAGATCCAACACGATAGGCCTACCACATATATAACTTATGCACTTGAACAACCAACATTATATCATTGGATTGTTTGTGTGCGTTTTTTTTGTTATAGTACTATTAACATATAAGTATATAATATTCTCATGTACTTTTATCCATTAATAACATAAAGACTTATGAATTGATAGGAGGAAAGCAATACATTTTTATGTATTCACCAGTTGATTGTATTAGATTTTGTCGGCACACATTCGACGTTTTTTTCTTCTTCTTATTGTGCATGCAGTAGTTTCTTTCAAATGAGCTGGACATATAGGCTTCTAGTATTTTGTAGAGAGAAAACGCGAAAAGCGCGCGAAAATCAACATTTTGGCCCGAATTATTTTCATCATTGGGTAGATAAATAAACCTGGGTTAAATTGATTCATTTTACGTAATTGTTATTAGTACATAATGAACCATGATCTTAATTTGGTATATACGTTGATAGTTTATCAGAACAAACGCATCCTATATAAGCTTTTTGGGTTTTTCGTGACGATATCAGATACACTGTAACAAGGCTTTATGAATAATGGGGAAAATGCAAACAAAAAATATATATCTATGCAAAAATATGAGCAAAACATTACCTCCTTCGAAGCATATGCACAGCGAGCGATTATAAGGCTGTTTACTTTAAATGTCCGATTTATTTCCATTCTCTATTGTGTAGAGCTCCGATCCTAATATGATGCTTCGATTGTTAAATCGAAGTATTGCAAGCGATCATTGATATTACAGTGAATTTATGCAAACAAAGTTGTATTCAGATTCGTTGAAGACCATTATTTTAGTGTGTTACGTTTGTATTATTTCTCGTCGCGATTTGTAATGTTCATAATAGGCATTTTAAGCAATAGGCTCGAACGAAGCATTGTAGAAAAAGAAATAAGTGATGTATTTATATTAAACATGAAATTTAAATTTGAGACTGCCGAGGGATATAATATATTTTTGAGGCAGTATTTTTATACTTCTTTTTAAGTTATTTAAATAAAAGAATGACAATTTGTATTTATTGAATAAAATGTACGAGGATGAATATGAATCAACCGAATGCCTTTGAAATTGATTGTATTATATAGTATATGAGAGGAAACGGACACGATTTGTTGTTACTGTACATGATATCTGTATAGTTCATGTATATTTTGTGAGTATCTAAAGCGTATCAATTGTATACATTGTGGTTACGAAGCAACCACAATTACAATTTTGAATATACGCTAATTATTTACGAATGATGTCTTTTCTCGATGTATTCAACAATTATTTTTTTGACGAGTCTCTATAAAGTGGTATAGGCGATAAGGTTATACTCTTTATCTTCTTTGAATAACATGCATGTAATGCAGTCAGATAATAATATTATGACAACTTTATTCTGCCTCCAAATGAGGGCGGAGATATTTCATATATATAATATTTACAAGTCTTCCTGGCCTTTTGACCAAATTAGAAGTAATTTTTGGAGTAGTTTGACTAGAGTGATTCTCCGTTTACATCGCGTTCATGTGGTACTACTTACTCGCTCACGTTTGATGATAATTATATTATATTAACTTATTTTTTTGTTTTTATACACAATAATCTTGACATGAACCAGTTGGGAGTTATCAAACCATTATCAGATAATGTTGTTTATTCACTTTGACCATTTATAATTTGTTGACTGGACCAACATCAATTTCTCTTAATACAACACATGTGGTAAATGTTTTACTGCTACAAAACTAACCAATAAAAATAAAAATTTTAATTAAGAAACGTTTAACGGTCGTGATTTGAAGATAAGTCAATGCAAATTCGTTTTTAAAATCGATTGATCCGTCCTAATCAGGCCAGCATTGATTTGAACTCGATGTTTCGTCTATGATACAAAATTGCACTGCAGCCCTCAAAAATTACGTTTTATGATTACATGATCAAATGATTAATGCAATACAAATATTAACACGTCATAATATCTATGCAGCACTATGCAATAATATTTTTGATATACGTAAATGTATCTCACGGATCGTTTTCCCGTTTTAAAGATTTCTTTAAAAGTGATCGTACCAATAAATATTTTGTATTAAAAGTGATTTTCCTGATCTCCGTAACTTATTATAAACCCTGAAAATTACGTTGTCAAAACGTGCATGGCCATTCTACAAGATTCCAAACTTTTTTGATGAAATCCGAATGAATAAAATCTCATAAAATAACAAAATGATAATATCTTTCTGAGCATATTTGTTGTACTTGTAATGAGCATAAAAGTTGTTAATGTTGATAATGGTGATGGATTTGGGGTTAGTTTGTGGTGGTGGTGGAAACATAGATATAAGGTTAATGAGGAGATGATGATGATGATGATGATGATGATGATGATGATGATGATGATGATGATGATGATGATGATGATGATGATGATGATGATGACGGTGATGACGATGATGATGGTGATGATGATGATGATGTTGATGATGGTGATGATGATAATGATGATGATGATGTTTATGTTAGTGATAATTATTATGAATGTAATATGGTGGAAGTGGTGATGACAAAAGTTACGCGGGGATTCGTATGGTGGTGGTGGTGGGGTGGTATTGATGGTGGTGGTACAGATGATGATGATGATGATGATGGTAATGATGATGATGATGATGATGATGATGGTGGTGATGATGATGATGATGATGATGATGATGATGATGATGATGATGACGATGATGATGACGATGATGATGATGATTATTGTTATCATACTACCTCGGTCAAATTAAATCATTCTTTTGAGTGTTCTAGCCAGTCGCCCTTTGGGCGTGCACAGGGCTAAGGTACCACGTATAATGCTCCTAAATACACATAAATACACATGGGTAACAAAACACAACATTCAATTTCTTTATGATGGACATACATGTAAATACAGGGACAAAGAACGGTTTCGAACCCGAGGCCCTAGAATTGGAAGTCATGCGTCCTTCCGTAATCGTGGCACAATAACTCTATAATAACAACAAAAGTAGTTATTAACCCCCTATCACTTTACCACGAACACATGTGACTTGGACACAGGTGAACTAATCGGTTGGTCCAAAGGGAGTTATGTTTTGGGTGTGGTAGCATGGCGGATCAACGGCGTCACGTATGTAAGCCAATAATCTATCCGGACTATTAATTAAGATCAATGGTCCAGCTGAACAACCACTGCAATCAGTCACTAAAGGGCAAGTAAACCCTATGATAGCTTTCGGAATAGGAAAATAGAATAAGACGTCTAACTTAGTAATTTGTATAAAACAGAAGGCAGTTATATTAGGTCCGAACAGACGTCATCGTTAAATGGGAGAGGGCGCCAAATTTGAAATCAAAATTGCATTCTGGTAATTTCACCAATATGATTATATACTTTCGTGATTCTGGCCATTTCTGACAAATAAAGAAAGGTCATACAACTTGCGCAGACTCTCACAAATGTTACCGCAGTCTTTTACAGTTACATTTGAGTGAGTATGACAAATTGACAATTGTTCTATATTACGCTCTCAAATTATTCTTCATCTTCTGCATCTTTATGTATCGAATGTAATGTAATTTGAAAAGACATCCCTTCTGTTTTGTTGCTGCGCATATCCGGCAAATGTTCAGAGTCGTCAGTAATTAACTCGTCAATTTTTGTTTTTATTAAAAACGTGCTATACTTCGACTAAAGCAGTGTATGGCACTGAAGTAACAACGTCCCATTTCTTTTGTTTTACCTGGATGATTTTCTTCTTAGCAACCGTTAGGCCACACGTGTTTTCGTCTTGCCTACCATTGTTCATAACTACCCACGGCAATGAATACTTCTGAGGTCACACTGGGCTAACAAAAAAAACAAACGTTGCAATTTCTTAATTCAAATCATAAATACAAGTATGAATACAACACACTCAACACCATCATGTTCGCCGCGTTTCGCCTCAGTCTCCGTTTGCTAAATGCTATTATATCATTATGCTAAATGATTCAAATAAATGTCGGGAATGTGCCGTGGAATTCGGGATCAAAACAGTTTTTACTCTCGCTCCTCGTTCTGTCGGGCTTGAGGAAATATCTCGATAATCACTATATGGATAAATATGCATACTATTAGTGGTTACTAGACTTCATCTGGTGGAATTTTCTGTATCCCCACTCTCCCGCTATCCGTCTCTTTATCTCTTTTATCGCAATGAAAATTATAATGATACAAATAGGCATTACTCCTTGCCCCTTAACCACCCCCCCCCTCCCCCCCACCCTATAATACGACTCGTTATTAAACTTCATTTAGTTGTATTTCCGATGCTCTGTGTCGTGAATCACCCTCTCTGTCGTTCTCTGAATGTATATCTCTTTTATCGCAATGAGAATTACACATTTATTTCAAACATTGGCACTACCCCGTGCCTCAACCCCCCCCCCCCCCCCCCCCCCTCCCCCAACCCGGGCTTGCGCTACTGGAATCACGCCAGACATTTGAAAACAACATCAACAACAACGTGAACAGGCACAGGGCTGCTGGGGAAGAACTGTTGCCAAGTTAAAGGTATCCATTAACTTTGTCAAATTCAACCAAAGTTACTTGCTGCTTTAATATTATGTTATCTTGTACTTTGCTGTTTTGGCTTATGGCAACAAAATAATACAATAGGCTTTGATATTTATAGATGTCTCCCTAGATATGGAGATGTTTAAACTTAATTGAAAAGTGTTCAAAAAAGTTAAAGTGATCCATTAACTTTGTCAAATTCAACCAAAGTTAATTGGTGCTTCAATATTTATGTTGTACCTTGTTGTTTTGGCTTATGGTAACAACATAATAAAAGAGCTTTAGTATTTATAAATGTCTGCCTAGATATGGAGATGTTTATACTTAATTGTAAAGCGTTCCAGGAGCGATTTTAATAAACAATTCAACGAGCAGTAGTTTTAAAGTCTGATATCAATCGTCAATTACATGTTCCATCAACATGACTAGATAAACGCTGTTCCTTTTCTATGAAACAATCACTCATCATCATTCAGAATAATTATACAAAGATATTGGTATATGATTGAAATCTCAAATATCACTTGTGGAAATCTTTTATGGATCATTTTCAAAAATCCATCAACAGGGGGCACAGCAAGGGTCAATCCAGGCCACGAGGGGTGGGGGGGGGGGGGGGTGAGAGGGCGAACACTCACTTTGGGAGGGGGAGGGGCGTCAGAGAAATAGTGGTATTAATTTGTTCATGTATTTCCCCCCATATCATTGGCGCATTTGGGGATTGAGCTGTGCGTGGCCTCTGACGTAAATATCATCGATCATTCAGCAACACTCAATCCACAAGGGGGGGGGGGGGGGGGGGGGGGGGGGGGACGCCGCCGCGTCTATTCACAACGGGGCGGGGGCGGTTTAATTATTAAACATAATAACTGTTTATCATCTAATAATGTCTCACACCCCCCCCCCCCCCCCCCCCCCTCCAACATTAATGTAATAGGGAAAAGGGACACCCGGATTTTGTTATTCATGTTTTTCTTTTATATTATTTAGTGCCGAAATAATAAGGTGATAATTTCAAACATTATTTTGTTGGGGCGGGGGGGGGGGGGGGGGGGGGGCGACAGTCCTCTATCCCCATTCTTTCGATCATTTATGTACCACAATGATAGCAGGCAGACCTGGAAAAATTGCATTATTTTCAAAGTGCGCTTTTATCTTGCTACAACAACACTGAAGTATCACACTTCTCTCTCACGCAACCTACTGCCAGTTTGTCATTTCAAACTGCAGGTTTTGTGGTCTTTCTAAGTTTGCTGATATGTTATTATTGTTGTAGACAAAATGGTACATACATGTAGACCAAGTGGGTGTAGACTGATTGATCAATTGCTGTTTTATGAGACCAGGGGGGTGTTTCACAAAGATCCTAAGTTGAACTTAACTCTAAGTTGGACTTAGTAACCATGGAAAGCCGTTAGTTTCTATGAAACAATTTTGTTAAATTTATTCTAAAAGGCATAAAATGTTGATTCAAATCATTGATATTTTTTTTTATTATCAAGAGAATTTCATGTTATTGATGTAAATTTATGAAAAGTCTAAAATACTCGAATTTTTGCTTTTGAATATATTTTATTCCAAGGCTACAAATGGCTGCCCATACTTTTGAATTCCAACTTAGAGTTAAGTTCAACTTAGGATCTTTGTGAAACACCCCCCCTCCCCCCCCCCCCCCACCCCCCCCCCCCCCCCGTTTCGCAACCCGGAGGGCTGTTTTTCTTCATGTGCTAAATTTAGTCTCAGTGACACAAACAAACAATTTTATGAAGTGTAGAATATCACGAAAATAACTGTACCAATTTGCTTGTACATGACTTTTCTTCTTTTTGTTTCCAGGGTCTTTTGCCGATACTATCTTCTCCATTTTCACCTGAGAAGCAAAACAAAACAAAAACGTTATCACAGTTTAACCGCCCGAAAATA